>JAKTUO010000011.1:0-333915 GCA_030556755.1 Nakazawaea anatomiae | reverse complement strand
GAAACCGGATGCTTCAATCGATTTCCAATTTTCATTTCACAACGTTTGTCTTTGCCAATGAGAAGAGTACCACAAAGTGAACGCAACACAGGTAATGGAATATCACCAATGTCTTCCAAGAGACGTGTCTCGAGGAATCCTTTTCCCAAGATACTGCGCTTGACATAACCCCTACTGTTGTTGAAAGAAACCTCAATAATGTACTGGTCGCTTTCGTTTTTGTCAGCTTTTCGACCCTGCCGGTCGGGATGTGAACTCACTAGCAAATAGATAACATCACCGTATGTATATGTGCCAATGATTTTGCTTCTAGGTAGTAGTATCGAAGATGACTGCCGTAACAAACTAGAAGCTCTGAGTTCAGCATAGACCCCATATATGTGATTCATTATGTGATTGGTGATTATAAAATGGTAAATGAGTGAAAGAGTAAAGGTAGTTTGGCATTATTTCATTTCTATCAGAATATTTACATATCAAGCTTTGTTGACTCTAGACTTGCTTTTTAAATTCGAGGCAATCACCGTCAGAGTATTTTTCACATTCTGCTCGAATAGGGATTCTAAAATATTATTTGAGAGCCATCAAGCATAACATCAAAGAAAATCAATAAATCGCTGCAAATTGATAAAGTGGCCTTAAAGTCGTGCACGATTTGGCATAAATGTTTGTTCCAGAACTTACTAGAAAATAATCAAACCACACTATCCGATAAAAGATCATAGAGATGTTTCGAGGGTATCAAAAAGCACACCAAAAGAGTGCCCATCGATGAGTTTACATCTATCGCCTGGAACAATAGAGCCCCCTACATTATACAGACCTAACAAACATCGACTTGATGATGAAGAGGCTGACCATTTCTTCAAAAAAAGATTACTCGATAATTTTGAGAATTTAAAGATATTTGAGGGTAGCAGAAGCGTATCGCCAGAACCAACTAAGGTCAGCTCATCTAATTCTCTTGATGCTGGTATAGATACCATACACATTGCCTCAATTGATCAGTTTCTAAAGGATAATCAGGATAATTATGATTTGAGTTCAAAGCCAGTCCATTCCGCTTCAGATGTCACCGGTGATACAATCAAAGAAATTGTGATCCCGCATGGATTGTTAAAACCATTAAATGAAATTTTCAACCAGTCCGGCCAAAATGTCAATGACAAGTTCTTGAATTACAAAAGGAAAGAGGTGATAGAGAAGATAATAAGTAGGAAGAGACTGAGACAACGAGATGGATTTGACAGAGCTGATAAGGAAATTTTAGAAATGGATTGCATGCTCGACGAAGGCGAGCATTTAGGAGAGCCTGATGTACAGGTTTCGAGTGAAGAAATGTATTACGAGGCTTACATCAGTAGGTACTGGTCTCTTATCAAATATTCTAATCCGCTGATGTTAATTTTCCGAACTGTGCGGAACTGGATGTATGAGCAAAGACGATATCAGTATTCTCGGGGTCCTAACACTCCATCTCGCAATTCGCAAGTCGTATACAAGAGTTCTCAAATTGAAGAGTTGGATGACGATGGTGATAACATAATTATTAGCGACAGCGACGATGTTGATGAGCATACAACAACTAAAGATGACATGAAAGGACAATTCTTTAGCACATCCACTCCGACACATTCTAAAATACGGAACGACTATGGCGATTATTATGGTGGTGATAGATATAGGTCTCGTTATGAAAGTGATAAGGAAGTAAGCGACGTGTTTGATCATGAGTACTTACAAAAGAACACCCCATCCTACCGGCTGACTACGGAGAATTACTCCGTCGAGCTGGATCAAAAGTTGTACTATAATATGGACGATGGTGGTAATGGCGATTATGATGAAGATGCAATGGAGTTAGATTGATGTTCCTTTATGCAAAGGTGCACTATCTTCTGAATTTTTAACTTTTTTACGGGTAGCAATATCTCATTTCATATATCGGAGTTTTTGCACATAGATATTAGATTAACGTAACGTTTAGCTTTTAAAATAACAACAAATACCGAATATTGCATAAATTACACACGATGAATTTTGAAGGAAGTCACTGACTAATTCTGCACAAAGATTTGAGGAGCGTTGTTAAATCAGCAATTTCATTCTGGTAAACATCTGCTCCTTTCACATTATGTAACAACTCCTCCCCTTTCAATTCCAACTTGTTTAAAGTATCCTCGCAGTACTTGAAACTTGAGGTAGAATTTTCCATCAAGTCAACCGCATACTTCATTAGATCGTGATTTTGCGTTCTCAACTTCAATATATTGATCAATTCATCAGTTGGTGACATCGATATCGAATGAATTATGGGAAATGAAAACTTTCCCTCCGTTATATCTTCACAGTAACCCTTGTTCTCTGCATATGATGTCAAATTTAAGTAGTCATCTCGAATTTGATAAATTACGCCTAATAAATTTGCGAATGGTACAAGATCAAGTTTTGTTTCCGAGCTGTCTTGCAACAAACGCACCGCCAATCTGAACAATCCTCCAGTTTTGTTCATAACCATATTAACATACCCATCTTCACGGGGACACTGTAGACTTTCTCTCCAGTACAAGTCCAATCCTTGTCCCCGATGTAAGTTGATCATCTCCTCAAGGAAAATTTTGGTTGAATTTGAAGATAAATTGATACACTTTTCCATCGCTATGAAATACATGTAATTAGCAGAATTGATCGTTGTTGGTACCCCATAAATTAGATGGCCAGCAGGCTTCCCCCGTCTTAAACTTGCATGATCTTCAACGTCATCAACTAGCAAAGAAGATGTATGCAATATATCAATCAATGATCCGATCTCTCGCACTTTCTCTTCAGGGACTTTCAATATATTGTTAAATTTCTGAATGAGAATCGTTCTCAACTCCTTTCCAGTCTGGTGTTTTAGATAATTATATGGTCCTCTAATGTACGCCTCATCTTCATCGGACCATTTAACATTTTCCATTGCATGATCATCTATATTCATAGTGGTTGTTATTGTTCTTTCTTCATTTAATGCCCCTTCACCCTTTTGAGTACGTAATTAGAAAATCAGGCAAAAAAAAAAAAGAAAAACAGATTGCCATCTCCAATTAACGAAAATAACACGGAAAGCTTGTGTGCAAATAGGATCGAATTACCAGAAGCAACGAGGATGGAACATATGCCAATTGAATGGATCATGGAGGTGCCACCTGTCACCAGAACTTGGGCTATCTCCATAGCAGTCATGAGTGGATTGGAGTTTGTTGGTGTTGTCAACAAGTTGGACTTGTACTACTCAGTAGATACCGTGTTCAATAAACACCAATTTTATCGATTGATCACATCATTCCTATACTTCGGAGATCTCTCCGTTGATTTGTTCTTGACTTTATACTTCATAGTGAGGCATTCCAGGTCAATTGAAGAGCGATTTGTTAAAAAAAGGGATTTTGTTTGGTTTCTATTCATTGTTTGTTCGATGATAACGTTATACTCATCGTACATATCCAACTTATATCTTCTAGGGTCATATCTCAATGATGTGCTATTATTTCTTTGGTCAAGACAAAATGCAGGTGTTCAAGTCTCATTTTTGGGCTTAATCAGACTACAGGCAATCTATTTACCATTTTTCTATCTTGGCGTGGGCTCACTTTTAAAGGAAGAGGATGGCAGAGAATCTTTCAATAGATACATAGTGGGGATTGTCGTTGGCCACATATATAACTTTTTGAGTGAAACGTATCCCAAATTACATAACGGCGTTAATTTGGTTCAGCCCATCTGGTATTGGTTTCGAACACTGCAAGATGAAGAGCCGATTGCAGGGACTGCTGAGGATGACTTTATTGGTATTGGTATCGAGGAATAATTCAGTTTTCTGAGAATATCATACCATTGAGATATAGTGAACGATGACGATGATAATTATAATGACTGTATGTAACTGATGTCGGAAGTGTAGAAAGCAATATAATGATTTAGATGACTCTCAAGGGCGAAGGTTTTCATTTTCAATAGAAATAACTTTGTGGTTAATGCAGCCAAAGAAGTTTCACAGGTGAAAAAAGTTCAGTTATTATCACTGATTGTTTGTCATACTGTTCCAAAAAAGAACTTTGCTCATCAATGCCAGGGTTACATCATTAATAGTGATAGATAGCTTACTCTGATCATTGATCTTTCAATATCGGAAACAGACAAGAAAGAGCCAGTACATTAGTTGCTTGAGTATTTTGTGCAGACCTAGTTGATTTAAAGTTCATTACTTTTGTTGACTCAAAATTAAAATCATTTATTTTGACTCGGAGCAGTTTCTTCTTCACGACATTCTTTGTATGATTGCAAATGTCATACTATAATAGAAAATAAAAACCGTCAGACTTTTTATTCAATTTTTCAAAATTTGATTAATCCGTCTTTCTCATTGAAGCTTCTCTCGCCCATATAATCTTTTTCATTCAATCCTTCCAAAACAAATCTGTACCCTTCACCACCTTCCATGATGTTTGAGGTAAAATCTTCATCGTCAGAATCCTGATCGCTTCTCAAGTAAATATCATCCATGGGGTAGATCTCCTCTTCTACAATTTTCATACTGTTCAAATCAAATCTTTTTTGCTCAAATTGAATGTTTTTCAAACGAAGATTTAAAGCGTCACATGTTTGGAGTAATTGGTTCTGCTTCAATGTCGTCACTTGACTCATGTCGAATTCCTCGTATAGAGTTGATAATGAGAGCGCATAATGGGGTATTTGAAGACCGCTTTTGACAAAATCCTCTCTTTTCTCCTCGTGAGTTGGCTTTGCTCTGATTTTGATCTTTCGCCTTCTACTGGTCATCTTCTTATTAAAATTTGGAAGCTTATTGATGTCTTTCAACAAATCCTCCATTGTGGGATGGTAATTGTACAACTGCTTAAAAATCATTGTCAATTTCTTTTGCTCCAGCGTCAATTTAGAGTACGGATCTTCCACCAAATTTGATTGAGCAACTGAGCTTATGTGCTGCTTGAAATTGAACACTGATAGACCCCTCTTATGGTTTACAATTGAGTTCACCTTCAATGAATGGTAAGTGCTATGGCGGTCTTTTACTAGGGGTCCGACCGGTGGACGAGTTTTCATCTTAAAATTAGTCAATGGTGTGAGAAGAGCAGACTTGTCGATTCTGAATCTAGCAGTACCAGTTTTTTTGAATCCTGGTTTCATTTTAGCTAGAAGTGATATGGTCTTCTCTTTCTCTTTCAAGGATTCTTGTTTCGTAAGTTCACAGGCTCTAATTAACGGTAGCTGTACTGGCTCTTGTTTAACGATTACATCTGTGATAGGCCTTTTTTTTTCAGTATCTTCAATCCCACTTTTTTTGAGAACTGTTCGGCATTTACGAACCAGTTTTGATCGTGTCACAGCCATCAAATTAAACAATGCTCTTCTTATTACCACAATATGCTATACACACTATCTCATCTCTCTAATCAAATTTTTTTTTTTTTTTTCAAACTTTTTTTTTTCTGCCTGATTTGGGCATGTGGGACAAGATTCTACAGACCTTATCAACTAAATCTAATGTCAATTATTCGCGCTGTCGTCGACATATGTGATTATAAAGGAAGATATACACAAACTACACTGGTCGATGAACTACAAAAATAAGACATTCGGAAATAATTACCAGTGTTTTGATGAATATGCTAATGCTCGCCCCTTTGTTTGGTGTCAAATATTAGAGGGAAGAGAATTGAAGGTCGAACTGTCATAGCAACTGTTCTATGATCAAAGATCGTAAAATAAGAGGGAAAACTTAATGGTCTCGACCACCAAAATATACTCCATAGAATTTAGTAAAATGAATCAATGGTCTTCCAGGCACCTTCTCTTGGGTACCTCCAACTGATTTGTATTCCATGATGGCTTATTTGATTGAGATTGTGAGATAGATTATTCTAGGAATGTCCACTCACTTAATTCTGAAATTTCCTCTTTCTTTTACATTTAAAGAATAAAACTAGTTTGAAAACGCATGATTTAAAAGCGACAACACACATGTAGAGTGTCAACTTCCATACATACAAAAATACACAACATCTCGTTTAAACGGCTGGGATTATCAGTCCCAAAATCAGTTGTACTCCTTCATGTCTTCGTATCCAGTGTTAACGAAAGACCTATTCAAGTACAGCTTCCACAATAAATCCAATTTATCCTCTTTTTGCAACCTCTGCTGTTCAAAGTTTTTGTTTCTCCTTTCTTCATCTCTCTTGACTTTCACCGGTTCTCCAAGCTTCCTGGCAAATTTCACCCAATCGTCAACTAATAAGGTCTCTAACCTGTAATCATCATCATCTGACGTATACTCAATCTCGTAAGCGAGCTTTGTGTCATCATCCAGCGAGTTCAATTTGGCCAAGTTCACATAGTACTGCACATATCTCTGCGGTGAGAATAGTTGAGGAGTGTACGCGGGACCTAATGGAGTCCCAGGAGGCATCTTCGGAGGAAATGTTTTGTCCTTCAGCAAGATATTTTCACGAGTAGGGAAATAATCGTATTCGCTATCTTGGAGCGTTTCTTCCTCATTTTCTGAAAACAATTCATCATCTAACTTCTTGAAAAAATCATTCCAAGGTTTAGGCTGTGATCTCAATTCTTGTTGAGTACCACCCCCGAACAACCCTGTTGTGTTATACTCCCATACTCTGATACCTGGATTAAAAGTCGGCACTATACTCGAGCTGATATGGGCTATAGAGTACCTCTCCGAGTTGATACCGCGATTCTTAACACCCTTCACTCTCGAATAAAACGCATCCCTGATAGACTCCATATAATCAACTTTCCCCATTGGCGCACCACCCATGATATGTGGTTCTGAACCGAATATCTCATCATCTGCTATGATGTTCAAGTATGAGTTTAACTCTTCGAGATCTGCAAAGTCATCCTCATTGTCATTGTCATAATCAGATATGGTGAAAAAGTCACTTTTCAGTCCTGTTTTCTTCTTCAAACTCTTGTTGATTGATTTGTAAGCCTTTTGCGCATCCAACGGTATAAAGTGATCGATATTCATATGACCGTATAACGAACCGATGATGATATCTCTATATTCGTAAAGCCAAACAATGTGTTTCCTTAGACATGTGGTATCATAGTTCTTCGGTGTTGGAGGCACGTGGCCGGTCAACCAAACTTTCATGCCCCTTGCTCTCAATTCCTTCAATGTGAAACCCAACCACTCAAATAATTTATAACCTGGTTCTTTTTTATTGTCACAATTATCAACCAATGGATTCGACCTGAACAAATACAATGTGTTTATGGACAACACAGCCAACTCATTTGGAATGATCTCTGAAAAATAATACGCACCTCTAGCAAAGACGTGCAACTGTTCTGATGGGATGAAGTTTTTCCAAATCTTATATAATTCTCTTGTTTGTAAAGTTGGACCAGGAGAGAACAAATTATGAGGGTAAACATCATTATTACCTAAACTTGGTATGATCTTAAAGGTCTCCGAGCCTGTTCCATCGTCTTGTTTGGCAAAAGTGTCGTGCATCAAATCAGCTATTTTCTCATTCATATCAAAGATATCTGTTTCTAAACGAGGGTATCTTCTATCATTATCATGCCTTATATTATCTCCAGTCCATATTACGAAATCAATTTTGTCTTTCAAATTCTCTTTTATCCATTGCAAGCTCTCCTCTACCAATACTTGGGGCGAATCGCAGCCCTTAACGGCGTCTCCATATTTGGAAGCTTTATCTTTTTTTTTGCCATGACCATGATGACATGCCTCATCTATACTGGAACCTGCTTTATAAAATTCATCCGGATGCATATCTGTTATATGTAAGAACCGTCCATGAATTGATCGAGACTTTCCATCTGTACTTCGTATCACGATGGATGGCTTAGGAGTGAGCCCGAGACTCAATAACTCTTCATCATTCTCTGGTTGTATATATGAAACGGTGAAAGACTCACTAGGTGGTGAGGACGACAATTGGGTGGTGAGTAGGTATTGTGATATGACCAAGTATACATAAGACAAGGATACTAGGAACAACGGTATCACGACCAATAGTCTAAGTATCATAATGTTCTGTACCCGTTTACTTCTTCAAAAACAACAATTAGTTGATGATGTTGCGTACCCATCTGTCTAACCTCATTAAAAAGATTCGATCGATATAGACGTGATCACGTGCGTCTTCTGTGTACCCGTTCTGGGAAAGAACGAAAGAAAGAAACGAAATTGTGTGTTCCGCACACGATTGTTTTCTGCCTTCAATTCTCTTTTCCCACTTCCTTTCCAGCGCAGCACACATATATTCATAATAGTGAAGAAAAGAAGACAAATGATTTATTTATTAAGCCAAGGATAGATGAAGATGAAAGAATTAAGGAGCGAGAGTGGAATACCTACGATAAAGAAACATGTTTTCAGTTGAAGTAAACAAATTGGGCACATACTTAAATGGATGCTTGATTAATTAGTCGCGTTCGTTAAAGGACTCTGTTTAATTAGAAGTCCCCCCAAAAGGGGTTTTGATATATATCCTTGCTTATGAAATCCACGCTCGAATTTTACTTCTGCTCCTAATACATACAGCTGCACCATTCGAGAGATACGTGTTTAATAGATAATTGAAGAAAAACAAAGATGTAAACAACACAAAGCGCGTTTTTTATTATGATTTGTTTACGTTTTGTATTTCAGCAAGTAAGGGGGACGTGCCCTCTATTGCCCAATTCGGTAAGAGGTAAAGTATATACGCCATCCATCCCATCAATTGATTGATTGAGTTTGAGCGCGCGCTCCCTTTTTCGATTGTTTTTGTTTACAATTTGAGTAAATTGGATGTGTTTTTCTATGCAACTAATTTATGTTGTACTTAATCATTCATTAATACTACTACTACGCCTTCAATAAACAAATAAATAAATTGAAAAGAGGGATCGACACATACATACAACACAGCAGTAAGAATAATAGCCTCTAAAAAAAAATATATTGAAAAAATTGTCAACAAAAGCAAAATAAAAAAAAATAGATCGCGACTGTTTACATACTTTAATTTTCATCCTGTTTATCGTGATTTGGCAATACCCTTTTTATCGCAGGTTTTCATTTAGCTGATCTCATGTATTGGTGTATTTATATAAGAACTCACTTCTGCCAGTACTTCAAGAAGCCCATTTGCACACTCCCATCTCTTGCATATCATCTACTTCACACAGTTGGTGACTTTCATTCATTCATTCATTTATCATACCTCTTGCTTTTGCCGTCTCATTAATACTGTTGAATTTAACACCCAGATAGCGTGTAAACAAACAATATGCTAACCACCAAGATGTCAACACTTAGTAATACAAGTAACAAATATTTGCATCTGCCAACAAATAATGACCAGTCACAAATTAGCACATCTTCAAATCTTATACAACTCCCTCCTTTATCATACTTGATGGGTAAGAAGTCTCCTCCACACACACCAATACCAACGTTCAGATCCTCGACTTCAATATCCTTACCAGAAGCCACACCAACAAAGGCAACAACAAATATCAAACCCCCACTATTTCAGTCCAAGTCTGCTCCTGCATCAAGATTACCCTCCATAAGTGACATTTTACCACCACAATTACAACAATGTGAACAGCACCATTCTTCGGTAGAACAAAATCCAGAGTTTGTCACTGCATCAGCTGTCAAAACCCCTGTAAGAGAGCACTCTATCACATCATCATTAAGAGCTGCAAATAACTCATCTTCAGAAAAGAAAGCATATGCATTCATATCTCATTCCCCAGCCACATTCCCATCACACGAACCATCCATAGATAATGCTCAGTTAGCACGTCGTAAAAGACGTAGAACTTCCCCAAATGAATTATCCATATTACAGCATGAATTCGAAGTAGGACATACTCCAAATAAAGCAAGAAGACAGGAGATAGCTTCTAAGGTCAATATGACTGAGAAGGCTGTTCAAATCTGGTTTCAAAATAAGAGACAAGCTATCAGAAAGCTGCAGCTGAGCGACCAATCCATTCATCAAACAACAACTATCACATTGCCTGAAGTCGATGTTGTAACATCTCCACTTACATCGACTCCAATTAAGTATTTCGAAGGAAGCAACAAAGTTGACTCCTTCGCAACGAGTCCAATTTCTACCACCTCGAGCTCTTCCAACGATTTACCACTTGCAGCTTCGTCAGTTTCTGCTCAAACCGACTTAAGGTCTTCTCCCCCACATCTGCGTGTACAACCACAACATATGCATCATCTTCCTCCTCCAAGGCCCGCAACTTGGACAATGGTTACCCCGGCTAAGTTGAATCCAGTCACTCCTGTTAGAAACTCTTACCCACATCCACATCACCAATTGCCAACTCCTAATGTTGTTTCCTTCAGATTGAACAAAATGGACAGCTCTAAATCCACTGCCATAACAACAAATACATCGACAAATGTTTTACCACCAACACCTGCATCATCTGCTAAATTGAGCAATAAGAAACCAATAATGAAAGTCCATGCTCTGGACACAAGTGCGAAGTCACCATCACCAGCGGATTCCAAGGTTAAAACCATGATGTCTTTGAACAACTTAAACTCCCCTCTTTCATCACAAGATTCATCGAAGAAAAGAAAAATCTTGGGTGATATAACAAACTCTGAAACCAAGAGAGCTAAGCTTGATACAAAAAATACCAAGAAAGAAGGTGAGATTGAATGTGTGGAGAACTTATTGTCATTGAGAGCTGCCAATTGGAAATGAGAATCGATAATGGTATGTCTTTTTTCATTATTTACTTCGTGTATCCCGTTACGAGGATGTTTCAATACCCCATTCTGACACTGGATGTTACTCAAATTGATTTTGAAAGCACCCAGCTGATTATTTATTTATACGAGCGTTGTATACTAGCATCATATATGATTTTGATAGAGTTGTTTGTCCTTTAATGAAACTTTTTTGTACGTCATTGTTTTAGTTGTTATATGTAACATTTTTTTTGACTTGATCATCTGCTTGCCTGAGACAAAACAAATGACTTATTATCACCCAATTGACAAGTTGTAACCGAAACTCAGAAGATACATTTAACAAGACAGAGTTAACAATGGCACCTTCTAGCGTCAATCAGCAGATGAGGATTAAACGTGAAACATCCAAGGATAGACACGTCTTAGCTACACTTGATCCTAACAAAAAACTTAAGGGGTTAAACAACAAACAACACATCCAGCAACAACAACAGCAGCAGCCACATCGAAATTTATCGAAGGATTTAGTTAGAATCAAAAGAGAAGCTGATCTGGAGATCGTTTTGAAGCCGAACAGTACAACAAGCTACAATTTATCTAGTCAATTTGATCTGTCAGATAAGGAGAACATATATGGTAATTCCCACTTTGTATTGAAGAATCCAAAGGGGTTTCCTAGCGTCAACAATGATGATAACGTTAATGCAAAAACTGCAACCAGTACGCCCAATGACAAGATTCAGGAGTTCCCAAAGGATATACCCGAATTGCAACACAAACAAGCAAGTTTTTTAAGCAAATTCTTCTTGACTACTCTGGAACCGGAGATGATTCCAGCTATTGACACGAGTGAAGATTCAGCCTCACCTTGTAAGAATGTCAAACAGGTCAAGAAGGCGGCAGCTGCGAGGAAGGCGTCTGATTCAAAACTGCACGATTTTAATCAAAGCTCGAAGACAAAACCGCTGGTAGTTGAGAAACAAAGAAATGAATTTGCTGACAAGAAAGCGCTGCAAATGAAAAACCCAGTCAAATATCCAGTTTTCGGTGATGCACTAACAGAGTCATTTCAAGAAGAGGATTTGTCAAAGATAATGAACACCCAATTGACAGAGACTGGTTCTGCTGACTTTTTCAAAATCGCTAAAGCCAATTTTGACGAATGGGCTTTGAATGGGTTGAAAATAAGTCAGAATTACGAAATTACAATGAAAAAGCTTATTGTGGCTAGATTGAAATTTGCTACCAAAGTTAATTGTTTGAAAAGACAGATCGATGAATATGGATTATCGTTACAAGAGAAGAAAAGAAAGTTAGAGGAGAAGTCATCACATTTACAACAATCTGGCAAAAAGTTTCTTGATGAGGCAAAATCATTCTAAGGTGTTTTACACCCATGCTTAGGTGCCACATTGCTTCATAGTCGTCAATAGACGAAAAAACTAGTACAGCTTTAACCACAAGGTTTCCTTATATATATGTTTTTATATTATCAAATTAACAGATTAAATTACACAAAGAAATGATAACTTAATTTTGCTTTCTGAAACGTCTAGCTGGACCTCTTTGGGCACTGACAGCAACGGTAGCAACTGGTAATTTGAAACCCAATGATTTAACCAAATCAGCAGAGTCAGCATCCAATTCTAATTGATCTTTGGTGTGTGATAAGTCCAATGCAGAAACAGCTGGAACATATTGATCTTTACGTTCTCTTTCCTCTTCTTGCAATTTGAATGAGATACCTCTAACTGGACCTTTTTGAATTCTCTTCATCAAGTGTGTGGTGTAACCAGCAATCTTGTTTCTCAAACGCTTGGATTGAATAACAGCGATTTCACCAGTCAAACGCTTGTTGGTTTGGAAGTCCAAAGTTAACTTTGGGTAATATCTTTCGATAAGAGTTTTTGAAGCTCTCTTAACTGTCTTAGTTCTAACACGACCCTGTAATTTTAAAATGATGTTAGTAATTTATTTTCCATAATGTAACAGTTTTTACTACTGTAGAGCAGTCGTTGTGGTCGCACGAGCTTTGCAATCTTTTATTTTTGTCGATAAATAAAAGAAAATTGGAGGTCAATAACTGGGGATTGCACATGAGCGTGATGTCTGATTGGCATGGTGATTTTACTGAATAATCAATTGTGACTGAATGGAAAAGTTCTTGGTTGTGGTCTGAAAAGTTCTATGATCTAAATGAAAACTGAAGTACGACAATTTGTTATTCTAAATTTTATCTGTCATGTTGGGAATGATACAAATATGCTCGTTGATTTGAAACCAACGATATCATGCAAAGTGATAGCTCCAGTTGACTCTAATGACTGCTCTCTCTCTCTCTTGATATCTGAATAGTTGACATACCATTTTGATTTGACGTTACTATTGGTATTTGGTTATATCCAAAACTTTCAGTACAATATATTCAAATTTTTTTTTCTTTAAAAAATTCAGCACTTTACCCTAGGTGAGTTCACTACTTTTTTACTCTTAGCAATAGAGATAAAGACTTTTCAACGTACAGTTTTTTCTCTGAACTTTACGCACGACAAATAATTTAAAAAATTGTTGGCGCAAAAACAAATAGTGACTGTTCTTGATATAACCCCTTTACGTTATCACGTGATGTTTTGAAACCCCCTGACGATATTTTAAGGTGTAACGGTCTATAAATATTTTCGTGTCTGTCCTACACAAATTCTCTTTTGGGAAGCGGATTGGAATGATGACAAAGAGTGCCTACGGTAATAAAGAAAACAAATAAACTCGGAGACGTTAACACATCAAACTACAAACAGGGACTAGTCCAAGTACATCGACTCTAATCGGTGAGAAAGAATGAGCAACCAATTCCATTGTGATGTTTGCTCTACCGACTGTACGAACAGAGTGAGAATAACATGTGCAGAATGTGAGGAGTATGATCTATGTGTCACTTGTTTTAGTGCAGGTTTATCAACAGGGACACACAAACCTTATCATAGTTACAGAGTGATAGATCAAAATGCATATCCGATATTTTGTGAAGGTTGGGGAGCCGATGAGGAGCTTTTGCTTATCGAGGGTCTGCAGAAGCTCGGATTGGGTAATTGGCAAGATATCGCAGATCACATTGGAAATCGATCAAAAGAAGAGGTTGGAGAGCATTACTTCAAATATTATTTGAATTCTCCTTATTACCCTCTACCTGATATGACAAAGGACTTCAGTTATGTAGCAACAGAGCAATTCTCCAAAAACCGGAAAGACAGAATAGATAATAGAAAGAATTTACCACTCCCACAACCCAAGAAACCAGTGGCATCGGTACCTTTATGCCATGAGATTCAAGGCTATATGCCTGGTAGATTGGAGTTCGATACAGAAGCTGAGAACGAGGCGGAGATGACTGTTAAAGATATGATTTTTGATCCGGATGATCAAGCCCAGGATATTGAATTGAAGTTAACGATATTGGATATTTACAATTCCAGGTTGACAACTAGAGCAGAGAGAAAGAGATTGCTTTTGGCGAATGGGTTGATGGACTACAGAAAGAATATTGCTTTAGATAAAAGAAAAAGTAAAGAGGAAAAGGATTTATTAATGAAACTTAAACCATTCGCAAGAATATTATCACCACAGGATTATGAGGACTTCACAAATGATATGACAAATGAGTTAAAAATACGTTCAAGAATTCAACAATTACAAGAGTGGCGTAAAAATGGTATAACCACGTTGGAAAATGGTTCCAAATACGAAAAGGATAAGATAGTGCGTGCTAACGCCATACAAAGATACTCATCGATGGGTGGAAATTTATCGTCAAGACACACAGCTAATTCAATGCTGGCTTCTTCGACAACTTTGAACAGACATAATAGAGCCTCATCCCAGTCTGCACAAGGGCCTGCTCCAAGCTTAGAGTATGGCAGAAAGATAACTAAACCGGCTCTGCCTTTGGATATCACCCACGCTGCCGATTACGAATTATTATCTACGGAGGAAAGAATTTTGTGTTCTACTTTGAGATTATATCCGAAGCCATATTTTGTCATAAAGGAAACTTTATTTAGAGAGTTAATGAGAACGGGTGGTGTATTAAAGAAAAGAACAGCAAGAGAATTGTTGAAAATTGATGTTAATAAAACATCTAAAATTTACGAATTTTTTGTACAACAGAACTGGTGTACACAATAAGCGATAACAGGATTTATTTGCTCTGTGACATGATGGTGCTTTAGTACATGTATATTATTTTAATTATAAATGAGTGATGCAAGGGGCAGAAAAATACGACTTGTGTAATCATTATCGAGATTTTTTTTTTCTAATGTAAATAGAAGAAATTGTTCAACAAATCATTCAAACGTTATACGTATCAAGGTGAACCACATTTAGATGATGTTGTTCTCTCATGCGATACCATTCATATATTTGCTCCAACTTGTAGCAGCCAGGACTCAATGGTACCCTGTATCTAAAAATGAAGAGCTGAGAGCGCCAATCACACCATTTAATATTGGATCCAAGCTCAGTTTAGAGTGTATGCAGAGGAACATAGACAACGGTGAACACAAAGCTGAAAAGGATGGAAGTATTGTTTATATACCATTCCCACAATGTAAAGAAACCGGAGAGCCATTATCCTTCCATTATGGAGTGAGTGAAGACTTGACATGCACAATAAGCATGACCGATGAGTTGTATCATTTATTCCAGCTATATTTACACGAAGATGCACCATTTTCATGTCGTTTGCCCATAAGTAATGATCCAAAGGCAATTGCCAATGGCTTATACGTTCCATTGGTCTTGAACTTGAGAGGTGCATTGAGTGAAAGTCATATCCACGTTGACAATAACATAAACGTGCTCAATGTCAAACCTAAAAACTTCAACGGATTAATTAGTTCTGTTGGATTTTCATCTGGAACTAACGTAACAAGAGTCATTATTGGTGATCTCTTGAAGTTGAATTTCGCTGTGAGGTGGCTTGATGTTTCAGTGTTGAAAGACAAAGATGAAGAGTATCATTATGGCGCTGGTTTTTACAAGTTACCTTCACAATTAAACAAGTCATTAAGCGAATTTTTTAGTTATATTGTGATCACGGCTATAGTCAGTGCGCTAGTCACTTATGCTGTCATCTACTCAAGATTCAACTCCCATGGAAATCGTCATCTGGTATACGATATAGAAGGATTAAGCAAGAAGGATTAGCTGTAGATAAGTTGCTAACATACCTATGCGAGACAAAGTGATATTTCATTGATGACAGTTTACATTCCAGCATGAATTTACCAATATCGAGGCAAACATTTCATCGCAAAGTCGGAAATTACAAATATACACTAGCTGTCCATTTTGAAAGAAAGATGAAACTTCTTTATAAACTTTACATACGCTAATCGATAATCTTGAATGAGTAATCTTTCCAATTGCCATGGCAATTCTAACGCAATAGCAGCAAGTATATGTTTTGGGATCAATTCATTTATCCTTCACTTTTCTAGCCAGCACTTTATTACACTTTGACGCCAGTCACGTCAACAACTTCTGTCTAGTTTGATCTCTTTGCTTTGAGGATTCTAATCTTTTGTTATGTCTTGTCTCAAGTTGACCTACTCGCGTTCTGAACTGTATTCTACGATAAGAATTTGCACTGCTGTTATCTAACATTGACATTGCTGAACTGGGTCCAATAAACTCCTCTTTCTAGAGAAATAGCATGGGTGTCAAAGGTATTTTGGTTCAAATTCTATCTCAGCATAGATAGAGGTTTACCGTTCATGAAAAGTAATCTATGCATATGAAAAAGTCGTTTTTAATTGAGAATCATCGCCAGTTTCCAAACATGATTGAAGCTATGACTTTTTCTTCTTTGATAAATTTCTGCTTGGTCTCGACCTCAAATTTTATCACAAACGAAAGAAACAGGAGACGCCAGTAATACCCACGGAATTCTTTGATGGTTTCATATTTCGAAGGCTGATGAGATGGGTTTAAATAAACCAATTTAGCTCATTATTCCTTGGTTTATATCATCTTGTATTGAAAAAAAAAAGAGATTGATGATATCGAAGTTCTAGAAAACAGAAGAAGCGTAGATCAGCAACATATGATGTGAAGGCTTCTTTATCTCAGATTTAATAGTTCGGGGGGCTACAATAATTGCGTTTCGAATTTGTTTCATAGTTGTCGTGTTTTAAGTTCAAAAAGATCAGAAAAACGTAGAAGTAACAGCCTCGTTTGTTAGACATAATAATTTTTAGATTTTGGAATAGCACCATCTCATTTTGATCATTCTGCAATTTACACAACAGGGAACTCAAAATTATTAAATATTGAACTATGTGTATACCAGGATTGCCTATTGTCATCTTTGGTTGTATGTGAAGTGAGGATCAAAATTTTATTTTAGGTGATTAATAGAAGCATTACTAACTAGGCTTTGTTTTATGTGAAAAGTCAAAGATTTTAACAACGACTTGGACAGTCTAAAAGGCCACACTTACATGTGTCAGCGTTGTCACAACAATGCCATGAGAGGAATAAGAAAGATCAAATGCTTTGAGTTGTTTTGGATTCCAGTGTTACCAGTGTATTGGTCAAAGCAATTGAAGTGTAGTATATGTGGTAACTCGATCGATATAGATGGTCATGAGGTTGACAAGTTGTCCAAGGGGGAGAAGATTCCTGGAGTTTAGAGTGATATTATCTGTATGTATCAAAATGTGTGATTATCTGTTTAAGTGAATTAATTGCTATTTGAATTCAGTGTAGATGGTTCTTCTTTCAACTGTTCTTCTTCTATAAGCGATTGCGCAAGCATCGATTGCTACTGTGGGGGTTTTGACAGCAGTTGATAATGAAATAGAGAGTGAAAAGTCGTGTGCAAAAGTCCTCGATGAGAGTGTTTTTTTTTTTTTTTTTCTTTTTGAGATGAAATTTTTTTTGATTTTTGATACGTGAGAGAGAGGAAGATACGATAATACCAGAAATAGATAGATATATCTAATTACAAGGCAGACAATATTAAATAATGGCCGAGAAAGTGAGATATTACTTGGAACGTTCAGTTCCAGAGCTCGAAGACTTGAAACGTAAAGGCCTTTTCGACAAGAACGAGATCACGATGATCATGAGAAGAAGAACAGATTTCGAACATCGTATCACTGGAAGAGGTTCTAAGCCAAGGGACTTTCTTAAATATTGTGATTTCGAGATGAATCTTGAAAAGCTACGTAAGAAAAGATATGCCAGGTTGAATCGTGTTGGGCTGGTGGATACCAAGCCTAGTGTGTCAGATTGGGCCGGTACAAGAAGAGTGCTTTTCATATACGAACGTGCTACCAGAAAATTTCCTAAAGAATTATCGCTATGGCATGCATACTTGAAGTTTGCTAAAGTTCAAGGGGCGGTTAAGGTTGTTTACAAGACATATACAAGGCTTTTACAATTTCAACCTACCAATATAGATGTGTGGATAAGTGCAGCCAACTACGAATTTGAAGAACATGGTAATGCCAAAGGAGCCAGAGTATTGTTACAAAAGGGTTTGAGGTTCAATTCGGATGAAATTGATTTATGGTTGAACTATTTCAAATTTGAATTATCATATATCTCGAGGTTAATAGCAAGAAGAAAGATATTGGGGTTGATTACTGAAAAACAACAGCTGGAGGATATTCAGTCTGGAATGGGTTTTAAGAATGACGAGTCTGTCAATGATAAAGTGAGTCTAGATATTGATGATGAAGCCTCCGATGAGATCAAGCTTCCCGACGTTGATGAATTACAAACAGAGTTGCACCAGTTGCCAGAGGCTGATATCAATGTGTTGGGTAATGCAGATACAAATCCAGCATTAAGAGGTGATGTAGCCTTGACAGTATACGATATTGCCATTGAAACATTGATGAAAAATGTAGTGAATGATAGGTTGTCAAAGTTTATCAATTATTCTAGTAAGTTTTTGGAACTGATTGAGCACTTTACCGAGTTGGATAGAATATACTTGTCGTCACATATTGTTGAGAAATTGATTAGGGAGACAGAAAACGAGAAGGATAATGTTGATATCTTGGTGATGGATATCAGTTTGCCATTGAAGTTTGTGGGTATCACAGATGCCGACTTTGTTGACAATTTGAAGTTGAGTGTGAACAAGTTTATGGCATACAAGTTGAAGCTGAATTTATCATTGACCGTTAAGAAGGATTTGGTTGAAAAGTATGTGACATATTTGAAGTCATTTTTAGGCACAAATGATTCTGTTGATAGTTTGTTGGAGAATGTGATTGCCAGATGTGTGGCATAAAACCAAATACAAGTAAAATTTTATAGAAATTTTGAATCGTTATCATATATCAATGCCATTAAAATGGCTAAGAAGACTAGCTGAGTATAATTAGTGGGGGTAAAAAAAAAATCATTCTTTATCATCAACAACCGCTAACATTGACATCATCATTAATCATAAAATTCGATTCAACACAGCATGAAGATAGTTCAGTAAGCACAATTAGAAAAGTAAACTCAAAAGAGAAAATTTTCAAATCAAAAACGCAAGTAACATTTTACCATAAGCTTTAAACGACAGATGGAGTTCCAACATCTTCGTCATGAATTTCTTCGGTCTTATCAACCAAACCTAATTCATCGGCAAATGTTTGATGTGGTTTCCATTTTGCAGAGGTTCTTGGTGTAGTCTCCTCCATCATTCTGTCAACTTGTTCCAAAGTCAAACCTTTAGTTTCTGGAATCAACAAGTAAGCATAGACGAAACAACAGGTACATAATGCACCCCAAATGAAGAAAACTTTAGCACCTAAGTTACCCTTATCTTCACCAACCATATAAGGAGTGATAACACTGATGATACAATTCCATAACCAATTGGATGCAGTGGACAAAGCAACACCTCTTGATCTGATTGGTAATGGGAAGATTTCACCAATAACAACCCACAGACCAGGACCCCAAGTAGTGGCAAAGAAGAAAATGTAGATACAAATAAATGAGATAACAGCCTTGTATGCATCCTTGTTACCAACACAAGCGGTACCAACGATGGCAGCTATGAATTCACATATAAGCATACCCAAAGCACCCCAGATCAAAATGGTACGACGTCCATATCTTTCAATGATGTAGAAAGATACTGGAGTTGAACAAACATTAACGATGGTGGTGATGATGGAGGTCAAGAATGGATCATTGATGGTACCTAATTCTTGGAAAAAAGTGGTACCGAAATAGAAAATAAAGTTGACACCGGTCCATTGTTGCATCATTTGTAATGAAGTACCCAAAATTGTTCTTCTCAAGTTAGAAGCAGGGTTTCTCAAACCACCAGTGAAACATGTTTGCCATTGTTTGAAATAGTTTCCATCTGGCATCAATCTAGCTTCGTACTCGTGGTTAGCAATGATTTCCAGCAATTCATCCTTGATGTAATCAGAGTCAGCATCTTGTCCTCTCAATCTAGCCAAGACAGCAGCAGCTTTATCATGTTGGTTTTTCTTGACAAAGAATCTTGGAGACTCTGGTAAGAAGAACAAACCTGTACCTAAGATCAAAGCCCACAACATTTGTAAACCAATTGGAATTCTATATGAAGATGTGTCATTTCTATTTTGAGTTCCATAGTCAACACAGGATGCAAGCAACAAACCAATGGTGATACAGAATTGATAACCAGAGACAAGAGCACCTCTAACTTTCTTTGGAGAAATTTCAGACATGTAAAGAATGATAATGGCACTGACAAAACCAACACCAAAACCGGCAATTAAACGACCAGCAACCAATAAACCTAAAGCAGTCGCAGCGGTTTGTAAAATGACACCAACGATAAAGACAGCACAACCCAGAATGATGGTAACACGACGACCGAGATAATCAGCCAAATCACCAGCAATCAAGGCACCGAAAAAGGTACCACATGACAAGATTGATGTTATCAATGATTTTTTCCAAGATGGCAATACATCACCTCCATCAGTGAATAATGAGACAAAATATGGCATACCCATGACACCAGAGATATAACCAGAATCGTAACCGAAAAAGATACCACCAAAGGCGGCAAAGGCACACATCATATAGGCCTTAAATGTGACTGGAGCCTCAATACGGTCAAGGTTTCTGGTACCGATGATGACCTCCTCACGCAGAGTCTCCTCTGTTTTGAACTCATGCTCACTCGAAGACATGATTATTAATTCGTTGTTATAGTTTTATATATATATGTATATGTTTGTGTTCTATGTATAAAACTTTATAGTATTTTTGAAAAATGGGGAGGGATTGAATGGGGATTTTATATTGAATTGAAATTTTTTTGTTCAAATGTTTTGTTATGATGAAAATTTACTCGAGTGTATGCTCTGCTGTGCATAGTTCGAAGTGTTCAATGAAGCAGATTGCTTTTCGCGTCTGTGCTCAAAACAAAGAGATGGGATTGAGAGTGTGAGAAAAAGGGAGTCACTCCATTTTTGTCAACATTATAAGACAAACTTTATTACATGGGTAACCCCACAATTGCCCTTTTTTTTTTTTTCTTTGCTTTCTTTTGTTAAAACAGTCAACTTTGTGGTTTCAATTTAATTCACGGAGAAAAATCCAAATAAACCATAGATATGCATCATCATCATCAACTTTATGAACATATTGTAATCTCATGCCCATTCATCAGTAGGCAATTTTTTTGGTTAAGTCGGTGTGTAATTTCTTCTATTGTAGCAAACTCTTACTGTGGGTGGTTTGCTTAAGGGATCAAGGAAGAAGAAACAGTTATGAATGGATTGAAGATTGCTATGCAAGATAAATTTACGTTTATAAAAGAATCAAACCCAAAAGAAGTGGTTATCACTTACCTGGTAAGTTACTTAATTAATTTATTTCAGGGTTCAATTGCAACAGCAGCAGAAAAAGAGAGATGGGGGCCATCACAAACAATTATTGAAATCTGCCTTGCCCCACACAAAGTTTTTGATTTAATCCCATTTTTGTTATTTTGGGTGTGAGTTTTGCGCAGCCTTACAACAATCCTTCCGTATGGATAAACTATGCAAGTTGTGAGTTTCTCGGCTATTCTGCCCATTGCTATTGAAAACTATTATTGATGTGTGTGTGCTTAGACACACACACACATAGTCTCTCATAGCAGATATCTATATACATATATATATATATATATTTATAACTTTGAAGTGCTCAGATGGTGAACCCCTTGATAGACTCTGACTCTACTCTTATTACACACGCTACTCAAGTTGGTAATGTCTTTCCTTCATTTGATCATATCATGCTAAACAAAAAGCATCCATTCCTCCTAGAGAGGGGCCAATTTTTTTACCCCAGAAACTAATAATTAAAAGACAAAAGAAAAATAGTCATAGTTGGCGTGCTGTTTCTGTGCGACAAGGGGCAGCTGGAAAAACTTGTCATTTCCCAATTGGAAAAAAACGATCAAAACAATCGTAATGCAAAAACACACACACAAAAAAAAAGAATGACCTCCTCCCTACCTATCTCATTTATTACTACTTTGGTAATCTTGTGACAAGATGATATGGAGATAAACGTTTATCTCATACGTAAATATCATTTTCTAATCATTTGTAAAAGCTGACTACACAAGTCATTATTTTTGCGGTTTCAAATCCCAGATGTTGTCAGACCACAAACCGCCAAATGGTTTTGCAGCATGCCGAGATTGTTTGTTCAAGCTTCTTTTTCTAAATGCACTGTTTGAATTCGATGGCTTGGGCAACTTTTCTTATGAGCTTAACCACCAATCTGTCTTATCCCCCCCTCTCCCCCCCACTCAGATTAGAAATTCCAAAGTCGTAAAAATACTTTTCAAGAAGAGACGGATAAAATTATTTGAAAGAATATGTGAAATCTCTCATGCCTATAAAAAAACAGTACTAAAGAGTTGTCCAAAGCTAGGATCTCTATTAATAGAGGCAGTAATATGACGTGTCTGTTTCTCCACCAACAAGAATTAAATTTTAATTTTACATTTGCAACATCGTTGTAACTGTAGGTTTACCCCGACTTTTGATTTCATCAGATGAGATGAGATATGCCCACAACATTATCATCATGTTATTCAAAAACCTTTCACTAAATTTTTTTGTAAGACAAGACAGTCAGTCACGTTTGGCAAACCCACAAAAACAAAAAAAAAGTTTGCCCCCTCTCATTTTCCTATTTTTTTTTTACTGTTCAAAGGGTCTCTCGCCTTGACTTGAGAGCCGTGCATATCTTTCTAATCAATCGCGGATTTCATCCACTTGGCATATGTAAAAAAAAGTATTTGAGGAAGAAAAAATTTTCCGGGTCATATCAAATATCCAATAGAAAAGGGGTGTCCAAATTATTTGCCACTAGAAGCCAAGTTTAAACATACCTCCGTTAACTCTCATATGCACTTCGGCAAGTGTCTTATTGTTGAGTTCCTCTTTTCTCGAGCATTTCTCGGAGTTCGCCAAATGGAAAAAAAGAATAAAGGACAAACCAAATCCATCATCAAAAACGATACGGCGTTCCATAAATTATCACCATTTTAAAATTCTTTTATTGCACCACTTGAATCTGTAGTTATGTCACCCCATCGGGTATGGTTAGCCAAATAGCTAGCTTTAATAGAGGGCACTCTCATAGTATTGACAAAATCGATGTCACGTGTCAAAATGATGCAAACTGAATCCACGCGTTATCGTTAGATGTACCACATGAAATTTACAAAAAAATCATAATGAAAGAATATCATCATGACAACAAAAACATAAGACAAATTGTTGACAACTTATTTTTTTGTTATCGAAGTTAATCATCCCAACATCTGCTGTTGTTTGATTTGGTATAATTGCGTTAAACCGGTAAGATAGACCTGTCTAGATATGAGTTAGAAGTTCAAACATGTGTTGACACACCACTACGTCCCTGGACTATGTCACTAGAACATAAAAGATGCACCAAATCTCATGCAAGATTGAGTCAAGAGTCCTCAGTTTAATCAACTGTTAGGGACATATCTGTTAATAAATAACCTACAAGTCTCAGCTCATTACGGATAAAGCAAAAAAAATAAAAAATTGTCTCTCATATATACTGTGTCTGACCATGATACCGTTTGATTATACCATTAAGCATCCCAACTTTTTGAACTTTGGCATATTCCACTACATAGACCGGTGATGAATTGATATTGTAATCATCATCAAGTTGTCCATGAGAATCATTCGACATCTCAAAATAGATCAAATCATTGTCTCTATCTAAATTGCAATTGCATAATAACTCATAGTTGAAATACCGTTGTAAATCAACAAACCCCTTCGAAGTGGTGGATTTTTTGCAATAGAGTAATCGAAACTCCCGAGACGATTCAACAGGATCGATAAATCGTAATATGTATTCCTTCAACATTTGAACAGTGGTTTGTACGTTGTAACCGTAGATTAATTTCACATTTGGTGAAGAAATGCGCATCACTTCTAATCTTTTAAAAACTTTCATGATGAGCTCATGACTTTTCCTGCTCTTCATCAGCTTGATCAAAGTGGAAACATATGAAATCTCTGGATCTTCGATAAAGAAAGAAGGTCCACTGCCAACATTGCTGTTGTTATTGTTGTTATCGTTGCCAGCATCGCTCAAACTCTCTATGTAAAGTATATCTCTAAATTTATCAAAGAGCAAGTCATCCAAGCTTTGAAGAAAACTAGAGATGGTGAGCTTTGCATCTTGCCACTGATCGATACCAGCTTCCAATTGCAAATCATCATTGAAATCATAAATGGACAACTTGAAATCGGTCAATTTCATATTGGTAGTGATCGTTTCTGGGTAACTGACTACTAGCTTCGTTTTTTGGTTTATTAAAAATCGGCCTTGTCCCACAGTATTAAGCCATTCCTCCTTATTTGTCCAGATAGGTTGTGCCATGGTGACAAAACCATTACCGTAAGGGACAGAAACATATTTGACCGGACGAAAAACCAACGTTTCTTTTGCTTCTGTATCTCGTTCAAGAAGTATATCTATGAGTGAACTGTCATCTGGAATGTTCACGTAATGCCCCGTCTTTGGATCAAGTAACTGGATATCGTCAAATTTTTTGCTATTAATGCCCAAAATTGTTTTCATCTCATCTTTGGACAACGTACAATTTTCAATAATTTCAAACCTCGATCTCCAACTATTGAGTTTAATCATGAAAACTGTCGGAAATAAACTTATCTCGGTATTATCATCATTTAAAATCTCCTTGACGTTCGGCGGCACGTAGATATCAGGACGGAGTTTTTGTAATGAAGAATGATCATTTATACCAAAAGTCACAACATTTCCATCACGGTATGTGATGGTGACTTTATACTTTTTGGTGTAGAAGTTGGGTTTGTCCTGGATATCAATGATCCTACAAGAATCCTCAACAATGTGTGCTTTATTGGAGTAAGTGATGTAATTTTTTAAGTTCAAATACTGTCGCAATTCCCCAACCGTTTCGATATTCTTCACCTTATGCATCTCGTCATCAATTGATACCAACTGTATTGAATTATCAATAACCATACCGAGAACGGCATCTTCTTCGATCAAATAGTCCTCAAAAGTGAATGCATTGTCTAAGCTGTTATTCTCGAGTCTTAAGTCAATGCACTCGATCAATTTGTTGATAGATTCAGATATCATCCTTTTCAAAGTTAAGATCTTTTGACATGGTTTGACCGAGAATGACAATTTCTGGTTCTCAAAAGTCACATGAATCGTTATCGTCTTCTTTTTGTCGCGCTCATCCAGTAACCTACGGTTGATAATTGATGATTTTTGAACATGATATTTGTACTTGAAGAAGTTCAACTGGTCTTCGAGGAGTTGCTGTCTTTTTTTGAGCAGATTTATCTCATCTCTTAAAACATCGAGATCAGTACCAGCCGTCGACAACGAAGGTGGTGCTTGTGGCATCTAGCACTGGAGTTGCATCACTTCCTTTGTTACTTTAGTGATTGATGTCATTAAAATTAATGCACACAAAAAAAAAAAAAAAACACACACACACACAAAGGAAAATTCATATAAAATCAAACGTATCTGCAAGCTGAGTTATATCAACTAGTTAAAGCATATACAATAGTTCACCCCACCATGTCGTCCATCAAGGTTGCATCTGTTAAGCAGCTTCATAATCACATAAGGAAGGAATTGGAGGCAATTACACTTAAATCTTTCCAAGTTCACCAAGAGCTCGATGTCAAAAAACAAAAGGCAATGATGGAGTACAGGAAGTTGCAATTGATCAAGGCTGGTAAGACGTTAACCCCGGAAACCTTACTGGCAGTGCAAAAGCTGACAGAGATGAAAGCGCCAATGGTGGACACTTCATTTGTGGCCCATATTGTGGAGAAAGATGAACATACGATTGGGGAAAAATTGCACTTGAGTAATATTGTAACTTTTCTCGGCAATCAGAGAGAATATCAAGAGTTGTTGGAGAGATATAACCCAGGATTGGGTATGGATCAAAGACAAAATGTGAAAATGAGTGCTCGAAGAGTTGGATTAGATGTTCCCGAGTAAAAGAGGCTAGATCTATTCTGTCAAAATTTTTGATTTTTACCTACATTTGTATATATTCATGTATTCAAACATTAACAAAATGTCCGTTTGAAATTAAAGATCTAAAGCTTCAACTCCCGAAATTTAAAAGTTTATGCAAATTTGAATTGCTCCCATTGTTCTAACGACAACTTGGAACACTTTTTGATAACAAACATCTACGAGTAAAATTTCTCGTCTTTGATCAATTTTTGCTGCATTTTTTCATTTCAGTCCCAGTTTGAAGCACGTTGGAATGTTCCAAATCTTGGTGTGTCACAATGATTTACTATGGTGATTCTAAGAGATTCGATTCTCCAAAAAAACAAACTCGAACGAGTTGGAAGTTTGAGGTTAATGAATGTTAACACACACTTAGCACATGGAGAATTTTGGAGAGTTTGAAATATCATATATCGACAACGCAATACTACAGAGGTCTCAGATGAATCGTATTCAAACATATCAAGTCTTAAATTCTCACAAAAAATCAAGATAAAGGAGATTTATAGAAAAATATCCAATAATATTTTGAAATGCAAAACCTAGTTTTGATGTGTTATCGGTGCTGCCAACCCCCGTATATATTAAAAGCAGTTTCGAGAAAAATGAAAATAAATTCCCAGTTTATGTTGGTTCATTTCTTGATCAGTGACAAGAAAATATCGAAGAATAGAAATAGAAATGGATGAGTAATTTGTAGCACACAGTCCATTATCGGCGTCTAATCTTTAGTCTCCATCATCCTCTTCTTCTTCTTCTGAAAAGCAAAAAGAAAAAAAAAAAATTTTCTTAAAAGAAAAAGAAAATTTTGTGTCTGGTTAAAGTGTAATAATAATACTTATCTTGTAAGAGATATATATCAAACAACACCATGGGAGTGGATAAGGAGACTAATAGGATCCAGGTGAAGAATAAGATTAAGAGGCAGGAGTTGTTTGCCAAGTTGAAGCATGAGAAGAACAAACAGCGTCATAAGGAGAGAAACCAGCGTGCCAAAGCTGAGAGGGAAAATCCTGAATTGAAAGAGGAAAGGTTGAAAACTAATATAACACAGACAATAGAGTCCAAAAGAGTATTTGATGAGACGGTGAATCTGGAGATTGAAGGTGAAGATGACTTCAGCACATATTTCAAAGACGCAAAGGACCCAAAGATATTACTCACGACTAGTGCTCATGCTAAAAAAGTACTGTACCGTTTTGCAGATACCTTGATGGGGATATTACCCAATTGTACATTTGTCAAGAGGAAGAGAGAGTTTAACATGAAGGAGATGTCTCAATTTTGCTCTCTGAGAGGTTATACTGACTTGGTTGTCATAAATGAAGATAAGAAGGAGATCAATGGGCTAACGATAATACATCTCCCTGAGGGTCCTACCTTTTACTTCTCTATATCGTCTTACACTGAGTCGAAACAAATACAAGGTCATGGTAAATCAACTAATCATATACCGGAGTTGATCTTGAACAATTTTACCACAAGATTGGGTCACACAGTGGGGAGATTATTCCAATCATTGTTCCCACACAAGCCTGAATTTCAAGGTAGACAAGTGGTCACACTTCATAATCAAAGAGATTTCATTTTCTTTAGAAGGCACAGATACATTTTCAGAAATGAGGAAAGAGTTGGGTTACAAGAGATTGGACCACAATTCACGTTGAGGTTGAGAAGAGTCCAAAAGGGTATTAAGGATGAGATTGAATGGGAGCATAGACCAGATATGGATAGGGATAAGAGGAAATTCTACCTTTGAGTGTACCATTTATATATATATCTATATATATATCTATATATATATCTATATCTATATCTATATCTATATCTATATCTATATAGATAACAGACAAGTACTCAAATATCACATCTCTACTTGATCTAATCGATTGTTTCTTTTAGTGTGGCGAGCACAAAAAACTAGTGAAAAAAGAAGCAATTTGTAAACAAAACAAAGAAAAAAAAAATTACGATAAAAATAGATTGGGATCAACTTCAATCAATCAATTAATTATTTGCTTCAAAGTATATCACATATACACATCCCAACAGATGCACTTTCACTATAAAGTGGCGACAACGTTGTCACTTCTCGTGCTTGTCTCATTTGTATTTCAACTCGTTGCAGTGCTATCAGTCCCCATCACTTCCAACATCACACTATGCACTTATGATGGTTACAAGTTTGGGGTATTTGGACTATGCTCAATTACGTCCAAAACTTGTTCCTCAATAGAGATTGGTTATTCGAGAACCACCATTAATGAGTTACAAGGCTTCTCATTGCCATCGAATACAAGACATTCCATATCGACTTTACTCATAGTGCACCCCATCTCAACTGGATTCACTTTTATACTTTTAGTCATGAGTATACTTACCCATCTCAAAGTCTTTAATAGGTCATTGCGATTTTTATTCTTTCTAATCCTATGGTGTTTCATTTCCTTTTTATTATGTCTTTTGAGTTTTTTGGTTGATATTTTGTTGTTCATTCCACATTTGGATTGGGGAGGATGGATCATCTTGGCAAGTACCGTCTTGATAGCCGTGGGTGGTACCGTTGCCTGCATCATGAGAAGAACAGCTTCTTCCAGAAACCTTTATGATCTCAACAGGAAAAACAACAGCGTGGAAATGTACTCCATGTTACCTTTGAAAGAATCATATGGCTATGCCAGAGATAATGACGACTATGAGGATGATTACGACGATGACGAGGATCAGACGGCCTCAGATGATGTAGATAATGATGATAATGATGATGGTACAAAAGAGCTGGATCTCACTAATCAAGGATTGTTATATGATGATCATTCTTCAACGCATTTGACAGACATAGTGAGAAATGAAAGCCTTTCGTACAGAGGATATCGCCCTCACAGCACTGAGTACAACTCTTCTCACAACAACAATACAGTTGCTACCCCACTAGAATCCCCCAATGCAGAAGATATTGACGATGGCTATTACAATCATAATCCAATGAATGACAATGCTGAAAGATATACACGGAATCCGCGAACCTCACTAATGTTGACTTCACCAAAGTTACAGAAACGGAACTCAATGATGTCCTCACATCAGCTGATACCACCTGGAAGGCTGGTAGTACCGTACCCTTTGGAAGAGCCAATAATTGTTGAGGAAAATGTTAAGGATTTATCACACCAACCGTTACAAAGGACAACACCCTACCCAGAGGAAGACCTACTTGAGACGGCAACTGAGGATGAAATAGTGGACGAAGTACTAGAAGATGAAGATACAGAGCATAGTGGTCTATTGCATACCGCCGATGAAGATGGTGATGTGAGACAACAACTACAAGTGCCCACCATACCCCGAATTGATACACCAACAATGGATGAAGAACCATATCAACCTCAGTCTATCATGATGCAACCGTTGATGGGCCCAAGAGCATTACCTTTCTCTTCAACTGACGAAATTGCTCCGGAAAACGCTCCTCCAATTCCTGGAAAAGTTCCACTATTGAAGCAGCAATTTTCAACCCTGACCCCTATAATGAACAACAACAACAACAACAACATCAAAGACAACTCGAGTGGTAATTCAAGCTCTCTTACACAATCCACTCGAAATTTTGAGCCTCCAGCTAATCACAACGGAAATAACACCCAGATTTCATTGGCCACTTCCACTGCAACAAATTCTTCTGTTGCTCATAAAAACTACCACAACAAAGCTTCTCAAAATCACAACAGGTTTGTGTCGACTGCATCAACTGGGCCAACGGCTTCATCATACTATGGTGATAGTGATGACCTGAGCGAGCTTGAGACGACGGTGACCAATGCAACAACGCCGCTGGTTGACGAGTCCGAGTCCGAGTCAATGGAGGAAGAAGAAGATCAGATTCCTTCCTCTGATTATTTGGATTCGAGAGAAGATGAAAATCTTTCAAAGGTTGCTAGATTGACCGAAAAAAGACTTCTTAAATCAATGTCAATGGATTCCATTGCATCTTCGCATTACACCTCCATTTCACAAAGGCCAATCAACCCAAAATATTTTGAAAGTGAGGGTCTTGCACAAATACAGCAGCAGAAAAGAATGAGCGTTAATGCACAGAGAGGTACCGTTCATCCTTTCAGGTCTGTACTGGTTGCAACAAAACCTCTATTGACAAAGGAGGAGAAGCTGAAGCGTATGAGAAAAATGTTGGCTACTGATGACGATATATGATGCAATAAGCAGAAGGTTCGCCTCGTATAGGACAATAACACCTTATCATGGTGCTTTTTGACGAGAAAAGCAATAGTTTGCTCAAAGTAGTCATCTCAATAGTACATACATCCCAAGGCAGAACAGTCTTGTTTTTCGGTAAAAAAAAAAAAAAAAAAAAAAAAGTTTGAAAGATCTATGAAAGATCTGATGCTTCCTTTACCAAGATCGATTGAGTCCTTGAAATGTCTAGACTGCCAAAGCTCAAATACATATTGTCGCCTGACTTCCATAGACGATTGTTGACTAAAGACTTGACTAATCTAAACTCTGTCATACCTGTGAATGAGGATACAACTGAAAATCAGATCAGATGGACGACACCGTCTACGAGAATTTTGTCACCTTTTGTGCGATTGAATGATGTTGAAGTGATCAGTTTATGTTTGGATCCAAGCTCAAAATTCGAAACATATAAGATTGATGATTCTGTTCCGGATAGAAGTGTTCAAGTGAAGCGCGAAAAATTGAAGTTTGTCGATGCATTTGCTTTTATCAAGTGGTTGAAAAGTTATGAACTTAAAAGCACTGTCTTATTGAAATCGGCTACAAAAGAGCCAAAATTCAAAATCAATATAAACAATGAACAACTAGAAGCTTTATGTCAAAATGTGATTGAAAACAATGATGTGGATAAACTTATGGACATAATATCAGACGAAACAACTGATACGAAATCATTGACATATATACTACAACATTTGAAGCCCGAGCAACATGAGATATTCCAAAGAGTTTGTGAACATGTGGCAGAGAATAATTTAGAGCTGTTAGCGTCAGACCTGTTATCGGCCCTCTTGGTGATGTCACCAGACCAATCATCGCTAGATATTTTTAACGCGAAGTTTATTTCACAAAGCACACAATTCACTGAAGACTTTATAGATGATTTGGTGCTACTCAACATCAAATATGGTGATCTTCCTACTGCTCTGACTTTCATTAGTGTTATGACAGAGAAAGGAAACATGACGTCTCATGTGGAAGAGTACATCACTGCAGTAACCAAGAAATTAGTCTCTTCCAAAAGCGATCATAGCAACAAACAACTCAATTTCAATGTCTTGACATCTGGATTTGGGCCGATTCTTCAGCTGAACATGACTGCTAGCCTAGCATCAAATCTACTCAACTTCACCGAGGAGCGTAGTGAATATGTGCACTTATTGTCATTCATCGATCGGTCGCATAACAAAAATGAAATATATACCAATGTTTTGAACCAATTAATTTCAGGTTTTTATCGTGCTTTGTTAAATGACAAAAACTTGAAGAGCATGCAAAAGCAGGCTTGTTTTAATCAATTTGTCAAGCATTTGGAGACCACTTTTGATAAATTCGATGATGTCATTGATAACAACTTACTTCTTTCGGCGAACGTTTCCTTGAGAAATTGGTATACGGTTCACGATCTTGTTGTTAATGCAAAAGTGAGCGTGAGTGATCTGATAAGGCTGGAAGCATTGGAAAAGTTTGATGGTTCAGCAGCTTCAGAACTTATCAGAGAGTTGTTTGAAAAATAAATCATACATTTATAGAATTTGGATTCTTACAAGATAATTTTTATTGAGGCGCATTCAAATTAGATTACATCCCTCGAGGGGTTGAATGGGACAGCGAATACATTTCATAAGCAATGTAGCAACTTGTAGAAAATGGAATCGAAAAGATTCATTTCATGATAGCATAAAGTAAAATATCATTAAATCTCTTTAAAAACTTTCAAAACAAATTACCAACGGCCTCCTTGCTGGCCACCATAGCCTCCTTGAGGACCACCATAACCTCCTTGAGGACCACCATAACCTCCTTGAGGACCACCATAACCTCCTTGAGGACCACCATAACCTCCTTGTTGACCACCATAACCTCCTTGTTGACCATTGAAATCACCTTGTTGACCATTGAATCCACTTTGAGGACCACCGAAACCACCCGGTGGACCATTGAATCCACCTTGAGGTCTACCGTAGCCTCCTTCATTTGGACGGTTTTGGTTCTGTCTATAGTCACCACCGTCTTGACGTCCATAATCGCCGCCGTATCTACCATCATCTCTTCTTTCATCGCCACGGTGATGGGTCAATTTATCCAAGAAACCGCCATGTTCATGACGTTTCTCATCTTTGCGGTCTTCGAATTGATCACCTATTTTATCAGCAACAAAAGCTCCAGCAATAGCACCAGCTACACCTCCCAATTTTGAATGATTACCCGAAAGTTTGGAACCTCCATAAGCACCAGCTGCCCCTCCAACAAGATTAGAGATTAATCCCCTTTTAAACAAACATGTTAGTACAATTCCCTCAAATACTGCGATTATGAGCCCTTAGAGATTTAGGACAGCTCCCCAAGCTCGTAATGAATTTCCGAATGGTGTTACATACCTTTCTCCATTGCCTTGTTGCTGCTGTTGCTGTTGCTGTTGTTCAGGTTTGTATTCACTTTGATCTCCAGAGTTATAGAAATCGTTGGCAGACATATTGTGTAATGAATTGTTATATTATTTGAAGAGATGTTTCAGATTGGACATATCGCCCACACACGAGGTCAGTCTCGATATTTATACGAACTGCAATCGATGTGCTTAGCCTTCAAACATTTCAAAATGAAATTTGGGTTTCAAATCAGGATCCATATTACAAGGGGTTTTAAGTCACCACTTTGTTAAAACTTGTGTTTATGACTTGATTCTATTATTAGCTTAGTTCTTTCAGTTCATCTATAACAGTAGGAGAGTATGGCTGTACCCAGTCTGCTTAGTTGCAATAATTGACTGCTAGATTTCTCAAAGAACACTCCATTCTCAATTGTTCTTAGCAAAGCTATCCCACGTTTCTTTCTCTTGTCAAGTGGCTGAGAAAAAAGCTGCTGCCCTTTCCAAACGCCACGGTGTGCCTGCATCCAAAACTCCTTCCATACACGGTTTTGATCAACATTTTAAACTATAAGTATGTAATCACCAACAGACTATGATAGAAATATAGTAATTAAATTATAGAAATACAAATACAATTATGAGACCTCGTATTATAATACTGCTGTAGTAACATTGGCATTAGAAGTAGTGGCAGCCTTCTGTTTCAACTTGAATGCTATGTATTCAGCACTTCTTCCAAGCGTACCAAATCCACATAATCCATCAGCAGGTATTGCAACTTCCTCATCATCAGCATGTTCATCCTCTTCATCTGTCTCATCTCCCGTTTGGAATTTTTCAGCCAATCCATCATTTTCAGCAACGGAACCACCATTCTCGTCACTTGTTGTCTTACGACGCCTCGTTTGAGGCAATCCATCGAGAAATTCCTCCTTTGCGAATCCGTTCGATATGGTAGGAGCTTCAAATTTTGATCTTTTGGACTCTTTAGTAGCGACACCCTTGCCCAAACGTAAAATATGATTATTCCTTGTTCTGTAAATGGATTCGTTGACATAACGGTTTTTAATGTACACTGGCGCACCTCTAAACCAAAGAGATGGCGTTTTTTTAGGGACGGGCTGTTGATCCTGTTTGGCTTGCATTGTTTCCACGCCATCTAATTCTTGATCATCATCATCATCGTCGTCATCTTCGCTTCCTTCACTAGAAGTGACGTCTTGATCTTCAGATGGTTTTCTCTTCACACCTTTAGGTAATGAGCTAGGTTCTTTCAACTTGTTCAACAAGTCGTACTGCTGAAGCTCAGTTATCATATAAGATGGTGAATACTTCATCAATCTCTCTTTATTGGCAATATCCATCCTATTGCTGAAGATATTGGTCAACTCCGTATTGTCATCCAATTTTTTTTGAATCCTATTTGGAATGATGAAGGTTGGAGCTGATGTGGACTGATGAAAGTTAGATACTGTGTGGACTACTTGACTGTATGGTGAAGGCACAATTTTCCCAGTGAATGTCTGATTATAGTGACTATTGTTGTTCTTGTAGTACCTTGACGATGCTTGATAACCACTTTGGTAATCTTGCAGAGGAACATACGGTAACTGCAGATCAGCAACCAGAGCTGGATTCAGTTGGGGTAATAATGTAGATGACTGAGATGGTGAAGATTGTTGAGATAACTGAGAAAGTTGAGGCACAAAGTTCATCTGTGGGGTGAACAGTCTTGTGTGTGAGTTGTTGTTGTGAGTACCATTATTTTGCTGTGCAGCCTGCAGCAGCAGCATTTGCAGCTGTGTTGGCATTGGGCCGTCATTTCTTGTACCAATGTTGTTCAACAGAGTAATAGTCTTCCTGACAACCAAGTTTCTTGCTGGACTCGACAAATACTGACCTAAATCATCATCGATCAGCGGACCCCTTTTGTAAACGCCTCCTATCAAAGGAGGAGCATTTAATGAAGCAATAATAGGCTCCGGAATAGGATCATTGATAGTCGCATTAGGTGGCAAAAGATGCATTAATGGAGAGGTGTATTTTTGAAACCATCTCAATCCACCATTTGGCAATGGGATGATTGGATCATCAATCTCTCTGACTTCATCAGGGATACATGCCTTCCATGTTCTGATCTTGTTGAAGTTCTTGTCATGATCAGAGTATCTGAACTCACAGACAAACATTGGACCATTCACCTTGAAAGCTGGCTCACCTCTTTGATATCTCGTGAAGTAATTCACATAACAAGGTCCTAGTATGTCTTGTACTAGATGATCTCTATACTGGCCTGTTTTGAAAACTTCATTTTCGTAGAACAATCTATCTACTCTATGCACCGTCTGTTCTGGTCTATAGTACCAACACACATTTATGTAACGTTTATTTCCATCTTCAGGTGTGGACCAAATTCTGAAAATTTGAGCTGGAATAGGTTTTGTTTCATCATTTGGATTCCGAAGCAAGACCCAGTCTCCGATCTTGAACTTTCTACCATTGAGATCCAACAAGTCTATAGGAATTCTCATACCATGGGCATCGCTTGTCAAATAGACTGAATCAGGCTTTGCCAACTCTTCACTTATGAGTCTCTTGCATACAGTTTCAAACTCAATAACATCATTCAACAATCTTTCATCGGGAGCTTGTGATGCATACAACTTGTTGTTTTCAATGACTAAGAACAAATCAGTCAAGTATGACTCCACATCAGGATATTTCCTTTGTTTAATTTTTGTCCTTATAAACTCAAGACACATCGGATTTTGTACCTTCCTATAGTACAGAGGATTATTCTGTTGATTAGGAAGCCTTTCAAAGGGTAAATATAGCGGTTCTCCTCTCGAACTTCTCTGCTTCTTCATTATTCTCATGATGTTTTTGATTCTTTGTTCGTGAGGTTTATCAATAACTGGGGGTTTACCTCTTTTGTTCCATGTCTCGAAGACTTCTCTTTGATTTGGGTGTGGTGGTTTAGCTGTAGTCGTATTCAATACTATTGGAGATGGTTTTGGGATCATTGTGGTATTTTGATCCAAAGTAGGCACTTGCTCCACAGGTATTGGCTCATAATCCTTGAAGACACTTGCTGGAATACCCAGAGTTGAAAACGATGGAATAGGCTCATACGGCTGCAGTTGTAATTGTTGTAACTCTTGTTGCTGTATTTGACGTTGCTGTGGCGGAGGCGATTGTTGAAGTAACGGCTGCATAGCATTTGCATCATCATACATCCTATCCCAACTTTGTTCTCGTTGGAGAGACAGAGGTTCTTCACTTTTTTCCATATACTCGGAATCATCATGTTCTTCGTATTGATTAGGAATTGGATTTGAACTGGTATTGTTGTACTCTGCAAGTGATTCAAATGTTGCTGGCTCTTCTCCGGGCAAAGGCCCCAAGTATGGATACTCGACTCTGCTACCCCCGAATACTTTTGGATCCCCTTTTAACAGCGGGATGATAGTCTCCTTGATATAATTGTCTAAAACAACTGCAGTTTCGTAATATGGTGAACCAATTTCATTGTAAAATTTGGCGTTCCAAGTGATCTGAGTCATATCAACAACGAATTCTTGTGCATTGCTGTATCTATTACTCTTGATCAGTTGTGCTATTTTGTGTAAAGACTGAGGCTTTTTGATGATCTTGTAGTAATCGGTATACGATCTCAAAGGTAAAGCGTGAAATGCCTCTCTGATAGGAATGACCGAATTCAAGTCATAACAATTCTCAAATATTGGCTTCAAAGCTGTGTTGAGATAGTGTTTTTCCTCAAGCGTTGGTTTCGGTTCCTTAACCTTTATCTTTGCCATAGTCGCCAGTGGGTGAATCGATGCTGTGTACCCTAAAGTCGCTTTGGAAAAAAAAAGTTGTTTATTGTTTGTTTCCTGTACACTTTTTTAACGTGTTGAAGTTTTTTGAACTTTCTCTCAACTTTTTTCTTGTCTCTTTTTTTTACTATTTCTCATCTGAACGTCTTGATACAAGAAACACTACCCAATTATCTCTATTCATCTAATTAGAAACACACAATTACAAGGATCTGCTCTCTTCAAATGAGTAGGAATGATAATGATGATGATGAAAAGATAGATAGATCATTCAAGAGGCGAAAGATAGATGCATACGACACAAGACTAATAGCTTTTCACAAGTATCTATCCGGTTGCAAAAGTATTTTAGCCCTATGTGGTGCAGGATTGAGTGCCTCATCAGGTTTGGCAACATTCAGGAGTTCAGGTGGGCTATGGAAGAACTTCTCATCCATTGATTTAGCCACACCAGCTGCCTTCGATATAGATCCAGGCTTGGTGTGGCAATTCTATTCATACAGAAGATACTGTGCGTTGAAAGCTGAACCCAATAGTGCTCATGAACTGTTGACAAAACTATCCAAACACTCATTATCGAATAACATCAACTATTTGACGTTGAATCAGAATGTTGACAACTTGTGTATTAGATCAGGGCATCCAAAGTCAAACTATTTGGAGTTGCATGGCAATTTGTTCACACTTCGATGTACAAGCTTCACCTGCTCGTATGAGGAACATAACAATTACAAGCACCCATTGACACCGGCGTTATCTAACTGTGAATCCGAGTACAAAAAATCTCCATCTATCACTCCCTCTTCATCGCCCGAATTTCTTCCAGTGGATACAATTGCAGAACTGGACTTACCCAAGTGCCCCTTATGCAAGACTGGACTTTTGCGACCAGGTGTTGTATGGTTTGGAGAACCGCTACCTTTAAAAGTAATCGATAAGGTGGATGAGTTCTTGATCAAGAATGAGCCAGTCGAGTTGATATTAGTGATTGGCACAAGCGCCTCAGTCTGGCCACTGGCTGGTTATATCGATAGGGTGCGGCAGCAAGGCGGTAAAGTTGCTGTATTCAATACAGAGATTGATGATATTGAAGAGTTTGAAAATGTCAGTGACGAATGCGAGTTCAGTAATTTCGCATTTTTGGGTGATGCAGCAAAAATTCTTCCTACACTGCTACATCCCTTGATTGATCACGATTAAATCAACCAATATATTGAGTTGGGCATCGCTATGCTGAAGTAAAATATCAAAATTTTTCATGTTATAATAAATAGAAATTAACAGAACTTATTACAGGATTCAATCAACTATACTTGGGCGCCCAAAAAAACTCTCTTATTATTTTGTGCAGGTTCGAAATTCATCTAAAAGTTGATTGGTTTATCGAATGTAGACAAAGCTGCTTCTTTGAAAGCTTCAGATAAAGTTGGATGTGCGTGACATACCCTAGCAATATCTTCAGTGGAAGCGCCATATTCAAGAGCCAAACCGGCCTCAGCAATCATTTCACCAGCGTTAGGACCGATTATATGAACACCCAATACTCTTTGAGTTTCAGCATCGGCAATAAACTTGACAAAACCCTCTTGATCTTGATTTGTCTTGGCTCTAGAATTAGCAATGAATGGGAACTTACCAACTTTGTACTTGATACCTGCCTCTTTCAATTGTTCTTCAGTTTGTCCAACCCAAGCAACTTCTGGATGCGAATACATAACTGATGGAATGTTTCCATAGTTAACATGACCATGACCATGCTTAATATACTCAGCAGCTGCAATACCTTCTTCTTCGGCCTTGTGGGCCAACATAGGACCAAATGTAACATCCCCGATAACTCTGATATGTGGATGCTTTGTTTTGAATTCAGAGTCAATGACTAATCTTCCTCTCTTATCAACTTCTAAACCAGCATTCTCCAAGCCAAGACCTTCAGTGTATGGTCTACGTCCAACAGCAACTAACAAAACATCAGCTTCCAAAGACTCTGACTTTCCGGTTTTCTTGTCTTCGTATGTAATTTTAACAATATCACCTTCTCTTTCACCAGTTTGAACTTTAGCGCCCAACTTGAACTTGAAACCTTGCTTGCTTAAGAACTTTTGTGTAGCCTTGGCAACTTCACCATCCATAGAAGCACCAATGGCATCTTGGAATTCCAAAATGGTGACTTCAGATCCTAATCTATTGTAAACGGAACCCATTTCTAAACCAATGATACCACCACCAATGATGGCCATCCTCTTTGGAACCTCTTTCAATGACAAAGCGCCGGTAGAGGAAACAATTCTCTCCTCATCAATAGTTATGCCCGGAAATGGAGTAACCTCTGATCCTGTGGCAACAATGAAGTGATCAGCTGTTAAAAGAGCTTCTTCACCACCTTCAATTGGATCAACTTTGACATTGTGCTCGTCGACAAACTTTCCGGAACCTTTGTAGTACTTGACGCCGTTTTTCTTGAACAAACCTTCAATACCACCAGTTAATTGCTTTACTGATGTGTTCTTAGCCTTTTGGAAATTTTCCATGTTGATTTGAACATCAGAAACATCGATACCTCTACTCTTGGTATCGTGTTTGATGGTGTGGTAGATATGAGAGTTGTTCAACAAAGACTTGGATGGGATACAACCAACATTCAAACATGTTCCACCCAAAGCACCTCTTTTCTCAATACAGGCAGTATCGTATCCCAATTGGGCAGCTTTGATGGCAGCAACGTATCCACCTGGTCCACCACCGATGACAACGATATCATGCTTCTTTGCGGCAGCATCAGCCAAAGTTCTGATTTGAAATGACAATTTCTTAGAAGCTGGACGAACGAAGTTAGCTCTCAACATGGTGCTATAATTATTAATGATCTTTGTGATTCCCTTTTGCCTTCAAATCCAAGATCAATTTATTTTTATTGTTATTACTGGAGTAGCGGAATTATAAATTTCTACTTTTTCTTTCTCAATTCTTTGGAAGGAACACTTCAGGCCGGGTACGTGAAGATAATAACTGGGGCTGTCTTAGAGCTTAATTCGGATCCGAGCGTACACCAGCTCCACATGCGTTATAAATCGTTGTGTTGAATATACCACTCAGCTCTGTATCATGTATCAACAACATAGTGCATGAATCGCTAATATGAGCACGCTCAATGGATTTTGTCAACGAGGACGAACAGCAGCCTTTGTTTCTCAGGCAATTCAAGACGAACACACGGCTTGTCATTTTACGAGGTTTTAGTGGTTGAAACTGCAGAGTTCGAGCTTGTTGAAGGTTTGAGCCATATTGGCTTTTGAAGTTTCCCTACTGATTTATTGATGTGTTTCATATTTTTTATTTTTGAAGTCAACCATTGCTAGCCATGTTGCTTCTGGTAGAATTGGTGATTTGATTACATTAATCCATTTTGATTTTAGTAGTACATACACCAAAAAAAGCCGTATGGTTGGCTTCACCTAAAACGAAAAATTCAGGACATTGACATTTGAAATCTAATTTATTAACTTTGACAAGAGTCGTTATCTCTTTTATTAAATCAAAGGTTTCCTCAGCAATGTCAGAGTCTTATTTACAAAAGGCAAATGAATTGATAAACGATAACCAGTTTCTTATGGTAAGCCTGACATGGTGCCCCGATTGTCACTACGCGCACAGTATTTGGAAGAAATATGATGTGCTGGACAAGGTAAAAGTCATCGAATTTGATACTCTTGATGACCAAAATGAAGCCAAGGAATTACAGAGAGCATTCACACAGATTGCTGGACAACAATGGATCCCAACCATTTTTTTCAACGGCAAAAAGTTTGGTACAGAACAGAAGTTGAAAGAGCTTGAAGAATCAAACCAGACGGAAAAAGTTTTCAAAGAGGCTGGCTTATTATAGGTTAGCTATCTAGATTTGAGAAAATAGATGTTTAATTAATTCAGGTATGAGCCTTACAATTATTTTGTTTGCACAAATGGTTCTTCATCAATCTTTCTATGTGTCTCGATTTTACGCCGTTGAGACTATTGTTAGGTAAAGTAACCTAGGTTGTGTGTTATTCTCTACTCCCAAATATTTTTTTTTTTGCTCCTCCATGCGGTCTTTGTCGCAGGCAAAAAACGTACCCTCAAATTAATTGCAGGAGCATCTGTAAACCACAATATTGTTGTTCGCTGCTTGATGTGGATTTAAGGTATGCACTGCCCCCACTTTCTGTTTCGAATCACTATCACAAAGGTATATAGCTTAACTTCTTGACCGGCCAACTTCATTTTTCACTGAGATTGATTTCCAGGGTTCTTTTCAAGTTTTCCAAGTCATCACGTGGTAAAAGTTGTTGACTAATCTTGTTGTGAGCTACGCGTTAGCGGTGGAAAGCTTTGAAGCCATCATCAAAAAAAGAAAGAGAGCATTTTTCTTCACTATTTCACCTTTTAAGGGAAGACTGTGGAAGACCAGCAAATTCTAGTTAACGGCGTCTTTTGTTCGCGCGATTCGAGCATTGCTGAAAAAATCTGGCGTTGTTCTTGCATATCGTGTTGCATAAGTTTAGTGCGTCAATAATTTTATTTTATTGATCCTCTGCATCGATGATGCTAAATTGTGGAATGCTATGCTCTTTTATCGCAATTGATGGATTCCAAGACTTGTCTTTGCATCTCTTACCCCATTTTCACTGTTGTTACATAGATCTGGTGTTCCTTATTTTTTATGAAGACTATTTAGGTGTGCGGTGTATTCTGTTTTGGGATATCTTGAGTAACGCAAACGCAATGAATCAATTGTTTCATCGAAGCTGACAGTGCTGTGAGGACACGAAACGATGTAATCTTGCATTGGAAGATATTATTTTAACAGGCCATATTTGAGAAATTGGATTTATGTTTACTAAATCAAATTCTGATGATTACATCACTTCGAAGGTTCCTCAGCTTTGTTGCGCAAAAGATACCCCAACTGGCAGAAATCCATAAAACGGCAAAATGATGTCAAATCTAGCCACAAAGCCCTTTTTTCAAAGTTCTCATTTGCAGCCTTTTGACGGGTACTACTTAGAAATTCATAGTAGAAGATAAACTGCTCACACTGTTTTCTAATTCAAGTGAGAAGTCTCATCTTATGTGTATAGCTGTGTTTGTGATTCATTTATTATTTCTTGAACGATAATGTTTGTCAAACTCGAACTCAAAATTCTCATTGGATTGTTTTCAGAATAGCATATTCTCTCAATTTTCGAGTCAACGGCGAGTCCCAAAACAGTCTCAACTACACGGTTACAAACGCATAATGTCGCAAAAATATTTCAACTTTGAAAAAAGTTTCGTGTTCTATCTTAAAAGAGGTAATTTGAAGTAATTTAAGTGTGAGATAAATGCTTAACAGATAAATGTTGATCGCATGTTCGCTATGATAGTTTTGACTAACGATATGAAATTCCCTTTTGAGACAAAACGGTTGCACTCTATCAACAGTCAGCTTCTCCAAACTGATCAAAATTTTCCTTTTAAAGTCTCTTTGATAGAACCATTTTCATTTCACCTTTTTCAAAAGGCTGAAACTGAATTTGAGATTCAAGATTTTGACTGATTGTATGTCAACAAAGTTGATAGATTACCTCTGATGATGTCGAGAGTATTAAACAGGATGACAGACCACCCATCTGCTCATCTACTCGTTGCACTTTGCAATTGTCTCATCTCATCATGTGAGTGAGCGACGATCAACCGATTTTCGAACTTTTAACTTTTCCCAAAAGGGAATTTTTTATAAATAGAGTAAACGCCAAAAGGTAAATTTCTCATAAAACAAAACCCGCCCAACTTTCGACAAAATCCGCTCGTAGTTTTGTGGTTCAATCAGGCAACTAGAGCTCATTTGAGGCCTTTTACAGCTACTTTCTTTTCAACTTTTCAAAGTTTGATTGCAAAAAAATAAAGTTTTAACGTATTAGTGCATACATACATGCAACTTAATTACTGCACGATTGACCATATGCATATTATTTTTTTGTGTGCGATAAGATGTTGATTTTTACTTGTATTCATGTAATACTTAAATTTTCTGCAAATCTGCCCCTCTTTTTTTTCTGCATCGTGAATAAATATGTCTATACGAGGGATCTACGGTAATACGATAAACTTCGTCCATCTATTTTTTCGAAAAGAACTGGAGGATGTGCCGACTTTTACTGTTGAAAAAAGCGGAGAATTTTCCATGCAATAAGCAAATTGTAGTCTCCGTCAAGTCACTTTTCTCGAACAAGCAGACGAATAATCGGTTAATCTACCACTACCATATCTCTGACAGATCAAAACTGTTCAGCTGTGAAAAAAGTTTTAGTCAGTGCAGGATGCTGTCCAAACTTTTCTCTGAAATTTACGAATTTACTAGCCTTGAGATATACCACCGTTTTCATATGAGAGATTGCTCATACTAGCTTTACCCCATTTCTGAAGTGAACTCATCATTTTCGTTATGATGGTATCATCGAAATTCTATACACCTTTACATCAGTGGCTCAAATAAGAAGTTATGTCCTTGAACTGGCAACCTTATTTCGAAAAACAATAGCTTACTTGTTGCTAGAGCTGTGTTTACAGTAGAGTTGAGATGAATAAAGATTCGATATTCCAACATTCAATCGGAACTTGGACATATAGGATGTACAGAAGTAATTGAAGTGATGTCGAAAGGAGTAGAATTACGAATCTCATGTAACAATCAGTTCAGATTGAGCATCTCAGAAGTACTAGATTTTCGTCACTACTATATGCATAGCCCTATTGTCATGTTCATGTAGAAGTGCTAATAGAAGATCAAGTTATCCGCACTTGCTGTCATACCGCTTCCAATTTTAAAACCTCACAAAATGGTTGCAAGCATTAGGTACGCAACGTTGCAAAGCATTAGAAAAGAGTTGATCAGAAACCAATCTCGAAGGAGCCTGTTGGAAAAAAAGATCCATACTATTCAAAGGAAATGGAGCTTGATGATAACAACCTGAAACTGAATTTGCACCAAATAATCCAAGTTATAGAACAACTCTCTCTGTGTATCAGATTAGAATACACAAATAGTTAGCAGAGGGTCCTCGAGAGAATATTGTATCAGAAAGGCTTGCGAAAAAAGAGGATGGAGATTGTATTTGGATTAAAAAGAAATAATTCGTAGAGTGATTATTTCCTTTTTAATCCCAAGAGCAACCAAATGAGGTATTCGACTTTACGGGTAAATAGCTTCCGAATCGGATACATTTTTTTTTTTTTTTGAGCAACTTTTGACTCAAGGAGCATGACCAGGTATTCAGGGAAGCTCATATGAGCCTAGACAGTGATCTTTGATGAGTGAAATGGATTAAAACGGAAGAGTTTTGACCAATAATAGGCGAGCGACACATTTTTTTTTGGTACTTTAGTTTCTGAGGCCTTTAATATTTAGGCCACGCGTTGAACATTATCTGCTTTTTGCTTGGCTAAGAGATAAGGGCAAGATATAGTTTGTGGCTGCATGAAAAATGGTTAGATTTTCTGCAGGTAAATAATCATCTGCAATCTAAATATGCAAGTTGACTATTTCCTCGAAAAGCCCAATTGTGGTGGAAAACTGGTTCCAACTGAGTGTAGTGTACATGACAGATTGGAAAAACTACTCAAGATGCATTAGCAGCTTCCGAAATAGTAAATTAGTGAGTATTCTCGAAGACATAAAATCACACGACTAGGCATGCAACGCTTTAAGCAGCCGATGACTTCCCTCCAGTCATATTGTATATCACAAATCGTGTTTTGAGATGTGAATTCTCTATTTCGAAACATCTGAATAATCTGTTTCAAATTCGCTTCAAACTTCCGTTTGCCACATATTGGGATTGGCTGTACAATCTTTTCTTGGCCGATAGGGGGCGGGAGGTTGTGGTGTTAATAGTTTTAAATTGAATTTCCTGATTAGGGCAACTAGAAACTTTGGTCATTCATGCGCTAAAATATATCGATGAGCGCAAATCTGTTCTAGGGCTCGGGATAGAACACGTATTTCAATGTTGGACGGCTTGCTAGAGTTTTCGGTCATATGAGGTCGACTGGTTTTTCTAATGTAACGGATGATTCGCACATCTTGTACTGCGAATAAATAAAATATGAATGCTGATCATATATGGTTTAATCGGTGATCCTAGACTGGATAAACTGATAATCTTTTAAAAAAATCTAGGTGCTCCTGAACTATTTTGATCGACGTTGCAGATCTGATCGTAGTGAGCATAGATATTAGATTGATTTCGAATAACGAAGCTAAATCAAATCAAATCATATGCGAAGTTATACTAGAGGAAGGTGATTATTGAAGACGGTTGGAGCTGGCGTAATCTTGCTCAAGTAAAAAAGTTTTAACTTTTGTCAAACCTTAAAAACGAAACCTGATGTTTTGTTCAAATATTACTAGCCAATGCGCAGAATTAAACATCGATGAGCACAAAATTGTAGTGCTTGAAGTATTTACTCGAATCTCATATACAATATTGGAGAAGATTGTGAGGTCAACCAATTTCAAAGGCGATAACCACATGTCGCGTGCTTTCAATCTATAGCTCGTAAACGGTGATCAATCGACTGAATTTTAAGGATCTAAAATTCTTTCTTTTGATAAATGATAATCCTTTCGGAAATATTTGGATCGACGTTGAAAATACAATTATAGTGAGCTTATTGCCAACTATTATTTCGAGAATCACGTTTAATCAATATATAGATACAAATATTATTGGAGATGGCTGCGATTAGCATAATCTCGCACATCCAAAGTGAGCTTTTCTCTTGACTAGGATTAAAATGGCACCAGTTAATCTGTCAAGCTTCCGTTCTGAGTAAATTCAGCTTAATTGACATTTAAACCTGATATCGGTTTTGGACAGATTTTTATTGTGACCTGATTATTTAAAGTTATATCTTCTTACTAAAAACTCTCAATTTTTTGTGTATTCAAGCTGCTACGAGTGCAGAAAAAAATGTAATTTTTTTAATCTTTCTCCTAAGCATGCTCGGTCTTTGCGTGAAATTAGTACAAGAGGTGCATCTATAATAAAGTAATTACTTGGTGGTGCAAAAATAGTGAAATTATCAGAAAACAATTCGGGATTGGAGGGGGGCTTTAACAAACGGCAATAAATCTTATTGACACTTCGCGGGCTTCAATGTTTTGAGAGTTTACCTCATTCGTTGCCAAAATGGAAGTAAAGAAAGTCTCAGACCATCTCTCTTTTGCAGACACCTGTGTTGTCTTAAATGGGCATTTTTTGGCTGCTGCCTTTTTCTCTGCGCATGATGATATGTATGCACGATGCAGTAGTTCTAATCTGGCTTACATACCATCGCGCAGGCAATCTTGACGTTTCTTTTTTCAGCTTACAGTACAATCTATTTGCTTGTTTTTGCGAATTTTCTTTTTCACTTCCTGCCTGCTCTTTGTTATAAGAAGTTATTGGCATATATAAACACATTGTACTTTCTTTTCTGAGCTGAAATATTCTTCAAAAAACCTTGACCGCTACTTTACCTGACGATGGAGCAACTGTATATTGACAACAGCATATATGCTTCCCAAATGATTGACCTGATACCTTACGGTTTGCAATTACAACCAGCTTTTATATATTCTGGCGAAGATACTTTGAACATGGTTGGAGGTGTGCCAGATTTTTTGCCAGTTGATTTGACTTCAAACCAAGAATTCATGAACATTATGTTCTTGCAAAACCAATTGGCACAAAGCCAACAATTCGATGTAGAGTCGCTGCTTATCACTCCAACTGAGGAGATGTTCCCACAGCTGCATAGTTTTATCAGTGTGGAGGAAAACATATGGCCCCATGACGACTCAATTGAGAGTTATGCAACTCCATCACCTGATTTTCAATTCGAAATGAAACCCCAATTTCTAATAAATCAATCTGTTCAACAGTCCACTTTGTTGAAGTCAAGATCTGTCTCACGGCCACAAAAGTCGTTGAACGAAATTGCAAATAGAACTAAATCTTTGAGCAGTTTATCCAATCCAACAACAAGATCCAGTTCTCCCATATCATTTCACAAAGAGTTCAAGCCACAAAGAGATGAGATTAGGAAACCCAAGAGATTGGGCTCCGCTATTTCTTCAGCGAAAGGACCTCTTAGGATACATAACACTTTTATTAGAGAGTATGACAACAAAAAGGTTTTGAAGTTTATCAAGGGGACAAAGAAAACAAACAAAGGCTACAAAAATTTTATCAATTACAAATGTACTGGCGACAATTTTGAGAGAGAGTGACCAGGATATCCTATTTTAATGATAAACGATTTGTTGTTTTTTTATTTGATTTGGGGTTCGAGGTTGTTCCATTGGTTTTCTTTTATCTTTTGTTTTCACGTATTAATATTGTTTTACTATTTTCTCTTCACTTTTTATCACATTTATACCACTCATTTCACCCAACGTTTGGCGTTTTGATTTTTTTCTTATTCAAAGAATGACAATAATTAAAGGATCTGTTCATTACCAATCGAACATGTTTTATTTTGTTTTAACTATTGTAGCTTTGTATTCTAGTGTCTACTTTGTTTGTGCATGTGATCAGAAAAGAACTGTTCTACTTTGTTTGTGCCTATGATCAAAAAAGAACAGGCAGCAAAGGACATTTTTAAATAACAGTCAGAATGACAGACTGTTGGGGATTCATTTTTGAAACCTTATAGTATATAACACCATTAGGCATTTAATGCTTAATCAAAGAAAATTCATTAATTCATTAAGTTCTTTCTATCGGATAATAGTGTACACGGTTAAAACTTATTCTAACATGTTTAGCAGAAGCTGACACTTTGCGAACAACTCGTTTCGCTCACTGATCGTATCATCTAGTCTGGAGTTCAACTTGGATTGCAAGATTGTCAACTTGTCATAGTATATGGCTAATTCTCTGTGTAAATCGACAAGCCCTTCAACACTTTTGCTTTCTAAGTCAATTTCTGTTTTATGGTTCGTACGTTGAAATCTTCTCACCTCTTGAAGAAGCTCCAAATTATTCAGACTCGACAACCTTAGCATATCTGTCAATTGATTGTCGGACAACTCGTCAGTATTGTTTAATATGAGCTCGTATTTGTTGAGATCATCCTTCAAGCTTGTAAGAAGTTGGTCTTTATTTACTTCTGATGCCTTCTTTTCGACTATTTCCTTTAACTTCGTAATTGACCCTTCCATCTTTGACAACACGGGGATCTCTTGCATAATCTGTAATCAACTTTTTTTTTTTTCAATAAATCCTTTTGTCTGCCATTTGAACTGAATGTCTTTAAAACGTGTAACTGAGACTCATATGAGTGGAAACGATGAAAAAAAATTTGGGAAAAAAAAGTCAGTGGAATGGTAAAGGTGAATTTGGTTGAATGATAGCTTAATTCAAGCACCACTAACATGTCAGAACTTCAATTAAATATCTTGAAAGCCGTGAATGATAACAATGGGGTGGTTAATAACTCACTGGAGACCTTTCCAGGTATCGATGCTACGACCATCAAAGGTGCTTTAGACTCTTTATTAGCTAGATCAATGATCAAATATGAAACATTAGAGAAAGAGACATATGTACTAACCGAGGAGGGTCAAGACATCTTGGCCAACGGTTCTTATGAATTTAGATTACTTGAGTTAATCACATCCAAAGTTGAGGGATTGAAAATATCGGAGGTGGGAAAAACAATGGGAAAGAATGGTTCCATTGGACAAGCAAGGGCTTTCAAGAACAAGTGGTTGAGTAAGAACGGAGATACTTTGATATCAAATTACTCAAGCAATGATTTACCTAAGGATACTACATCTGAGGAGTTAGATGAAATATCTAAAACTGGAACCTTGAACGATAAAAAGGCTTTACAGGATTTGAAGAAGAGAAAATTAGTCTCGTTAAATAGAATTGTCTCTTACAAAATTTCCAAGAACTCTAATTTTGCTTTGGAGATCAAACAATTGGAGACAGATATTACTAGTGATATGATAACATCTGGATCCTGGAAGGATGCTGAATTCAAGCCATACAATTTTAACTCTGAGGGTGTCTTACCACCATCTGGAGCATTACACCCTTTAATGAAAGTCAGGGAAGAGTTCAGACAAATTTTCTTTGGAATGGGTTTCACCGAAATGCCTTCCAACCAATACGTTGAAAGTGGATTTTGGAATTTTGATACATTATTTGTACCTCAGCAACATCCTGCAAGAGATTTACAAGATACTTTCTATTTGAAAGATCCAGTCAGGGCTAAGGTACCAGAAGATAAAGAATTCTGGGCAACCGTTAAGAAAGTCCACGAAGAAGGTGATTTTGGTTCTATTGGCTATAGATATCCTTGGAAGGAAGATGAGTCTTTAAGAATGGTTTTAAGAACTCATACTACCGCCATATCGTCAAAGATGTTGAAAGATTTAGCGCTGGACCCTAAACCTGCTAGATTTTTCTCCATAGATCGTGTTTTCAGAAATGAAGCTGTTGATCTGACACATTTGGCAGAATTTCACCAGGTTGAAGGTGTTTTGGCTGATTACGATTTAACTTTGGGAGATTTGATTGATTTCATGGAATCATTTTTCGACAAGATGGGTGTTCATGGTTTAAGATTCAAGCCAACATACAACCCATACACAGAGCCATCATTGGAGATTTACGCTTGGCATTCTGGTTTGGATAAGTGGGTTGAAATTGGAAATTCTGGTATGTTCAGACCAGAGATGTTGGAAGGTATGGGATTACCACCAAAACTTAGAGTTTTAGGGTGGGGTTTATCGTTGGAGAGACCAACCATGATCAAGTATGATGTTTCTAATATAAGAGAATTACTTGGTCACAAAGTGAGTTTGGACTTTATTGAGACAAATCCAGCTGCTAGATTGGACGAAGATTTGGTTTAACCAGTGATCTCGTTAGCCGTAGAATGTTGATCAGGGGGGTGTTATGCCAGTTTTTATCGTGCATATACAGAAATAAGATTCCTGTTTTCATTAATATATCAATACATCACATAGCGATAGATTGCTGATGGAGTTAACGTACAGAATTGTATAAGTAAGATAATACTACATTGAGGTCACACTGAATGCATATTGTCGTATGACTAGAGACAGATTGTAAAAGTAACATATTAAAACTTTGTGACGAAAAGTTTTTATCAGCAGTGATCAATAGTTTTAGCACATCTGTAAAGGGTCTTCTTTTCTTCGGTGTTCACAGATCTGGTGTGATAATATTAAGTCGAGATGAGTAGCGAAGAACAATAGAAGAGTATAGAAGGTTCAAAGAGATTATACAGTGGGCTACACCTACTAGGTATGGTATGACTTTCTTGGCTATCTATCAGTCGAGCGGTAATATGGCAATCAATTTTAGAATTTATTGTTATGAATTTTGGTGCGGATGATAAAAATAGCAATTGCAACAATTTTAAGATTGCGTTTTTTTTTTGGCGTCAAGAAGTTTCCATAAGTAATAATAAAGGCAAAAAAGTGGCATTTTCTTGACACCCTGGAAACTTTCTACCATTTGTTTGCATCTAAAGTTGTCTTGCTCTATTGCTGCATGACGAGTAGATAAAAAAATGTCCAGTATATATATTGAGCTCAATTCCACTGTTATTATCTCTGCAACTTGAAATTGTTCTTTTTAATATAACAATAATTATTAAGCAAACTCAAAACTATATACTTATACCATGGCTCTCACTTGTTCAGACATTTTCAAATTTATCATTGCAATCATATTACCTCCACTTGGAGTATTTTTAGAAGTTGGTATCACTGGTCCTTTCTGGCTTAATTGTTTATTGACACTTTTGGGTTATATTCCAGGTATCTTGCATGCCTTATATGTGGTAAGTTAACATTTTGAAAACAAATTTTGAATAAAAGCAATTGCTAACTATTGTAACTCAGATTTTGAAATACTGAAGATTCATTAATGTCTAGAATGAAAGCTTTATTTTAACACATCAAATACTGTATCTCTCATGAAAGAGAAAGAGAAAGCTGCATGATTGATCTTCATCTGTTATGATAGCATGTTTTTACGTTTTATATTCTGCTGCTTAGTTACATAATCAATCAATTTTTCGTGTCTCATAATCTTCTGCAAAGCTAATTAATCTTGTTAATTCTAACCTGCGTATCCTCTAACCTCTGACACAGCCAGCCTTTATCTTGAAGGGTGATGATGATGCAGAGAGAGAAAAAAAAAAAATTTCTTTCTAAATAGAGAGAAAAAAAATTTCAGTCAAATGAAATAGAGACTGTTTGTTAAAGTACCTAATCTATCTACACAATGGCAATAACAGGCAACTCAACATCCATAACAGGGGCAGAAAATAACACTTCGTCTTTGTCATACAAGGTTGAGGATGATTCTCTTGACGATTTGTTTGTTAAATTACAAAATGAAATATCAAGTTTGAATAAGAAGGAGAAAGGAAGCGACAAATCACAATTTGAAAAGATCAAGGATTCTCTCAAAGAACTTCCGAGACTTTCATCCTCACTTGACTCTAAAGAATTCCAGTGCACAATCAAAGCAAAGACTTCAAAGGTTATATATGATCCAATAGTTATCAAACTGAAAAGTGCTAAGGAAGCAGAAGATGCAGGTAAACAGTGGTTCAATATGCCTAAGCCTGAGATAACAAAGGAAATCAAAAATGACTTATTGGTGTTGTCCAAAAGAGATGTTTTAGATCCGAAGAGACATTATAAGAAACAGAAGTGGGTGCAACCCAAGTATTTTCAAATCGGTGAAATAGTAAACGACAACTATTCCAGAAACATGACTCGGAAGCAAAGAGGTACCTCGATGATAAATGAGCTATTGGTGGATGACGATACTAAAAAGTATTTTAAAAGAAGATATAACGAAATCCAAGTGCAGAAGACCAGCGGTAAGAAGGGAGATTATAAAAAAACTCTTAAGATGAGGAAAAGATTTTGATTACCTCATGTGAAATGAAAAAGTTGAGCGTTTAAAATTTATTTGTAGAAACATCAACATTTATCTATATAGAGAGAATGAACTGAATTGAATGAAATAAATAGATTGATAGCAATATGAATTTTATGAAATTTTTATCAAAGCACACATGAAAAAATTTGAGCTCCCATTTTCTGAAGCACACTAGCAACCTTTTTTAATAAAATCTATCAAAGATCTCTATTTTCTTGAAATTACGTTCCCTGATATTATCCCATAACCATTTCAGTTCTTCATCTGAAATTTCCTTATCCTTTTTCTCCTTCCCCAACAACTCATTAACCGTGTAGTGAAATTCAAACAAAGTTTGTGACGCCACAAGTAAGTTCAAAAAATAATTTCTTAATGACAATATCTTGTACAGATGTAGTAACTCGTCGCTACCGTTTGTCTTAAGTGATTGCAAAAACTTGCTCTGCTTGATAGAAATGGTAGCCACTTTCCTCTTGAATCCCTCTTCCAAATTAAACTCTTTGAATAGATCACAATTGGTCAAAAACTCTATAAACTCATCCTCAGAACTTCTTTCTGGTAATAACTGTACTCTTATTGCTTCTTCCTTAATATTTTTATTGAACTTTATAACAGGGACACTTGGATCACCTTTTTTCTCATAAACGAGAAACCTGTTTTGCATAACGCTTTTGATAAATTTCTTGAAATTCAAATCGGATGTTGGCAAATGATTTTTTTGTTGACGCCTGTAAGATGAAATTAGTTTCACCAATTCACTCTGGAACCCATCTTGAATCTTATACCTTGTATTGCCATTGACTGTTATTGCGGGTATCTCGTTATTCCAAGCAGGTGGTAATTTGTTGACGATCAACGAACAACGAATCAAATTCAAGTTCCAATCAATGAGTTGTAAATTTTCTGTTTTCAATATCTCTGCAATTGCCTCATTGAGCTGTAAGAACACTTCGTATCCAACATTTTGATGCATGGTAGCGCTGTAATCTTTGATATCGCTAATAGCTCTTTCTAAGCTCAAAGATTTGATTTCTTCCTTGGGCACAGAGTCATGTCTCAGCTTCTTTGTCTGTTGTTGATATGACGGTTGTAAATCTTGTCCCTGTGAATCTTGCTCGTTATTCAGAAAATTACTCTTTAATATACTACTGATGGAGGGCAAAGACATCTTTTCATTGGTTGGCATCTCTGTAATGGACGAGGCATTCGTTGAAGTGGATCTCAAAGAGGCCGTGGCGGAGAATATGGAAGCTGATGACGATGAGTCGATTGAATTTCTTGTCAGCGCTCTAGATAATGGACCGGTAAACTGATGATAAGTCGGTACCAGGGAGCTGTAAACACTTGACCTCATTGAAGATGCAGTAGAAGACTGTTGTGTGGGAGATGATGGTGCTACCACATCGTTCACTTGAACATTTTTCTCTTTATCTGATCTTCCAAAAAAAGACGGAAGTAATGACGAAGTTCTTGATTTGATCTTATGTAAATCGTTGATCTCTGGAAGAATCGGTGCTGGTAAAGTTGGCTTTGTAGTCTGCGTATATTCGTTGCTATTTGTACCAGCAATACTATTATTGTTAAATGTGTTGTTGTTGTTGGCTAAGTTGTTTATGACCTCCAACCGAGCCTTACTTGTGAAGACTTCTGGAGGCTTGTTGACTCTTGCGTTAGAAGTGCTTGGTACGAACATGTTGAGTCACCCATGTAATTCTAAAAGGAATAATATAGTTTAGCGTTGATTCTTGGTTAGTTATGAGCTCATAATTGAAATTGATTCCCTTGGATAAAAAAAATTTACACAAGTCTTTCAATGCGTCCTCTCACTCGCTCGCTGTCTTACGAGCGCAAAAAAAAAATTTGATCATGCAACATCTTTTGTGAAATTATTCCGGGATTCCTCTTTTCAGAAGATGCACCCTGGACTAATTCTGGGGAAAAACTCGCAAATCCAATTGCTCTACAATATTCAAAGCAGAAAAAAAAACAAGATATACTCATTCGATTGACAAACATCACCTAATGCCAGTGATAGGGTCAACGAGATTAAAAGGTTGTCAAAATTGGACCTTTCATCATCCACTAAATGACCTTGATATTGGATTGAAGTAGAGTCCATTCTCCCGTGATCTCCATCTTTTTTCTCGGATGGCTTCACATTCGAGAGGCTTCTTTTATTGTCCGGAAGAATTGCTGCGCGTGAGTGAGGATCCACTTGCATTCGAAAATTATGTAAAAAGTCCTTCGGGAAATTAATCTCACAGAAGAAAAACAGGAGATTTTTTCGTAAAGTACGCAAGTGGGGTATAAATTTCAAGCTATTGATTGGCTAAGACAAAACAAACCCATGTCTTTCTCCTTTCCTCAGAAGTCTTTATCTCTCTTCATCGACGCCGTTCCTAAACATCAAAAGACGTCGCTGCAACCTTCACACACACACACCTACACTAACACATAAGTCTCTTGGAGTAGTTGCTTCATGTATGTCATTTACCTATTATCTTGACTGTCACCGGACTAACAATCCCCTCTTTCTTGTCTTTTTTTTTCCGTGCTCAAGACGTTAAGTTCTCTAAGCAAACGATTCAAAGGCCAGATAATAGCGCAAATCTTTACCTCGGGTGAGCTTGCCAACTATTAAATGTTCCAGAAAAGTTGAAAGTATTCACTTTGTGTCATTCTTGAATTCTCAAGCATCACAACTCGTGTCGTCATTGGGTATCCTCCTATCTGCACCTTGACCGTTTTTACGCCGCTTCAACATGATTTCAGTGGCCAGCTTAACACCCCATTTCTTGATTAACTTACCATGAAATAACCCACAAGCATTGCATAGTGACCGCGAACCGTATGGACCACGTCTCCATTCCGGAGTATCATCTTCTCCACATTGCATACATATCATTTTCCTAGTAGTACTTAATTCTTCATTGAGACCCATTTGCTTTGGCTTTGTCCTTGTTGTTTTAGATTTGATCTTGGTGCAACTCGATTTTCTTCCTCTTGATTGTGCTGGTTTCGATAGAGGTAAAGCGCTAAGCAGATCCTCGGTTACTGATATAAAAACTGCGTCCTGGGGCATACTTTGCGTCTTCTGATACTGTAGAGTCCAGCTACTGTTGAACTTAGGAATTTTACCCAGGGGTTTGTCACTAACGCCTTTTCTCTTCATGGCCAACCGAATCTCATTCTGTTGTTTCATCGGAGGATTTGCAGCAACGGATTTTCCCAGTTTGGAGTTGAATTGCTTCCACAGCTTTAAGGTAGAATTAACTATTTCACTTTCAGCTATTGCATCTGTCAACAACTTTTGCGGAATGGAACTCAAAAAATTTGTCAATGAATCTTTATCGATGGAAGATGTGACCCCCCAAAGGTCAAAGCCAACCTGAACCAAATTTGGGTTCATTGTTCCCTTTGTCAAGAGATGACGCGCGAGATCATTTTCAATGTTTTTGGATATCCCCGAAATCATTCTGCAAGATATTAAAAGTCTTTCAACTTTTCTCAACATTGCAATTTCTTCCTCTTCAGAATGATTAGTTCTGAGATTATCTACTGATTCCATAGTTTCTGATAATGATTCCATTGTTTCTATTGAAGTAAGACTGCTCCCCTTTCTATGATGATGAATCTGTGAAAAATCAGAGTTGACAGAGTTTGAAGAGGTTGCACTCAGAACCGAGGGCCGACTTTGATGCATTGAATTTTGCATGTTCGTGAAACGGCTATACAGATCTGCATTCATGTCAAACGATATTGAGGAGCGATTAGGTTGTTGTCTTGAAACTGAAGACAGCTGTAACTGTTGTGGCAACGTATGATCTTGTGGAAAATGAAATGTTTCATTAAGTATATCTTCGTTACTTATTCGACCACCATTCTCATCGTGGATTGATTTGGAGCAGACTTTTTGCAAACCACTATACTCCCCATTCTGTGATTTCAGCAAATTTTGGGACTTGTTTGGTTGTTGTATGTGGATTTTGGCCAAGGGTAAAGACCTTAAGGGACGTCCTACATCAATATCTGATATCAAGTCACCAAAAGAAGGAAGTTTAGGTCTATCGAAAGCTCTTTCAGCAGTTTTTAGATTCAAACTCATTTGTTTCAATTGACAGGAGTAGACAAGAATGGTTTGGCAATCACTTTGATGGCGTATTTTTTTGTGGAGAAATCAGCAAGATATATCAGATATAGGTTACCTTTCTCAATAAATGTTTTCTGATTAGATATTTAGATTGACAGCCTGTGTTTGTCAAACTCGGAAAGTGCCGAACTCATTTTGAAGTACTAAATGGAAACAAGAAATGCTCTAATATCTTTAACGTTTATGATTATATGCGACGTGACTTTGTCACATATTCATACATCCTTTCAAGTTGCCGATTAACTTGAAGTTACCTTTTCTTTTCAGTCAGTTACGCCACACTTCAGAATTGAGCCGCCAAAAATATTACTAAAAGCAAGTATTCAACATTGTCTCAACTTTTCAGATTAGAAGACTTTATTTTACGTCACTTGCTTGATCTTCGCTTAAACGCGTAAATATGCAAAACAACATTTTACAGAATAACTTTGATTAATATGTGCAAATTCATAACATGAGCAGAATGACCTTGTTTCGAAAATGAGAGATTTTCAGTTCATATGATGTGAGGGGATTTCCATGATGGCTGTAATTCAACTAAGATTTTTCTTATACTTTCCTAAAAATCTTCGTAATATTCCAGATTACCTATCGCTTCCTTTCAGCAGCTAAACTGACATACAAGATACTGAAATTTGACCAAGCGAAAAATATGTGGTTAAAAAGACACCATTTATTGTCTTTATATCTTGAAAACAGAATATAATTGACTAGATCGTTTTGATGGGCTAATGGTAAATTTGCTAGTTTGTTTGTAAGGGAAGTTGAGGTTTCAATACAAATCCTTCTGAACGTGAAGTTATTGAATGCCAATTGTGAACATGCATTTGACAGCAATTACAGAAGACTGTAATAGTCCATAGGGGCTTCTGGACTCAATCTTAATAAGTCAAAAGTACTCTTTGCAGCAGGATATGAATTATTAGAATTTAAAGTTGGCACAGATGCTTTTACTGGAAGATCTAACTAAGTTTTAAGTTCAGCATCACTATTCAGTAAAGTGATTGATAGCTACATATTCACGATAGTCGACTTGTAAGACTTAATTGTGCAGCTGAAATTTCCAAAAGAATGCAAAGCTATAGATTCTAAAGTCTACTTTATTGGTACAAGATTATCGCCAGGTACTTCTACTAATACTGTCTCATCCTTGATCTGAGTAACACTTCACATAAGTGTCACTAATAAATGAAAACTCGTTTTCGACTCAAGATAAGGATGAAAATATTTTGATCTGGGCTTCGTTTTGAATCATTATACCACTGTGGAAATAGGTGTAAGGATCTTCGAAGAAGCCATTCAACCGAGTTTGAAAAGTTAACTACTTAGATACAAATACCTCTTTGTATGAGCTACTTAGATAACTTGTTCTCTGTGTTGAAATTGGTGCAATGGATAGCATGATAGAAAAACAGAGATTAACGAATTTTTTTTTCTTATATTTCGAGTTTTGAAGGTGTGTTACCCGGACTAGTTTGATTTTGTTAGGCTCGCTTTAATTTTTTATGTTCCGATTTGGTTATTAAAGATACATCATCACTACCATCACCATCTTCGTTGTACTCAATCACAATGGCCCCACCACCACCACCTCCACCTGCTCCTCCACCGCCGTCATTTGGTGGCATGTCCAGTAGTGGTTCTGCTCCACCTCCTCCTATGGCAGCACCAGGTAGAGACGCCTTGCTCAAATCAATTCAACAAGGTAAATCATTGAAAAAGACCGTTACAGATGATAGAAGTGCTCCAAAAGTTGACCCGTCTGCAACACCTTCACCACCAATGGGTATTCCCTCTGCCCCCTCGATTCCATCTTCCAGACCAAACAAAATGAATTCGAATAGTACAGCTCAATCTTCTGGTCCCCCTCAGCTTGGTGGCCCTCCACAGCTTGGTGATATATTTGCCGGTGGTATGCCAAAGTTGAAACATAGAGAGCTGTCAATGCTGCCATCAATACCGAAGATGCCACAGGCACCACCCCTTCCTTCCCAGACATCTGCGCCTTCTGCACCTGCTATTCCATCTATGTCGGCGCCTTCTGTGCCATCATTTCCAAAAACGTCAGCTCCATTAATACCATTGATTCCCTCAGCACCTGCACCACCGCCAGCACATTCAGTGCCTGCGGCACCATCTGTTCCTTCTGTTCCATCATCGAGACCCAAAAGTCATATAGGTCAAACTCCGCTGTCTTCACTGCCTTCAATTCCATCAACAAGACCTCTCAAAAAGCCTGCAGGGGCTTCTCCAGTCAAAAGTATGCTTGAACCATCAGCATCAGCATCGGCAGCCCCTTCTATGAAGAGCATGTTAGATTCACCGAAACCAAACATGGTTGCTCCTCCAATACCTCAAGCATCGGCTCCACTGCTAAGGCTGCCTCCAATTCCTCTGGTTTCTGTACCATCCATACCACTGTCTTCGCTGCCACCACCACCACCGCTCCCTTCAATGCTGGCAGGTGCAGCTCCATCACCACCACCACCTCCCCCACCACCTTTTTCAACGCAGGCGCCTGGCTCTTCACCACCAAAGCAAAATGCATCAAACACTGCCCCAAGTGCGCCAGCTGCAGGTGGCTTACCTTTCTTAGCGGAAATTAACGCAAGAAGAAATGATTCTTACGTTGTTGATGAAACCAAGGTACCAACTTCACATACGGCTTCGAAAGCTCCTTCTGTACCTTCCTTAGCTTCTCCTCCAAAATTGCCATCCGCATCCGCTCCACCGCCACCACCACTACCAGGTATGTCTGCACCACCGCCACCTCCATCATCATCCAGTATACCGGCTGCTCCAAAACTACCATCATCATCGTCTCTGCCACCGCCGCTGCCGCCATTGCCAGGAATGTCAGCACCACCACCTCCTCCTCTACCAAACACTTCAGCTGCTCCCCCTCCTCCACCACTTCCATCCTTCTCAGCCGCTCCTCCAAAATTACCGACTACGACGGCTCCGCCGACAATGGTACCATCCCTGCCGCCTTTACCTGGCATGAGCGCACCAAAAGCAGCTCCAGCAGTGAAAGCGTCTCCAACAAATACTCCCGTTGCTTCTGGTGGTCTTCCATTCTTAGCAGAGATCAATGCAAGACGTAACGACTCTTTTGTGGTAGATGGAGTTGGCAGTGACTCCAATACTTCGGAAAGACAGGCACCAGCCAGACAACCCCCTTCAAAACCTTCACCTGCATTGCCTACAATTGGAGTTCCACCAATACCATCAATGTCAACCCCTCCACCACCTCGAATCACTTCAATGTCAGGCCCCCCACTGCCTCCCCTCCCATCAATGTCAAGTCCGTCACTGCCTCCTCTTCCATCAATGCCAACTCCTTCGCTGCCCTCAATTCCATCAATGTCTACACCCCCTGCTCCACCCCTACCTGCAAGTGAAGCCTCAACTCCAAAGACTCCGGCTGTACCATCAATGGTGGCACCCCCTCTTCCATCCATGCCACCTCCCCCATCACAGTCCACTCACGAGGAGCCCGCAATAACTCGAACAAACACTACATCAAGCACGCATAAGCTGACTCCGCCACCACCGCCTCCATCAAGTAATGGTACATTCAAGCCATCAATTTCAATTCCCACCATAAATGGGTCATCTGGACACGGCAAATTCAGATTATTCAACAATCACCATCTGGCAGACGACGCAACTGTGAACCAATCAACACTTCAGGCTGGCGCAAGTTTACGTCAAATTGATGCTTCTCTGTACACTATTGGCTCCCATGGTACTTCAATTGGTGCAAGTAGCCCAAGTGGGGTAAAAATTGATGATAGTAGGTTCAGATTTCTGAACGCCCACGATATTCCAAAACCAAGGAAGTTTAATGGCACTGAGAAACTTTATCCAAGTGGCAGAGGCTCATCTGTGCCTTTAAATTTAAGCCAGTTTGTATAACGCAATATTTCTTTTCAACGAAAATTCAGCTATATAAAACAGTATGTACAAGAATATTTCTATAGTATCATCTTTCAGTCGCATGAACCATCTTCCCAACCATCTTTCCATCTCTGCTTCCACAAATTACAGTCAAATTTTGGCTTACCTAATTTCACGTTCACCTCATTGTGAGCATCACAAAGCCATCTTCCAAACTCTTCTTGTGTTTTGACTCTTGGTTGATTTTTGACAATATACTTCTCGAAATCAGCTGCACAAAACCAACATGGATAAATTCTACTGAAAATTTCCATGAATTTTGTCAAGTCTTCTTGCTGCTCTTGAGTTGGTGAGGTTGGGTAAGTCGCAGCTATGGAATGAAGTAAAGTCCAAGAGGACTTCCCCAACTCGTTCACGTCTGGAGGGCAGCCTTTCTCGCTTATTGTTGAGTTCTCGAGTGGTATCGCACTGACTGTGGAACCGGTAGCTACAGCAGCGGCAGCAGCTTTCTGAGCTTTCGCCCCCTTGATAGAGTTATTCACCATTCTGAAGTCCAATAATGAGTTACATGTACGACATCTGTTCATTTGTTAATAACAGTTGATCATCGGTAACATAAAGCAACAGAGTGACAACACTTACGGTTTCCCATCCTTGTCGTATACTATTTCTCTCCCAGTGGCACCTACCAATGGTTTCTTGTCTGCGTTTTCTGACATTATGCAGCCTTACTTCATTACTAATTCTAACTTCATCAGCCGAGATGATTTTCTTTCTCGTCTCTGAGCACCGTCGTGTGTCATAACCCAATCAGCAACTTTTCGGATAGTCCACGTTTTTAAAGAGTAGTCAAATTGTTTAAAATACAAAAGAAAAAAGAATCTGGATTGCCATGTGCATCTATTTCTAAACACCATCTCATCAACAATTCAGTTTTAGCAGCAGCAATGGGTGTTTTTATTCCTCCAAAAGACATAGGGAACTTAAAAAAATATAAGTACCAAAGTGAAGACAAATCAATTGTAACAAAATTAGTTTTAAAACCATTCTGGACTCAGTTTGCTAAAATTTTCCCTTCTTGGCTCGCACCCAATGTTGTCACTTTAAGTGGCTTTGCCTTCATTCTTATGAACTTGGTGATTGTCTTATATCAAGATCCATACCTCAATCAACCAAGTCCATCCTGGTGTTATGCCAGCTATGGTGTTGGATTATTTTTGTACCAAACATTCGACGCCTGCGATGGAATTCAAGCAAGAAAAACAGGACAAAGTGGTCCGTTGGGGGAATTATTCGATCACTGCATTGATGCAATCAACACTTCCTTAAGTACAATCATATTTGGATCCGTGTTTCAATTAGGTTGGGGCTGGCAATTGTTTCTCAGTCAATTTGCGACCTTGGCCAATTTTTACTTGTCTACATGGGAAGAATATCACACTCATATTTTGTACTTAAGTGTTTGCAGTGGTCCAGTAGAGGGTATTCTTATCATCATTGGTACGTTCTTTCTGACTGCATACCTCGGTCCATCCATGTGGACCAAACATATTTTTGACTTGAATTTATCCTCTGTTGGCTTTTCAAATGATGTTCCTGTCACTGTTACAGAAATTTTTATTGCTATTGCTGCTCTGGGTTTGTATTTCAATGTTCATACGGCAAGTGACAATGTCAACAAAGCCATTCCTGCTAGCGAAAGGGGTGAAGCGCTTCAAGGTTTGATTCCATTTGTTGTCTTCTATACTTCAATTTTTTTGGAGTTATTATTTTTCCCCGAGATATTGCCACACTATGCCTTCCCTCTCTACATGACAATTGCTTCAGCGATGGCATTTGCAGTTGGAAGAATAATTGTTGGACATTTAACAATGCAAGGTTTCCCAATGGTCAATCCTCCTATGTTGATCCCTCTGGCTGAAATCATTTTGATAGAATTGTTGGTTCACCTTTTCGGTTTTGATCAGCAAACTGTGGTCAGTGCTGTCATATACACTGGCTGTGGTCTCAGTTTCGGAATTCATGGAGTATTCATCACAGAGATCATTTACGAAATCACCACGTATTTGGACATCTATGCATTATCCATTAAACACCATCAGCAGAAGAAAGATTTATAGATTTTCCAATTTTATTGGGCAATCCGATGAAGATTAATTGAGCTTACATATTTAGTTATCGATTGCCATCAATATTTAAAAAAGCATTATTATTTACACGAAAGAATGAACGTAATTCTCCGAGACAGCTTAACATGTTTGACTGTAAACTCTCAATATACAGGTATGAAAACGCCACTTCCTTATTCATTGGACATCACAGATAAATAGAATCAAAATCTTACAATTTTTCATTGATTTAAGCAACAGCTGGCTTTGGTTCCTGGAATGCTGAATTTGAGCCTGGTGCCAACACCTCTTGTGATGATTGTTGTAATGTCATCTCCTTCTCCATCTCCATCATTTGTTGCTCACTCAAAATACTCAAGGATAATGGAACTCCCAACAATAATGCAGATGACGTAACGATCCACAACAATGTTCCGGATTTGCTGAAAAATGAAGAAGCCGATGAGCTGAATGATGACTGCAATGAAGAAAGTCTTGCTCTTTGATTTGGAGGTACAATATCTTTCAAAGCAACTAATCTATCTAACAAGGTCTCATTCTCATCATATTCATCGTCAGTGTCATCTTCTTCCTCAGATGAAGACAAGTATTGTTCTTCTTTAGGGACTGCTGCAGTGCCATCAACTGGGAAAGCAGTGTTGTTATTTTCGTCATCAATTTGAGTTAATTTGACCATCTTTTACTATATTCTACACCTCGTAATAACAGTGTTTCAGAGCATTTTCACATTTTATAATTTTTTTCAACGAAAAAAAAAAAAGTAAGGAATTGATTGCTGACACGATGATATAATAGATATAATGACAGACAATTTTCGATTAATCATCCCCATCTTCATTCAAGAAGTCATCAACAACATCACACAATGTATCACATCCCCACTCTACCCTTTTCTTCTGTCTGCGTCCACTTATAAACTCACTCGCTCTAACATTTTGCTGTAAGAAATACTGTAACCCTCTTAATAGTACCGACTGTCCTTTGGGAAGCCTCTCGATCAAATTCTTTTCATCAAACTTCATATCCTCTATCTTGCACTTCTTCACACCAGTTCCAAACTGGGAAAGTTCAGACATCTTGCCAACATTATCCAAAAATGTAACCAACAATATTTCCATGAACAACTTAGTATCCTGTGTTGCGGTTACAAAATTGACGGTTTTTAAAACGGTCAAGGGAAGTGACTTTTGCCCAATTAAAAATCCATAAAACCTTCCCAAACTCAATATCTTTCTCAAATTTGATTCTTCATCGTTATCTCCAGAAGTTGATCTCGATGTTAATCTGCCCAACCCACCTTCATCTTCACTATCAGAATCATCATCACCTACACCGTCGAATTCCTTGATCAAATCCCAAAGATTGAATTGGAATGTTTTTCTCATGTCGTGATCAGAGCAACACTCCTTGGCAACGTAACCATAAAAAGGATTATAGAGTGGTTCAATGGAGCAACAGATTAATAAAATCTTAGGTATATCATACTTTTGATGGCCTTTCAAACCTAGCTTTTGGATTTTGGTTGAAGCCTCTTCAAACCCATTACTTGACATGATCGCAATAAAAATAGCCTTTCTAATGGATGTGTTCATTCTGTAAAAATCTGCCAATTCATTCCAGTTTGGCTCAGCTGAATCCAATATATCATTCATGACATCCTCGTTCACCTCTGTCTTTTTCGAATCAAGACTCCTATCTGAACCTTTCCAGGCAGAACCCACAAGCCACCATTTTCCTTTCGTCTCAATGTTAGTGATATCATCAAGCGTAACCTGAATCGGATCGTAAGAAGTTTTTGACAAGTTCAGAAGCTGTTTTTTCAAGGATGACAAAACTTTTGTGTTATTTTCCATCTGGTCTGAATTTCTAATTTTGTTATTCTTGAGATTTTGTAATGTCTCCAATAAAAACCTAGCTCTTGTATTCAGTGAAAGAGATTTCACACTAGTAATTGAGTTAGTCGCTAAATTGATGATTTCTTTCAACGAAGAAGGATCTTCGTGTCTCATTTTTTGGCCAGATATCGTCATTAATTTCAACAATGTTTCAATTTTTGTTATATCCATGTCAACACACAAGAGGTGAACGATATCAAATATCAAATTAGACGAGAAGACGCTCAAGTTGTAGACAAAGCCAAGTAAAGTTATGAGATTACTCAACTCTTTCCCAGTCGCGATTTTGGTGCCCTTGATGACCTCTTGTAAAGTTTCCACAAACTTTTGGATGAAAAATGCCACGAATTCAACACCTTGAAGTCTGTAGATTGCACTCACGAGAGCGGCATAAACGATAACAAATGAGTCCAAAAGCTTAGTGGTTGCCAGAGAATTCACCAATATATAATTGGTAAGTACTTCATTCACAGTTTGCCTTGGATAATCATTATAGACTGGATTTAATTCATTGTTGACGATACTGACAAAATTTGCTTCAGATAATTTGTTCAAAGCGCTATTGACAATTTTTTTCAATCTTTTTACTTCCTCAGTTTCCATTTCGGACTTGGTTGAATCTTCAATCATTTTTCGACGCATGGCAGGTGGTATATAACGAGATGACGAGGTTGTTGGCGCCACGTAAGGATTCTCCTTTGTTCTTTTCTCGCCTTCATCTTCGTCATTTTCGTCGTCGTAGTTATCTTCATCTTCTAGTGAAGACTCCGTTACGCTCTCCATGGATTCATTCAAATCGACTTCATCGTAAGATGTTCTTGCATCATCCTCTGACTGTGATGAATGGATGTCATTTGTGTTACTACGACTTCGTTTTGTGTCAACGGTTTCTTCGTCATCTGATGATAATTCAAAATCCAACCCATCCAATATCGAGTCCAAACCATCTCCAACATCTTGAAGCTTGTCTTTCTTACTTATGCCTAACTTTTTGGCGTAGTACTCAATCTGAGCTTCATCTTCTCTCATCAGCGCGGTTTTAGGTGCGAAGGAGATCTTCTTATCTGATTTATTCGAAATTTTGGATGCATTTTTCTTCGACTTCAGCAGCTTTAGTGCTGCCATCGTCTCTTCAGGGGATAGTTGCTTCAGCTTTGAAGCAGATTTTTCTGAAACTTGCTTGAGAGATTTTTCCTTCTGTTTCTTCTGTTTGAGAGCCTTTAACGCGGCCATTGTCTCATCGACACTATGAGGCTCTTCATCCTCAAAATCATCTTCTGAAAAACCATCAAAGTCATCTTCATCGCTACTAGGAATGTGGTCATCCTGTATCTTGCCGGCTTTGGGCTTTTTTGTGTCTTTCGCCAGTTTTAAGGCTTTTAAGGCTGCCCAAGTTTGATTCTCATTGATCTCATCCTCGTTCTCTGTTTTGTCATTGTCTCCGTTCAGAATGGGGGGAGACTTCCTGGAGCTCAAACGAATATGAGTATTTTTCGCATGGGTTCCCTCTTTGACATTCACCTTATTCTGACCGTCATTAGCTCTCTTTTGCTTCTTCAACAACTTCTTTTCTTTTCTCATCTCTTTTCTTCCCAATTCACCTTTTCTCTTTCTCTTTGTCTGCTCATTTTTATATTTCTTGTCACTGTTATAATCTCCTTTTTCCTCTTTCTCTTTGATCTGATCAAGAAGTGACCCTGGCATCTGTATCATATGTCTCTCTGGAGGTGCCATGGTTGAATGAAAGTGTTTATTTGCGGGAAGATCTTCTTTCAATACAGTTACGGTTTGACTCCTTAATTGATAAAGTTTTTTTTTTTTTTTTCACATTTTTCCCTCGCACATATTCATTATTAGTGCAGACCTCATCGCAAAAAATGATAAGGATCAAGATACTTATTCGCTTCCTCCTGATACGCTCGATATGATTGACACAAAGATGTCAAGTTGCAAATTCTCGGAGTGATTGAAATACTCTCATTTCAAATCGTGTTTCGAACTGTTTCAGCTCTTGGTCACCTTCTCTACTTGTACTTCTCCATCTACAATGAGATAATAATATATTTTTTTTTTGAAAATAGCAGATGGCACTGAACTGCGTAACTCGCTAAGCTAAATGATATAAATTTAGAACCAACAGATGACTACAAGGGCAACAAAATTGAGATTTAAGAGCCCTAAACGCAAGCAAGATGGTGCAAAGAATACTCTGCCTGATAAAAAGGTAAAGCTACAAGATGATGCTGAACAAAAGCGGCCCAGCTTTTCCTTTAATGACTACGACCTCATCGAGGCCAAAGATCCAGAAAACAAGATGAGGGACGTATCAACAATACCACCACCCTCGCTTGATAATGTCGAATCAACGAATCCAAGTGATAATGATAGTGACCCTCAACATTCAAGCCAAACCCGGAGCTGCTCAGTTGCCGATGATTTGATCGATTCTTCAAAGCCCGCTGTTGTTGTAGAGCCAAAGTTGAGGAGCCAGTACGATGTGCCTTACGACTTTGGAGATTCTGGATCGTCGTGGCGTATGATGAAGTTGAAAAATATCCGCAGAACTGCGATTGAAACAAACAAAGCTCCTGAACTTGTCGCTTTGGAGAGATATGGTAACTTACTTGATTTTGATATAGCTAGGGAAGAAGAGAAAGAGCTCGAGGATCGGAAGGATCCCACACATATCCACAAACTCAAACCAAGCGGTTTCTTTTATCACCAAAGAGAGTTCGAAGAAAATGAGAATGAGGAGGTTAAAGCGGATGACACTCATGTCATCACTCAATCAGATCTTAATGAGATGAAGGCAAAAGTTTTGAGGTCCAAACTTCGGCATGCACCAGACTATCACGAGTTGGAAAAAAAGTATACTGAGATGCAGCAAGCTTTCAAAGCTAATTTGCTGTCATCTCTGGTCACTCTGAATAAAGATGTCAAGACAATACATAATCTGGCAAAGGAGGAGATGATTTTCAAACATAACAAGGACTTGATAAGAGAATCGGTGAAGGCTATTATGAAAAAATCTGACTTCTCGACTGATTTGGATGATCAAGATGACAACCTGTCCTCCTTGGCTGGTAACATCAAAAATGGCCGACTTAAAATGACGGGGGATATGTCAGAAATGATTCTGAAAAACAAGATGCTTGATAGATGCAACTTATGTCTACAAAATAACAAACCACTCCCTATATTTGAGCGAAGCGAACGATTCTACTTATCTCTCGCACCGCAACCACCAATTAACGAATACTCCACTATGATCGTACCAGTTGATCATTATTCCAATTCACTAAATTTTGGCGTATCTGAAACACTTGAATTAGAGAAAATAATGGTAAGTTTGTCAAAGTTTTACTTTGACAAGTTGCACAAGAAAGTTATTTTCTACGAGTCAAGTAACAAGAAGGGGCTGCACTGTGCTATTATGGCTGTTCCCTTGCCTTTGTCGCTCGATGATAGTTTTATATTTGAATATTTCAAAAACTCCATTTTAGAAGAGTCAAATGACTTAGATCAGCAGCATCGAATATGGTTTGATACAAGGGAAGTTTCTTACAGTAATTATATATCCGATGAAGCCCCATTTTTCCATTTATGGATCACGTTAAATGGAGGTCTAGCACACATCATAGAGGAGGATTCGTGGCCGAAAGGTGACTTGTTTGCTCGCCGCGTCATTGGAGGTTTAATGAATGTGGATAAATTCGATATCGAGAGAAAGACTACTATTTTCGTCAAGGATGCAGAAGCGCAAAAAAACTTCAAATCATTTGAACAACTTTTCAAAGGATATTCATGGGTCTCATTGGAGTAAATAAGGATGCTTTTTATACAATTTTTATGATCTTATTGTAACGTGAATAGCCATTAGTTAGTAAAAATTTTCATTTCTTTTTTTCAGCGTCGTTTAATTTGTTATCCTCAACTTTTTCAGCTACTTCATCGTCATCTAAGCTCTTAGTATCCTTGACAGGGATTTCTGCACTTTGTTTGTTTTCGGATTTGATCAAGTTTTCTTGTTCCTTGATGACTTCGAGACGTTGCTGGTGAGTAATTTCGTCTTTCTTGGAAACATTCAATTGAGTCTCATGATAAATCTCTGCTGGCAATGCAGTTAAGACAGCCTTTAATGCTTCATACTGTGATCTATACGTATGCGAAGCTCCATAATTGTAAGCGGAAGCAAGCACGATCAACGTAGAAGGAATTTTATCGATCAATCTCATCTTCAACCAAATCTGGAGATCATCACGTAAATCTGCCGGTGTAACATCTTGCACTTTGATGCCTCTGGAGATACAAGCTAGTTGCAATTCTGTTACAGTCAAGTTATTGACGCCTTCGTAGCTGATGGCCTTATCATCTTGCTTGATTTTGAGCATTTTATTTCTGATCAAATAACGTAAGATGTTATCAGTTCCGAACGGCTTCAAGTTGATGTAACGTGCCAATGCAACAAGCTCTGATCTAGACAAATTATCTAAAATCGAATCATCTTTGAATAATCTTGCGACTTTGATTATCTCATCTCTACTTATATTCTTTTCTTCTTCAGTACCCAACTTGGCATAAAAATTGTGAAAAGTTTTAGACTCCTCCTCCGTAATATTCTTAGGTAATTTTACCTTGGCTCTCACTTCTCTTAAAGTTTCACTGACTTTGGTTCTGGTCTTTCGTAACATTTTAACTTTTTTCTCTTTATCTAATTTCGACTCATAAGTGGATGGCAATAAGTTTGGAAACACTCTGAGCGCTATTGGTAACAAAAGTTCCAGAAATGGCACAATGACAAACATCAGGAATGGAAATAAACGTAAGATATCAGCAATTGTCCTTTCCAATTGTTTATGTTCTCTTCTTGACAATTCATATCCTGTTGCCACCTTAAACAACAATTTCGATGAGATCTTCACCTCTAACCCTAAAAGTTTTGTTCCATCTCTGTAATGTGCCAGCTCATGCTTGACTTTGTCCCAAAGTGTCGGCTTTGATTCTTTCTTCGGATCTTGTGGAGAATTATTAGTTGACGGAGTCAGGTTGGAAGAGTTAAACCTATTGAAACCATGAACAATTGGAAAATGTTGAAAACCTGATCTTGATATAGGACTCAACAAATGTCTGTAAGGTCGATACAGAATTTTTGTCTGAAACATGTTTTCGTGGTTCACTTCTGTCAAACTACAAGTACAGTGACATGATTTAGAAAAAGCTCACAAAAAGATTTTTTTTTCAGCTTATTGTCATCACATCGTTACACCATCACAATACTGTCAATGACCCACTAAAAAAATATAGCTTAAATCTATCTGGCCTTCCTATACCTGATAAAGTTGTACTGGCACGTTATGCTTTACTTTCTACTTCATATCATAGCCGTCAGTGTAGATCGGATCAACTCCCAAAGTTCTTGTAATCGTTTATTTTTTTCTCTGGTCTTTTTGCAATCGACACCGTCTATGCTTCACCGCCTAACAAAGAAACGCGCTTTCTGCAACAAGTACTCTAATTGAAAGCTCTGTAAACCAAAAGTATATTGTTAGAGAACCCGCGACGAAAGTGTGCTCAAGGCTAAGAGAAATTTACAAACTAAAAGATGGTTCTATCAAAGAGACAACATTCATGGATACCTGCTGCAAGTATGAATGACTCCCGATATTCAGTTTGTATCCCCTTAACTAATTCAATAATAATAGCTCTCATTTAGAGTAAATAGAAGCACAAAATTTTTCTATTTTGGTCGTCCATAACAACTCAAATGAGACTCGAAAAAAAAATCAAAAAAAAATCAAAAAAAAAAAATTTTGTAGAGTGTGAGTGGAAAATTAAAGGTAGATACAATCTAAAAAAACACAACGATTCAAACTATTGCCATAACTTGTTCAACACCGGCTTTCTCTTGTTCATTTCTTTCTCTTGTCCTTGTGCTTCTGAAACTATAGTATGTCAAAAAGGGCAAGAAATGGGAGCATATCAGCTCAGGGTGAGCCTGATAACTCTTCAATTTTGAAAGATGAGAATGCTTCCCTGTCATCAGATTCTTCGGATGAGGACACCGGTAAACAAGTGGGTGCTCCAAATCAGCGACCAACCAAGAAACAAAGAAAGCTGTTGTCAGCACATGATTTTCAAGTACTGAGGGAAACTGCAGAACTTTTCAAATCTAACATTTTCAAACTACAAATTGACGAATTGATCAAGGAGGTAAAGTTGAAAGAGTCACATGTGACATTAGCTGAGAAAGCTCTTCATAAGTTGTATGAGCTCATTAAGCAGATACCGGAGACTGGTGAGTTAACATTGGATGAAGCAGATCACTTATTTTCAAAATCGAAAATTGCCATACCCTTTCCTGATCCCAAGCCAACAAAAGTGAACTACAAATTCTCATATCTTCAACCAGAACAGGTTGCTCTTGTAGGGAGCTTTGGATTGAAGACTGGTTTCCAGACTCCCGGCGGAATGTCTGTGGATATAGCTTTGACAATGCCTAAATCAATATTCCAGCCCAAAGATTACCTCAATTACAGAGCGTTATATAAGAGAGCGTTCTATTTGAGCTATGTTTGTGAGCATTTGACTCTTTTATCAAAGAAAAACAATTTCCCGATCAAAATATCTTACCAATACTTCAACGGAGACTTTCTTTGTCCCATATTGAAGGTTGAAAGTGTCAATACAAAAAATGAGAATGATTTGATCTTCTCTAAGACTAAGATGTCCATCAACATACTTGTTGGGTTTCCATTTGGAGTTTTCGAGAGTAAAAAGTTGATTCCAGATAAGAATTGCATCAGGATACAAACACCAGAGGATAGCGATTTGTTGCCACCTACTCCATTGTACAACTCTTCAGTTTTATCTTCCACAGCATATGAATATTATCTCAAATACCTTTATACCACCAAAAAATCAGCTGCACTGTTCAGGGATGCTTGTGTTTTGGGGAAATTGTGGCTTTCCCAGCGTGGTTTCGATTCAAGTTTCCAAAATGGAGGTTTTGGTCATTTTGAATTTGCAATTCTCATGAGTGCATTATTACAAGGTGGTGGTCTCACTGGAAATAAAATTCTTTTGCATGGATTTTCCTCATATCAGTTATTCAAAGGTACGATAAAGTATTTAGCCACACAAGATCTATCTCAGAAAGGTTATTTGTCTTTCAGTTCATTGATCGGTGAAGCTCCTGCAATGTACAAAGAATCAAATTCAAATTTTCCGACGATTTTCGATAGAAACGTGAAGTTAAATATTTTATGGAAGATGACGAGGTCGTCTTATGAGGTTTTGAAAAAACTTGCGAGTGAAACGCTAGTGTTGTTAAATGACATGGTGAGAGACAGATTTCAACCAATATTTTTAAGACCCATAAAAAATCAAGAGTTAATTTACGATATTTCGTTGGATATGCCACTCCATCAATTTACAGAAACACAGGAGTTTGGGGCTTTGGAAAAAATATCATTCTTAACGTTTGAACATTTTATTAAAAATAAGATCTATAAAATTTTGAAAAAAGCATTGGGTGAAAGGGCTCAAGGAATATCAATTAAGCTATCGAGCCTGCCCCAAACTTTTAGTGTCACAAAGAGGAAAGTTACCAACAACATTGAAAATAGAACCGCTCGTGTTGGAATTTTTTTAAATGCTGCTGAATGTGAGAAACTTGTAACAAAGGGACCCGACAACGATGATGAAGAACAAGGCGTTCAATTTAGACACTTTTGGGGGTCAAAATCTTCTTTGCGAAAGTTTAAAGATGGTACAATTCAGCATTGTTGTATTTGGGAAAACTCTGCTGAACGTCCAGTTGTCATCGATATAATAAGTTACATTTGCAAGAAGCATTTGCTTGAGAACAAAAGGGACTTAATTTTCACTTCGAACATCGAAAACTTTCAAAAACTTCTTCCGCGACTGTTGCTTGCATCATCAGCAAAGCAATCGGTACTCTCGACACAATCATTTCAATTGTTGAGAACATCATTTGATTCATTGACAAAGACGATATCGTCATTTACTGGTATACCATTGGGCGTGAAAGCTATATCTCCTATTTCTCCGGCGTTGAGGTACACGTCTGTATTGGAACCTGTACCGTTTGCTGTTTCAAACCCAGATTTCTTCAATGAGGTGATATTGCAATTTGAAACTTCAAGTAATTGGCCAGACGAACTTTTAGCATTAGAAAAGACCAAAACTGCTTTTCTTTTAAAATTGGATGAATTGTTCAAAAAACAAACTGAATATAAGACAATGTTATCAAAAGATTTTTCTATCCCTAACATCGACTGTCTGGTTTCTCTCAAGGTATTATCACCCGAAGGGTTTGGTTTTAGCATCAAAATATTAACTGAAAGGGACGAATTGTTATACTTGAGAGCTATCGAAAATTCCAACGAGAGAGAAAAACCCACTGCAAAGGACATCTACCTAAGATTCAATCAGAAATACATTGCTTCAATTAAGCATCATAGGACAGTAAACACAATGGCACACCATTTCCAGTATTATTCTTCTTCTGTTAGATTGTTCAAAATTTGGTTAGATTCCCAATTATTACTTCAACATTTCTCAGAAGAGTTGATTGAGCTTATTGCTTTGAAGGTGTTTGTGGATCCGGCACCTTATTCTGTTCCAGCAAGTATAGAAGCTGCATTTTTGCGAATTCTTGAGTTCATCAGCTTATGGAATTGGAAGGAGGATCCTTTGATTCTCGATTTGACAAAAACTGATGAAGTTGAGAGTGATGAGTTGATGAATAAGTTATCTGATAAATTGACAATGCAAACTTATCAATTGATAAGTTCTAATTTTGAAAATTTAAGGAAGCAGGATCCGTCAGGTCTAAAAGTGCAACTTTTCGTGGGATCGAAAGAAGACAACTCGGGGATAATATGGTCGTCAGGAACTTCATTACCAATTGCAAGCAGATTAACTGCTTTGGCAAAAGTTGCAATCAACTTGCTCAGTCAAGAAGATATCACGGAGAGCAAAATCAAATTGCTTTTCAAACCCGCTCTCGATGATTTTGATTTTGTAGTGAATTTGAGCGTTCCCTTCAAAATGGACACCGCATCTGGTATTTTACCACCAAATTCGTTCAAAAATTTGGTGAATCTTACAGAATACCCTGAAGATTTTAAGTTTGATCCAATTTTGAAAATGTTACAGGAATTAAAGAGAAATTTTGATACGTCAATAATATTCAGTACGCAGAGGTACACTGGTTTAGGTAAAAACGGTAATGAAAATGTCATCACAGGCTTATTTATTCCTACATTTTTATCCGCCACAAAGTTCAAAGTTGAAGAAGGTTTCAATTTTATGCCTCTGGAAGAGGGAGATAACCAAGTTATTTTAAATAGAGATGCTACTATTGCTGAAATATATAGGCTTGGTGGCGACCTTGTGAAGTCGGCGCGCTGGAAGTGAAGTAATGTTCGAGAAACCTCGTGAATCTAAAACCTTTGAAAGTTGTAGTGTGTATTCTATCAAAAATTCTTGATTTCGTGGATAGATATCAAATCAAGCTAAAACTGGCTTTCATACAAAAGGTTGTGGTCTTTTACTTATATGATAACTCACGAAGCACTTGATTTACACTTTATTCACGTTGAATAATGGAACTGGTTATTTTCAAGGAGCTTCAGCTCAATGACAACCATATATTGAATAAGCGGAAGAAATTTTTCAACACACAGCTAGTGAAGAACTTAGAGGTCTTGTCATTTGTTTTGGTGATAATAAGCTACTTAAACACATTGTCGCTTTTGGATTTCGTGGTCAGACTATCGCAGCAACTAGTAATAACAAGGCCCTTTCCAAAAGCAGCTTCCGATATGCGAATGCTATCTGGGAATGTCAAGAAAATGATTAGCAAATCGATCTTTCAAATGTTAGTAGTGGTGAATTTGATAATAATCTGTTTCCATTTGGCGTTCACGGTCAACATTACTGGTAAATCTGACGGATTTGATTTCTCGCATGGGGGTTGGACGCTACAAATAATTGGAGAGGCCAAATTTAGAAACTGGTTTCTTTTCAAATTATTCACTCTTACGAATGATATTTTAATATTTACACTTCATATGGGTTTATACTTCATAACATGCTTGAATAACGAGGGATTAGCGCCCGATGGAACCTCACAGGTGGATGGTGCCCAACAAGAGGAAGCAATCTATGACGGGTACTCTGGTAATACCACGGTGATTGAAATAAGTCCCCTTGCGTTGATTAAGCATATAAAAGAGTTTAGGCGGGAGCCGGATGTGGGAACAACTGGGGTAGTAGATCCCACCGATGATACTAGCGTGACTATGCCGGGAGGGTTTCAGGCCTTGTCGAATTTTAGCATGGATAACTTCGTATAATATTAGTTGAAATTTTAGCTTGTTTTGCCCTTTCAACACCAATATGATGACTTTTACGAACAGAATTAACTCTATTGATTATGATTATGTTATTTATCTAATAGCGATGACATAAATACGCATTAACACTCTCCTCTCACAAATTTCCAATTGGGCAGCTTCTTAAATACGAAGCTTTATTCTTCAAAACACGAACACTTTTAAAAAATATCTCTTCCGGTGACATGGCCCCTGTGCTTTCAACATTGAAGATGAAATGATCTCTTTTCCTACCAAGCTTGACTTTACCCTCGAATTCTTTGTGTCTTAAAACTTCTCTAGACACAGTATCCTTCCTCAGATCTTTGACGTAAGCCTTTCCTTCATCATCAATCTCGATCACGCCAGAAGGAAAACATTTTTGAAATTTAAAAGCCTCCTCACCAGTGATAGGTTTTAATATGTCTATGACTGGCATCAATCTGTATGATGCCGTCGACACTGGTGAGAATTTGGCATGATCAGAACCAATTCCCAATATGCAATGAGCTCTTAATGAGATCTCTTGGTTTGGTCTCAACTTAGCTAATAAAATGTCTGGATCAGCAGGAACAACTGGGTTATCCTTAAAAATTTCCATTTGTCTTCCTTGTGGTAAAAATTTCAAATCCTTTGCATACACATTGGAGTTTCTGTACAAGTTAGTTGGTTCGGTATTGTTCTTCAGTGGATGCAGATTTCTTGAGCATGCTATGTCCAAGCTTAAAACAATTGTGTTCTCATCGGTGAATCTGTCAGCTTCGTCTACAGATGGATCAATCCATGTCAATAAATCAGGATCCACTTTCAATGGTACCAATCCTATTCTATGTGCTAATATTTCATCATGAATGACCGAGGTATTATTAAATACAAATACATCTTCAGCAGCTACTGAGGGAACCTCAGCTATCATTATTCTTCTGAATGCATTTGCTATCGAAGTGTCTATATTTATCAAATCAAAATTGGCAGTTCTCTCAGTTATAAAAGAGATTTTGATATCGAATGTCTTCTTGAATTTTTCTAAATTCCAGGCATAATCTTCGGATGTGTTTGGAGTATACCCTGGGAAATCCGTTGATGTGGTGTTTGTCACTCTATTGTATTCTATCCCAACAATATTAGACATCGTCGTATGCTGATCACTTCTAATGAGATATGCTTAATGCCTAGCACAAATAATAATGATAATAATAAAAAAAAAAAAATTAAAAAAAATTTTTCAGAGCTAGTTTGAACTCATCTGCACTACTTTGTTTGAACTAATCTGGAGTAATTAAAGCTAGCGAAGCATAATGGAGGAATGGGATATTTTACCAGATTGTCCTGCAGAGTAGATTTCCAAAGCACAGAGAATTTTTAGCAGAACAATAGAAAGAACACAAAAAAAGAAAACCAGCAGAAGATCCCAAGATAATCTCGATCCCTTTTTAATAACATAATATGTCACAAAAATTGAATTTTGATGTGTTTGAAGGTATTGAAAGTTAGCGCTGCCGATTATATCCGCGCCTATTGAATGAAATCCCACTTGATGGCCAAAAAAGATGAAACCAGGTTTCATCTGAGACCTGAGTTGAATGTGAATGACATCACGTATATCACAAAAAGATATCATATAAGAACAAAGGAAGAAAATCAATTGCCGCCATTGCGCCCACAAATTTTCACTTATCAACTAGCTAATCATGCCTCACAATCACCATCGTCAAGTCAAACTGTACTTACAGAATCACAGAAATCTCAGCATCATTCTTCTGATGAGAAAAGTTTGCAAAGAAAATCTGTGGAACTGAACGAAGTTGATAAATTTAAGAAAGTTTCAAATTCAACAGTTGAATGTAGGGCGGGTGTTCCTGTTTTGAGCGAGCATGACTATGACATCCTCGTGGATGGCATGAATGGAATAGTTAAGCTTTCGGAAAAGTTGGCTGTAAAATTTCATAATCTACAATTTGAGCTTGGAAAATTCCTCGCAAAGCCACAAATGACCCTTTCTCTGGATCAGCGGGTGCTTGAAACGAATTTGACAGTTGCGTCTTCCATGCAATTCACAAAGCCTCAACATGGAATCATGAGTGAGACAAATTGCGGGAAATATGCCTCTGGCCTTATGCAGATGACCAATTTGGTTCAATGCAGTAGCAGGCTCCATGATCTGCTAAATCATTTAACATCAGCCAATGGACTGTGTCTCAAAGAAATGAGATTATTGTTAAAAAATAACTCGCTGCAAATTGAACAACCACAGAATAGAAAGCCAACACTGCATAAATGGAAAAGTCCTCCTCCAAGTGAAGTGTCAGCAAGAACTGTCAGCTCATTAGGGGCTAGAGAAAATAACTCTCAAGTGGACCTGTGTCTGACTCCCTTGAGAGAGAAGAAGAAAGAAATGAAGGTGGCTCAAGCGAAGGAACGGAAAAGGAGAATGGCCAAACAACTCACACCAAAGGGTCTAGGTCTTATATGTCAGCACTGTGGGGAAACACAAACTCCAGAGTGGAGAAAAGGACCGTATGGCACCAAATCCATTTGTAATGCCTGCGGGCTCTTTTACAAAAAGTTGAAGAATCGTTTCGGAACGGACAGTGCCTCTGATATAATGTTCCATAGAAAATCAACGAGTCAAGCACTGAATAGGTTTATTCCAGCTGATTTGAATGAGTTGATATCCGAGATTGACTCTGTCAAAAGTACTTAGTTCTGTTGTATATTATAGAATAAAAAGTATTGTCTCAAGTCGTTCGCGTCGTATCAATCGGTATAATAACAATTCAATTTCAAGAGTTTTTTTCTTCTTAGTATACTAAAAAAGATCTCTCTACAAAATGACGCTTGATTCAATGGATATAGATAAGCTAGGCAGTTTTGAGATGGCCGATGTCAATCCTTCATTGATTGAGGATCCAGTGGTCTTGAGTTCTTTCGCGCAGTCCTTGTACAAATTCAAGCAAGAAGCTGAAGAAACTGATCTCTTCCATTTGGTCGAAAGCTTTCGCGAAATATCAACAACAGAGATTTTGAGGCTCATACAATCAGACTATGGAGTTAAAAGTATGGGAAGCGATAAGGTGGTAACAGAGAATTGGTTGCTAGAGACTAAATTCTGGAACTTGGTAGAAGTGTTGATTGGCTTTCGTTTCTCTGATGAAGTCAACGAAAAGACAAATATAAAGTTCGATGAGTTCACATCACATGTAGTGATAAAGGATTCCATATTGATGAATAATAACAAGCTCAAAGAATTGGACCTAATCAGTTATTGGTTGGTACATAATATGAACCTCGATGAACTGGAAACTGATGAAATTGATTTACCTTCTACTAAATGGTTGAATACCAAAATTGACCTACAATCGAATTCTAGAAAGCCAGACTTGGTCTCTACCTTGGACCCGGATGCCATATTAAGAGATTCAGTAGCGAACAAACGTGCCAAGAAATTGAATGAAAAGGATTTGAAAAGTGATTCTCTTTTTTTCGAAATGGTGTACAAACTATTGCTTGAAGAGAAACACGACGAGATATTAGAATTGTGTGCCTCAACCAACAACTGGACACTATCCACAATCCTAACAGGTGCACATGATTATATCGACCCTGAGATAGATGGTTCTGCCTTAAAGACAGACAATGATGAAGATGAGACAATGGATATCGAAGACGTGAAGCCTACAGGGATCAAAAATAAAATTTTATGGAGAAGAGCTGTTTATCTGTTATCGAAAAATCAAAACTTGAGCAAATATGAGAGAGCGGTTTACTCATTCTTATCGGGTGATTTTAGCAGCGTCGATTGTGTCTCGTCGTGGGAGAGGCAACTTTTGGTGCTTACAAATAACATATTGCAGTGTGATTTGGAGGAGCAGTTGCTGAATACTGTGGACACTGAGAGCCTTGAGAAAGTGTTGAAACTCTCTAGACCCGAGAAAAAATGTCAATCGATCAATGATGCATTGAACTACCTTTCGCAGTCAAGCAATGAATCGGTTAGAAAGCAAAGTACCCATTCCATACGAGTTTTAATGGGTGCTATAATAACTAATAATGTGGAGCAATTGATAAGCAACTCTATAGACTTGCTAGATGAATTGATTCTCCTGAATGACAAATTTAGAAGCTCATCAGTTTTGACAGAGAGAAATACCAACAATTTGATTAAAGAGTCATATTTGTTGAGAATATTAATACATTTTATCATTTTCATGAAATTTTTGAATGACAGCGTCATCAGTGATGACAATTTGGTCAAGTTGATAAAGCTTTACGTGACGAGGTTATCATTGTACAAGTTATATGATTTAATTCCCATTTACATCTCATACATTCCATCACACGAAGAAATAGTGGAGAACTACTCTTTCTTTTTATCAAATGTCATCATCGGTCAGTCAGACAGATTGGAACAATTGAAACGAATGAGGATGTTACAGCTTCCCTTAGAAGATATATTGAGACGAACTGTTGACAGAATATTTGATGATACCGAACAATACTACACAGGCGCAACAGCTTCTGAGGCCTTTACTGAGAATCCTGTCTCCAGATTAGACTCAAAATTGATAGAGTCTCTCAATTGGTTTATTGACTCGAAGATGTTACTGGAATGCGTCTCATCGACGAATGCTTTGTCAAAGAGATTTTTGATAAATGGTAAACTCAACTCCTTTGTGCAGTTATATCAGTCTTTCGATTTCGCTTCGATCATCAATGACTATAGAATTGAAAGTAACATAATGGACGAATTTACCAGTTCTATTACCCGTAGCGATAGACTGATGACTCTTATCAAGATTGAAGAGATCACCCAATCGCAACTCCTAGCTAATGCTGTCAAACTGATGGATGAATACGAGTTGAATTTAACAAAAGATCCATATTTGAAGTTGCTGAGAAGCGCTATTCATTCCATATATCCACTAATCACAGATTGGTTGACAACTTTGATAGAAATATCAGAAGATCAAGAGGAGATCACGTACTTCAATACATTGAGGTCGATGTATTTACCTTTCTTGATATTTAAAGCGCTCAGAATAATAAAAGATAACCGCAGTAAAGAATTGTTGAGAGACTTCAAGAAGTTGGTGTTGATGATATCAGATGAGAAGTATAAAGCTTATGCGATTTTCAAACGTACGGGCAAGTTGGCAGAATTGTTGAAGATGGTAGCTGATATCAATATAGACCTGTTGACCATCTCGGACCGGGGAATTTATGACTGAAATTTATGTATATATCATAAAATAGAAACAAACGGCTTAATCATCATCAATGTTGGTTGTTTTAAAGTGAAAAAAAAAAAAAAGTTCCGACTTTTTTAAGGTTTTTCACCTCGTACTTGTAAGCTCTAGATTTGGCAAATGAGTTTCTCAAGATTTGCAAGGTTCAGTAAAAATGTTTGTTCTCCCCTCAGAGTGAGGTACTACTCATCTCAGGCCCTGAACTCCGACTCTTTGTTGAAGTTTCATGACATACATCCAGCGTTGTTGAAAAGAGCTGATACCTTGAGAACTGAACTTCAAGAACTTGAAGTAAGCTTATCATCCGGTGTGGTATTTAAAGTGGAAGACTCGAAGAAGTTTTCGCAACTTTCCTCAATAGTAGGAATCTACAATGATTATCTCGAGCAGAAACAAAACTACGAGGAACTACTAGGGTTGTTGTCAGATAATAGCTTGAAAGATGAGGCTTTGGATGAGCTAACGACTAGCTCTATACCAAATTTGAGTCAAACTATATCTAAGCTTTCAGCTAAGCTTCTACCGCCTCATGAGTTCTATGACAAAGAGTGTATATTGGAAGTGAGGCCAGGTGTTGGTGGCAGTGAAGCTAGTATTTTCACCGCAGACTTATTAGAGATGTACCTCAAGTACTGCCAATTGCATAAATGGAAGCACGAGTTACTTTCGATCACCAGAAACGAATCCGGTTCTGGAGTTCTCGAAGCTTCATTGCTGGTTAATGAACCTTTCTCATATGACCGGTTCAGATTTGAAGCTGGCATACATAGAGTCCAGAGAATTCCAGAGACAGAGACAAAGGGCAGAACACATACATCGACAGCAGCTGTGGTGGTACTACCAAAAATTGAGGAAGATGGAGGTAACTTGGAAAGAGAGTTCAAAAAAGGAGAGTTGAGGATTGATGTGATGAGGGCTAGTGGATCAGGTGGTCAACACGTCAATACCACGGAATCTGCTGTAAGAATCACTCACATTCCAACAAATATAGTTGTTTTAATCCAAGATGAAAGATCTCAACATAAAAACAAAGCCAAGGCATTGACGATTTTGAAATCAAGATTGATGGAAAGAGAAAGATTAGAGAGAATAGAGAATAAGCAGAAGATGAAGAAAGCACAAGTGACAACTGCTGATAGATCTGATAAGATACGAACTTACAACTACTCTCAAAACCGGATAACTGATCACAGATGTGGGTTTACGCTATACGATCTTGAAGGTTGCATGATAGGTGAGAGGCTTGATGAAATCATCGATGCAGTAGAGCTGAAAGAAACCGAAGATAGATCGAAAGAATTGGTTGAAGAGCTTGAACAAGACCAAAAATAAATTGTTGTTCTTACTGTGATTAATTCTATTATGTAAAATTTGCATTCATGTACATAAGAATAAACTTATAAGCTGGCTTCATATACCAATACAGCTAATCAACACTAATTTAATGCTGACGCCTTTTCATACAACAAACCGACTGAAGTATCCATATTCTTGATCAAGTCTAATGCCAACTTATAGTTCTCGTCAACTTGGGGTTCATCATAGATAATCAACCAACCGTTACCTTGATCCAATACTCCATAAAATACATTGTCCAAGATCATTTGACTCAATTTTCCTTCAACGGTTTGAACCGACAATCCAATTTTATTGCTTATGAAAGAGATTTCAATAATTGAATATGGTTCGATTAATTTCATCAAGTTTTGTTCCAAAAGAGAGTCATACAACTCCTTTAGGTGTGATCTTATAATTATGTCCTTTGTCAACTCCTTCTGGTATTGTGACAAGCATTCCTCAAATTCCTTTAAGGACCTGTTGGCATACAGTTTGGAAACCAGTTTCATTGCCTCTATCTCTTTCGAATTGACATATTTGGCAGCATTCTTGTTATTCAAAATATTATTGACATCATCGATCAAGCTTAACATGATTTTACTCAACAACATATATTTCAAAACCTTGACTGGTTTTTCGTCATCATTTGAAGATAACTTGAAATTTTCGAAACTCTCATAAAAATAAGAGTATGCTGTGTCGAAATCTTTGTCCTCTGCATTCAAGATACCACTCAACAAATCCAACTCCGCTTGAACAGACGATGGGCAGTAGATTGAGTTTGCTGATGTTCTTGCTGATGTCAACGAAGCTCTTGATTTGGCATAATTCTTCAAAGCAAAATATACTTTAGACTCCAACAATTGAACATCAACTAATGATGATTTATCGTCCAATTTCTTATATTCTCTGATCAAAGCATTTATCAACGGCAATGCATCGTTGAAATGTTGTCTCTCATAGTACAAAGTTGCCAATCTTAATTGTAACGATTGCCTCAAAAATGACCTTTTCTCTTTCTTTGACCATTCTATGGAGTCTTTGGTGACTTGAATCGCAAGATCTATAGAGTTTTCATTTGGTAAAGTACTGAACAAGTCTATCAATGATTTGATGATTTTGGAAGCTTTTGATTTTGCAAAGCTAGAGCCCACTAATTTTTGAACTCTTGGAACTAGCGCTACCAAGCTGTCCACTTTATTGTTATCTCTATAAAGTTCACCAAGTTCGGTTATCGCACTCTCCTGAACTTGAATCAACTTTTCGTTTGCAGTACTGTGTCCTGGGGTGGAGTTTGATAGTATCTCTTGATAGATCTGCTCAGCGGTGGCAAAATCTTTCTTACCTACCGCCAGCCTAGCTTCTTCAATTGATGGAATTGTCATTTCTAGTTTGTGTTTGTAAATATCAATAGGCTGGTGGCAACTTCCATGTTCAAGTAATCGTTTTTTCTCTACTCAATTTGCCAAAAAAAAGTATTTTTTTAAATTTAAACACTACTACAACTATGCATTGGATAGAGAGAAGAGAGGTATAGACTAACCATACTAAGTCACACCAACCCTATCATATATTGTTTTCGTTTAATAAATATCTCAAATGATAGTGGCACCATTTCTAATCTATATCGATACTTTTCAAATTTAATCACAAGCCAAATCTTGCCTTGTCTAATTCATCTAAATCTCCAATTATCATTCCAAATTCTTGGTTCTTCCCAATAACCTCTAACTCCTCCTTTGTCATTACAGCAACAGCCCTTTTATCTGGAACCCAGATCACATAGGCGCCTGCATTAATACCGGCACATACACCTGGAAAGCCATCCTCGAATACCAAACATTCATCGATCAAGATCTCTTCTTTGCCTTCTTCTTGTCTCTCTTTATTAATTAATTCGAGGCACTTCAAATAAATATCAGGTTTTGGCTTTCCTCTGCCCAGTGGAATATCATCTGCCGTCACTATGCGATCTCCAAATAACAGAAATCCACTTTTCAAGTTCTTAGTCTTGAGTTCAAATGTGGACTTAGCCGAAGACGTTGCAAGGCCAAAAGCGATACCTGTGTCCTCAAGGTAGGTTAATAATTCTAATGCACCTTTTAAAAACTTGCATTGAGGGAATAATTCCAACTGCCTCTTGTAATTGAAATCCAAGATCACTTCTGGGGTGACTTCAGCTGGTAGGTTGTAGTGGTCAATGACAATTTGAGCAGCTTCCTTCCCCGTTCTACCTTGCAATTTATACTTGACATCCCAAGTCAATTCTCCTTTACCATACTTCTCCAAAAACTCTGAGTAACAAATGGTGTACACATCTTCGGAGTTGATGAGCAAACCATCCATATCAAACAAGCATGCTTTGATCTGTCTAAGTTGTAATTTAGTTGATGTCAGTATAAGTAACAGTAGCCGATGATTTAAGCAACTTCAGCATACTTCTTGTTCGTCATTGTTAAAGCTCTATGATATTGAGTGAGCTTCCTTGTGTGTAAACCTAAGCCCGACTCACACGATAATAGCTTCTTTTCAACTTTCAGACATTTTTTATAAATTTCAAATTTGGGGGAAAAATCTCTGCGCATTTTCTCCGACGATTACCGGCTAATTTTCAGATTATTTATCACCGCATCGCTACACTACAATGAAGTTCATTAATGGATATACATTATGCAAAAAGATAAAGGGATATATTAATGAAGTTAGAACAGGAACTTCTATGATAAAGAACTAAAGTTAGTGGAAATTGAAAAAAAAGACTCATGAATAGATAGATGGTTTGAAAAAAAAAAAATTTATAAAGGAGGCAATGGGTTCCTGCAGGTTGGACACTGCAACTTGTATTTCATCCAGTTTTCAAGACAGGCAGTATGGAAAATGTGCCTGCAGGGAGTTACCATATAAGACCTTCTCAATAACAATGTTGCTGGATTGACAGATGATGTAGTATCCTTCTGAATAGGAATCTCCACTTCGGTCATACAAATAGCACAATCAACCTTACATTTTCCGTCTTCGTGATGTTCCATTAATGGTTGGTCTTCGTCATGTTCAATTCCGAAACCGTTCTCCAAATCGTGCTCGGTTAAAGCTGGATGGTAGTCATATGATTTAGGCAAGTACCGATCTGGTAGTAAAAATCTAGGTCCAAAGAACTCTTGCAACAAAAGAAAGAATATTTGGATGCATAACCAGAGAAGCACAATGGTGAACAACTTCAAATCGTAGTGGTGATGAAACGGGTTTTCTCTGTATAAGCAAACATAAGATATTGGGGCAATTCTCAAGATCGATGTACCAATTATAAATCTCCACTTAAATGACCTTCTCGAACCTCTAAGGACGTTTCTGTAAATCTGTGGTAACCAGTATGAACTCAAGCCTAAAATGGAGATATACTCAAATACTAGTCTTGGTTTCCTTGGCCACATTATTGAGTTCAAAATGACAAATGTGAAGGCAATCAACACAAAAAAGAACTTGGTGTATATTTGCCCACTGATTGTTTGTTCATCGTCTGCGACTTGTGGCTGTTGTTGTGGCTGTTGTTGAATGGCCGGTCCTTGCGTCGTTGGTAATATGGTTCCGTTATCGGTATCTACCCTATCGTCAATGGGTGTACCTTGAAGTGCAACTCTGGCGTTGATATTTCTCTCGTTGATTTGAGAGGAATAAATCAATATCATATATCTCATTTCAAAAACACTAGCAAGAGTAAAGGCTAGTAAAGAGCTCACCAGTAATGGTAGATACAACTCTTGAATAACAGCACTGCATAACAAATACAACATACTCATGGAACCATCTACTAAGTTCATCAACAGAATCGACCAAAACGAGATCCTGGACATTGTCGAGGGAGTATTCGTAGAGTTCATTTGATCTATTGAGAGGAATATTTGAGCAAATAGAAGCAGTATGCCAATGAGTATCACCGTTCTCAAGCTCTTTATCTGTAACTCTCTTCGAGCTCCACTTGATTCGTTAATTTGCACCATCACTCCACAATCTGGAGAATAAATCAAGCCTTGTGCAATTTTGACCTCCGGTATTTTGGGAATTGGCCTACCCAATGGGTTTGCAAGTTCATCATCAATTTCTTTTAACTCATCTTTCGATAAACTGGTTGGTGTGAATTGGGCATATAATATGTATTCACATTGCAAATCTGCAGAGTCCATCAATTCATCCAAGGCATTTAAATCCACATCATCAAAGTTTATTTTGTCAAGCTTTGAGTTCACCAAGTTTTTCGTCTTATTGAAATAGCTTTTATCCAACACCAAATGTGGCAATCCATACAAACCCGCAAACTTGGCGGTTCTAGTGATAGCAATCATTTTACCTGTCTCTTGAAAGTAAGCACCACTCAATGTCAAAGAATTATCGTGCAACTCATCTGGATCCTTCAAGTTTAATTTCACAGTAACACTCACTGCATCCTCAGTATCCAAACCAGTTGTCTTTTCTGCAGTGGTGATATCAAGTTTTATATTACCTCTTGAAATCTCAGTGACATTTCCTGTCTTGATAGGAGAAGGAGAACCTGCCTCTGGAGTCTCTATATCATCGCCAAAGTCATTAGTTGACTCCCGGAATTCTTTAATCATTATCATCTCCTCCTCCATCTTCTTTGGCCTCTCGGTCAAATACTTTGGCAAAGGCATGTTGATAGCTGTCAATGATTGATTGAAAGTCTTAAAAGTGCCTCTCAATGAACTGCTTATATTCAAAAAGAAATTCTTTTCATCAACATCGATGTACATTTCTTCTTGTGAGTTCCATACTTCTCTCAGCCTCGAGCTAACCTCATTAGGTAGTATTGAATACTTTTCATCTTCACGCCAAGGATTCTCAGGATCAAATCGATGTAAAGGCCACTCAGTGGCATTCTTGCCCATCAAGTTATCATTATAACTTAATTTGAAACCCGTCAAATTCCCATAGCCGCTCTCCCATTCGCCTTCCCGCACCTCTTTAATTGAAGTCTTCATTTCATCTTTAAAAAGTTTTAACCTGCGCTTACTCACAGGTGACGCTAATCCATCTGTACGATCCTGCGGACCAGGGAGTATTAAGGTCAAGAAGATTATGAAAAAAATCAATTGACCTCTGTTGATCTGAGGCATTGATGGGGTCTATGTGGTCTTGATTGAATTTAGAAAGTTCATATACATTTTTCGTTTTTTTTTTGTTTTTTTTTTTTTTTTGATTCAATTACGTCTTATTCAATATTTTTACTGCAAACACAGCGAACCTTTCAAACTCAACGAACACAAATTTACCTCAACAGTTTGATGATATAATCAGCCTCTCTCTTCCCTGTCAACCAGGCCCCATGAACACAACCATGGCCCTCATAAGCAGTGTGCTCTCCAGCAAATCTAATGTTGTCCCAACCCTCAACGAATCCATCGTTTACCATGATACCATTTGGCTTGATTGCAGAGAGAGAACCTCTACTGAAAGGGTCATCGTTCCAGTTAGTGGTAAAGATGTTGAGTGGCTCAGAAACCTCGCCCAACTTGCCCAACATTGGTTTGAAGATTTTCCAAATCTCCTCTTTGCTGGCTCTCTCCAAGTAAACTGAAGCAGGAGATGGTACCAAGCAAAATAAAGAAGGAACTTTCTTTACAGCCTGTAAATTAGCACATAGGAATGGGAACTGAAATGGCTCAGGAGCAGTTCCGGAAGGCTTGTTAAACTCTGTTGTCAGTACCTTGGTCTCGACATTGGCAGAATTGCTGGTGATTTTTTTAGAAAACTCTTCATCTGGTTTACCAATGAATATAAATTTTTCAGTGTCTTCATTCCAGAACGGTTTCTCAAATTCAAAAAAAACCTTAGCAAAGGATGTGGTTGCCAATTGGTCGAATTTAGATGTAATATTCTTAGGCAAATCTGGTGTGAATTTGATGGCAGCCTTTTCTGTTAATGGCAGAGTGATAATACTTTGTGGGACAGTAACAATACAGTAGTCACAAGTGATTGTTTTTCCGTCTTCAGTTTTGATGGTAATCATTTTATCCTTGGTGATTGATTTGACAACTGTGGAAGTTCTGATCTTATCCTTCGGATAATCTTTCAATTCATTGTCCAAGACAGTCTCGTAATGATTGACAACGAATGCATCTCTACCTCCATATGGTGGATTTGCTTTACTTCCATTTGACAGATCCCAAGAACCAGTCATGATTTCAGCTGTCCTAAGTAATTGAGGAGCATACTTGATCTGTTCCTCGGTCAAAACATCTTTGTTTTTGAAGATATACTGATTTGACAAGGTGTGTAAATTGACAGACTCATCTTCCTCTCTACCGGCAAATAATTTCATCTCATTGACAACTTGACCCAATTTGTAAGTTGGTGGTATTTCCCCTTCAGGGCCAATCAAAGCAGCTGAAGTATCATCAAACGTGTAGGAAACGTTTCCTAGATCTAAAGATTTTTGGAACAATGGATTGAACCCAGTCTCGTGAAACCAACTGGCACCAGTGTCATATTTTCTTTTGGTTACAGGTGATTCATATGTGTATATTCTACCTCCTATCCTGTCCCTACCTTCCAAAATTATAGTGTCAATAGACAGGGCATGCAAATCAGTGGCAGCTTTGATACCTGCTATACCAGCTCCGATGATAACCACTTGTGTGTGAATTGACATATTCGAGTCTAGATTAATTGGTATGAGTTGATTTTGGTATATACAAAGAATCTTCGATACTATTGCATTTTCTTGTTCTTCTATTTTCTCTCTGTTCGATTTGGCGCGCGGTGCTGATTACAAATTATAGAGATCGACTAATTAAAGATATCATCACTCTTTGGTGTAAAATTTCTAAAGATGGAGCGTTTATGCGCGCTTAATTACATTAAATTAAACATGTTTTTTAGCCTCCAATTCTGCTTTCCGTTTCATTCTCAGCTCTCTCTCTTTCTTTGCTTCTGGGCCTGCCTCTGTATCTAATCCATAATCCCACCATCTAAAACTACTTGCATAATTTCCAATGAAGTAATGGTGATGTAAATCGTGATGTTCCAGTCCAGCCCAAAATGGTACAAACTTATTTAATGACCATGGGAAGTCGTAACCGCTGTGGGAATCAACAGCCTGGAACAATCTGAACACTATCCAACACGTCACAGTAAAGAGATGTAATTCATGTGTTATTGCAGCATATATCATTGGGAACCCTACAGTGCCAAATCCAAGACTCATTGTCTCCACTGGATGCAGGTATTCAGCAGCCAACCCAAATGGAGCAGCATATCTATGATGTTGTTTGTGGATATATTTATAAAATGGACCATAGTGGAACAAACGATGAGCCCAGTAATGCCAAGTGTCTTCCAATACAAAAAATAAGCACCATTGCAAAATCATTGAATTCAAAGAGGGAAATGGTACGCTAACTGAGATCCCTAATCTCTTACACATTGGATGAAATGTCCATATAGGTAAAGCTTCCACTAGTAAATGGTATTTCAAGACGCTTTTCATGCATTCCCATTGTTCTTTATCACTAGGGATATACGTTGGCTGGATCTTCCAACGGTTAAAATATGGAATATGGTCAATGATGAACCAAGGTAAACATCTGCCAAAATACATGAGCTCATGCGTTAGGAAAAACAATAATCCAGTTGCCAATGTATCGTTATTCATATATGTATACCATGATGCCCATAATTTCTCTATCCAATTCAATTGGTGTTGTGTATCAAATATGTTGTTCAAGAGCTCCGAGTATGATGGAGCCCCAATTGTGGCAAGGGTTGTTGAATTGAATATTTCAGTCATGATATTGCGTAGCGTGAATTTGTCTTGAACACACAGGATCAAAGAAGAAAGTTAGAATTACAAAGTATTTTATATTCGATTAAACCATCAGCATTTAAAAATTTGAAGAAGAAGATGTTCATTGGTTTCTATCGTATACAAAACTTACACAGTGTTTACAAAATAACAAAGGGGAAGTTTTCCCCCAATGATGAAATTGAAACAAAAATGGTATGATTTTTCAATCACCAAATGAAAAAAAAAAATAAGAAAAACAAAAAATATTGCATTACTGATTCTTTAAAGCATGCTGCTCATGTTTTGTAAACGAGTTGATTTATACGAAGAGTGATATCTGCTTCTTCCCTTTGAAAGTGACTATTATTTTTTGATTGTTTTTCGTACGAGGCTGCAAACGAGGAGACTTGAGATCAATTGCCATTTTTTTGGTTATTAATATTGCACGTATGTATCTATGTAAGGACGCAATCAAAAAATAAATATTCTTTTCTTTCTTATCTGTTCTTTATTGTTGTGATGGGGATTGGATTTGGATTTGACACATAAGACACACGCACAAATCACGTGATGCAATGCAATACATCGTTACACCGTATATTTACTCTTGAATTTTTTTACTAACCCTAAAGTTCACAGTCACATTTTTCTAATTGCAAATGATTTTGGTGTTTGCGCACCCACTGTTAAATTATTTGTATTTCAATAGAATAGCGCAAAAAAAGGTGTGCAGTAGTTTCAAGTTTTGTCCCGATTTAGTACCCTAAGTGCACTACCATAATTCTCTTATTCTTCTCTGTTGGTTTGAATCTTTCACACATCCCAAAAAAATTTGTTAAAAAAAAAGTTTGTTTCAGCTAACTGCTGTTGTTGTTGTTTAGTACAAAGTAACGAATTCAAAAAGTAAGTTCCAATCATTACCATAGACGAATCATCATATCTTATAAGCCACATCCAAAGTATGTTCTACTGCAGTCATTGTTGAGTGAAAAGAAGACTCTTTTCGTAATCATTCAGTTCCAAATAAATTTGCTAAAGAAGGCATATGAAAATTTATACATGGCTATTGAACCTGAAAAAGTTCTTCACCACAAACGATACCGGATCATCGAAGCAGTGTTTCTTAATGTGATTCCATCAACAATGTATAATCATTCCCGTAATTTCAAGTTAAGGCATTCGAAGAGGAGTGGATTCTTCATTACCATATTTTTCATATTGAAACATGGGAATTTTAAGCGTTCCATCTAATTGATTCTTTCTGTAAGAACAATTTATCGTATTGCAAGGGTCTTTTTTTCCTCAACAAATTGGTTATGTGGTGTTATATGAGTAATAGGATTCAATTGTCAAACTTTGAAACAGCTCATCGTACTAACAATTTTTTTTTCATAGTGTCACGTCTTAACGAATACCAAGTCATTGGTCGCCGTTTGCCAACTGAATCAGTTCCAGAACCAAAGTTGTTCCGTATGAGAATTTTTGCTCCAAACAATGTCATTGCTAAGTCTCGTTACTGGTACTTCTTGCAAAAATTGCACAAAGTCAAGAAGGCCTCTGGTGAAGTTGTTTCAATCAACTTGATCTCTGAAGCTCGTCCAACCAAGGTTAAGAACTTCGGTGTCTGGCTTAGATACGATTCCAGATCAGGTACTCACAACATGTACAAAGAATACAGAGATGTTACCAGAACTGGTGCTGTTGAGCAAATGTACCAAGATTTGGCTGCTAGACACAGAGCTAGATTTAGATCAGTTCATATCTTGAAGGTTGTTGAATTGGCCAAGACCGATGATGTTAAACGTCAATACGTCAAACAATTTTTATCAAAGGACTTGAAATTCCCATTGCCACACAGAATCCAAAAATCAAAGCATGTTTATGCTCCAAAGAGACCAACAACTTTCTATTAGGTTAAATAAAAATTTCATAAGTAGTTTTATTAATAATTGATTTTATTCAAGGTGTGACTATAAACTGAAAAAATGTACATTGATATTGCTTCTTCCAGAAAGGATTTCTGTAGTTCAAGTTCATAATTTTCCTCTTAGGTGGTGGTGGTGGTCTGCTTGTTCACTTAGAAAAAGCGAATAGGCCTGAGCCCTTGTATATAAAGAATAGGAATCAGTAGCCGTTGCTGTTATATTTGGCTCGAACTTATAGTTCGCACTCGCTCAAATAGTTTTTTGTGGGAAGAGCACAATAAGCGTTATCTAGTTTGTTATTTTTTTTCAAGGGCTTTTGTCGCATACCTACAAGACGCGTCCTTTAGATACAAAATAAAGACAACCTAAAACAACTTGATCAAAATTCGAGAGTAGAACAAATGTCACAATTGGACTCAGAATTGGAGACCCTTGACGATGAAGAAGTCTCAAAATTGATAGAAGAATTTGTACCGCCATCGATTACAGTGCCCATCTCTAATGTCTCCTCATCCTATATGTCAGAGATTCCGTTGGAGATCAGGTCGAATCCAGATGAAGATGTGATCTTGGGTGTTGATGAGGCGGGGAGAGGCCCGGTATTGGGACCCATGGTGTACGGTATAGCGTTTTGTTTGAAGAAATATGAACAGAATTTGTCAAGTTATGGGTTTGACGATTCCAAAGTGTTGAAGGAGGATTTTCGTTTCAAGTTGATGAAACAAATATGTGATCGGGACTCCAACTTGTTTTCCAATTTAGGGTGGGCCACACGTACAATGACACTGCGAGAGATCAGTGCTGACATGTTGAGTTTCCACGTCAATTTAAACAGTCAACTGCACGATGCCACGATCAATTTGATCAAAGATGTATTAACACTGGGTGTCAATTTGAAAGAAGTCTACGTTGATACAGTGGGCCCACCTCTGTCGTACCAGAAGAAGTTGCAGGGATTTTTCCCAAATTTGAAGATCACTGTCACGAAAAAGGCTGATTCATTGTTCAAAATAGTTAGTGCAGCGTCAATTGTAGCCAAGGTGACTAGGGATATTAGTTTGCAATTGAGCAAACCAAGCAAAGAAGATAAGATAGGGTCTGGATACCCTTCTGATCCGAACACCAAATTGTGGTTAAACTCTAGCATGAATAAATTTTTCGGTTGGACCGACTTGGTAAGGTTTAGTTGGTCTACGGCGTCAAATTGTCTCGACTCCAACGGTGGTGTCAAGGTGATCTTTCCAGATGATGTACTGGAAAAGTTCGAATATGATGATGTGACTAGTATGTTCAACAATTCAAAAAGAGATGCCAGGAGTTTGACATCTTTGGATAGTAGTTGTTTATGGTGGGGTTCTAATGAGCTGATTGAACTTTAGCCTTGCTTTTCTCCACTGAAAAATTTCTCGAGGGAAGCAGTAACAACACCTTTAACGTTTCTTGTAAAATATTTATGGTAAACGAGTTTATGAACCAAGAGTGTCGCTTTATTCTCCAATGATACTTTTCAGTTTGTACATGTCTATGATATAGATATATATATATAGTTATTGTTGTTATAGTACTCATTAGCTCTCTCCATATAGTTTTGTTTATTGAGGGACCGGACAACTCTTTTCCAAAAAAAATTAAAAATTTAAAGAGAAGGAAAAATCATCTTGTCGAAAATAATTTGATTTTTGTGTAATAATTAACAACAACCTTCTTCTTTTATTTATTTCCCCTACAACCAACTTAACTTATAAAGGAATTGAAGATGTCTGCTTTAGCTGCCTTAAGGATCAGTGCTCGCCCAGCAGCTTTAAGAATCAATCAGTAAGTCACAATGCATCTGTTTATCTAAGTTTGGCACTTATAGAACCTTTCTAATTTATTTTTTCTCGTTATCGATTAACGGATTGGCTAGACCTATCAAGTGGAAATCAATTACTAACAATCATCATCATACCCATTTAGATTTCAAAGATTGTCATTCACTGCTTTGAATTTAGCAAGAACATACGCTGGAAAATGTAAGTGATACTTAAAAAGAGAGAAATAACATGAAAACTTTCTTATCATATAGCCCTTTATCCTTTCATGAGACTAACTTCAATCCCTTTAATGTTTAGCATGGCCACCTCATACCGTCATTGATATGCCTGCATTGTCACCAACAATGCTTCAGGGTGGTATTGTTCAATGGAATAAAAAAGTAGGTGATAAATTAGAACCAGGTGAAGCTATCGCCGAAGTTGAAACAGATAAGGCCTCTATGGATTTCGAATTTCAAGAGGATGGTTACTTGGCCAAGATCCTTATAGGTGATGGTGCTAAAGATATTTCAGTTGGAAAGCCAATTGCCGTTTACTGTGAAAGTGAGGAAGATGTTCCAGCCTTTGAATCATTCACGGCTGATGATGCTGTTGATCATAGTATCAACAAGAAAGCTGTTGAACCTGCAGAGGAAACGAAACCTGCTCCAGTTGCTGAGTCATCTTCCACACCAGCTCCATCTTCTTCTTCCTCATCAGCAAAGCCAGCTGCTTCTACTGACAGAATTATCGCTTCTCCATTAGCTAAGACCCTTGCTTTAGAAAAGGGAATCTCCTTGAAACAAGTTAAAGGTACAGGTCCAAATGGTAGAATCATTGCTAAGGATGTTGAAAACTTCAAAGCTCCAGCCGCTGCTGCTACACCATCAGCTGTTTCTGGTCCAGCCACTGCCTCTTATGAAGATGTTGAGATGACTTCGATGAGAAAAACAATTGCAAGAAGATTACTACAATCCACCCAAAATTTACCAACATACATTGTTAACTCACAGGTTTCAGTCTCCAAATTATTGAAATTGAGAGCCTCATTAAATGCTACTGCCGATGATCGTTATAAGTTATCCGTTAATGATTTGATGATCAAAGCCGTTGCAGTTGCAGCCAAGAGATTCCCATCTGTTAACTCAGCTTGGTTAGAAGAACAAGGTGTCATTAGACAATACAAGAACGTTGATGTTGCTGTAGCTGTTGCTACCCCAACTGGTTTGATTACCCCAATTGTCAAGGGTGCTGAGTCTAAAGGTATGATTGATATCTCCAAGGAGATTAAAGACATGGGTAAACGTGCCAAGGACAATAAGTTGAAGCCAGAAGAATTTACCGGTGGAACTATAACTATCTCTAACTTGGGTATGAACCATGCTGTCTCTATGTTTACTTCTATCATCAACCCACCACACTCGGCCATTATTGCCATTGCTACAGTTGAAAAAGTTGCTGTTGAAGACAAATCCAATCCAAATGGATTCACCTTCGATTCTAAGATGAATTTGACCGGTACCTTCGACCATAGAACTGTTGATGGAGCCTTAGGTGGTGAATTCATGAAGGAGCTTAAGAGAGTTGTTGAAAATCCATTAGAATTGTTGCTTTGAATTGAAATGGTAAAATTTCTTTTTCGATGAAGTTGAGACGAAATAAAACTGTTTGACGCTTATTTAACTTGATTGTAGAAGACTCTTAACAATACATATGTAATTGCCTAACGCCTCTTTTCTAAACCAACTATTTGATTGACGCATTCTGTGGATGTGAGAGTGAATTGTTGTGTCGTGTAGATATTGTCTAAAAGAGGGTGATAGTGTCTTGAAAGTCAAAAAACATTAAAAATTTAGAAGAAAAAAAAATGTGAACATCAAAGTGAGAACGCTTCAACCATCTAAGCATATATATATATATAAATATAATCATCAACAATAAGCAAGAATGTCGAGTTTGAACTTGTCAGAAGACTCAAAGGTAAGTTTCATTGATAGAATTAGATCTTAAACTGGTTGTGTTTTTCACTTTTTTTCTTGGCTTTGGTTAGCTATTTGAAAACCTGATACATAAGGCGCACCACCATCTTAAACGTGATACATAAAGTCTAGTCACCGAACAAGCCAGGGATCCGGGAACATTCTCCCAATTGTCGTACCATAGCTCATTTACTAACTCATTCAATTATGAATAGGAGAGAATCGTCAAGATTTTGAATATGTCCAAGTCAGTTGCTCATTACGGATTGATCCCATTCGTCTTGTACTTGGGCTGGAAGGCCACTCCAAATAGACCAAGTCTTCTCGCCTTGTTGTCGCCATTGCCATCTGTTTAGAACTTGACAACACAATTCCTAGGAAATATTCGTGATGAAGAGTTGGTAGTTGATGCAGAGTGCTCACGAGAGAGAAAATTTGAATAAGAAGAAGAGAGAACATACTCATACGGAAAGGAGTTGAAGGCAGGCCTGTTTATAGTGTTGAGTCAATATTTATAGCTCAGTGAAATGTCTAAATTCCCCTTTAATACTATACTAGCTAGACTGTGATTGTAAGTTATCAAGCAATTGAATCTCTTAGTATCAATTTTTTTTTTTTTTTTCAGATAGGAAAATCTGATTTGCCCATCTCCGGCCATTTTCACAAATACAAGGAGATAACTTCAAAAATCTCAAACCATTCAGCACAAACACCACCACGACATGTCTTCAGAAGCAGTGCCCAGAGAAAAGCCCACTCGATTCAGTCCTTCTCAAAAGGAAACCATCAGTGGTTTAAGTGCAGGATTATTGGTCACGTTAACCACTCATCCTTTAGATGTGCTTAAAGTGAGATTGCAATTAGATACCACTTCAAAGACCCAACACCAAAGTTATCAAAAAATTGTTCAGTCCATGAAGCAACTGGCTACAATCAACGATCGTATTAGGCCATCTCTTCTAGTCAAAGACTTATACAGGGGTATAACACCGAACATTATAGGAAATACCATGGCTTGGTCAATCTATTTTTCACTTTACAGATTTTACAAAGATTTGACATTTAAATTGCTGGGTATTGACCCATTAGAGAATAAGTCTATTGATAGCCAATTGAAATCTCACCATTATCTAATCAGCGCCTATGCTGCTGGTTTTACTTCTTGCTTGATTACAAATCCCATATGGGTATTAAAGACTAGGACATTATCCACCCCAAAAACACATCCTGGAGCGTACCAGTCCATTGCCGATGGTGTGAAGAGGATCTTGAGGGAAGATGGTATCAGGACTTTTTGGAGAGGTTTGCTGCCATCATTGTTTGGAGTATTACAAAGCTCGATACAGTTCAGTTTATATGATACGTTCAAACAAACATTGTTTCAAGGCAATGATCTCACACTATGGCAATCAATATACCTTAGTGCATCGAGTAAGGTGATCAGTAATGTCAGTCTTTACCCATTCCAAGTTGTCAGAAGCAGATTGCAAAATTATGGTAACACTCAAACGATGAGAGAAGTGTTGGTTTCCACTTATAGAGCCGATGGAGCCATAGGTTTTTATAAGGGTTTGGTTCCTAACATTGCCAGAGTTCTTCCGCTGACATGCATTACCTTCAGCTGTTATGAACAAGTTAAAAATCTCCTTTAATATCAAAAGAGTATACTGCACCGGATTGTGTATTGCATAGCTTTAAATTGAGTGTTTTCACTAGGAGATCTTGCCTTAGTTGGTTCTAAATCTTAGGTATTTTCTGTATATGTGAGACCAGAGTGTATTTCATGAGCGAGCATCAACTACTTTGATGCTCAGTCAACTTTAAATACATCAAATTGATCTAGTAGGTGTGGGGGAGTCATCGCGACATCACGAGTGTTTTAGTCTGGTGAAAAATTAGAATCTATGTGTATATTTATTTTTTCTGGTAAAGGCGATGATGGGAACATTTTTACAGATCAGTTTACCTTTATAACATCTTTATTAATATCAGCATATAGACAATACAACAGAAAGAGAGATGAAGCTTCTCATAAATGAGAGAACTAGAGTAATTGCATTGGTGTCACATGATCATGCGTTATTGTTCCACACCTCTGATGATGGCAAAGTGAGAATTGAGTTGACGGTCAAAGAATCATTCAACTCACTGCATTACAAGCAGTTGTCACCACGTCATCCCAAAATACATGGGTTCTTAGGTTTGATTGAACTAAATGATGGCATCTTTTTATGTGTTATAACAGGTAAGACGGAGATGGCTAGTCCGCTTCCGAATGAAACGGTGAATAAAATACATGCCGTGGAGTTTCATTGCTTAAACAAACCAACTTGGGATTTTCTCGAGATCGACAACAGTGGATATCCAGTTGTACTAGGAGAGCTGAAGGGAGATCCTTCCGGTCCAATGGAGCAATATGAACAACATCCGTGTTTTGAGTTAAGAAAGCTTTTATCAAATGGTTCTTTTTACTATAGCTCAGATTTTGACTTGACTAGTAACTTACAATCTAGAGGTGTCGAATCCAACTCATTGAGTTTTGATAAATTTCAACAGGAATATATGTGGAATTCCTTCATGATGGACGAGATTATTTCGTTTCGTAATAGATTAGGCACACGTGAGAAGCAAGCTTTAGACGAAAATGGGTTTTTGACCACAGTAATCAGAGGTTTTGCTGAGACTTTCCGTTCCCACATAAAATCTATGCAAGTTAGAGTAACAATGATATCAAGACAGTCTTGGAAAAGAGCAGGTACTCGTTACAATGCGAGAGGTATAGACGATGATGGTAATGTTGCCAACTTTGTTGAAACTGAATTCATATTGTATTGCAGCAAGATAATATACTCTTTTACAGAGATTCGTGGATCAGTACCGGTATTTTGGGAACAGGACACTGCTCTTATATCACCGAAGGTATCAGTGACAAGATCCAAAGAAGCCACACAACCAATTTTCGATAAACATTTTCAGAGACTATTCGAAAAATACGGTGTAATTCACGTAGTAAATTTACTATCGACAAAACCGAATGAGATTGAATTGACAAAGCGATATAGATATCATATCAAGCAGTTGCATAAAGCCACCGATGAGATCGAATTGACTGAGTTTGATTTCCACCAGGAAGCAGGGAAAAATTTTGAAATGGCAAGTAAAGTTGTACCGTTGATTTCAGAATCTTTAGACAATTTCAATTATTACTCGTATGATTTAGTCAATAATGAAGTACTCACTGAGCAATCGGGCACTTTTAGAACAAACTGTTTAGATTGCTTAGACAGAACTAATGTTGTTCAACAAGTTATTTCTTCAGCCATGTTGAACATTTTTCTTAGAGACAACAACATCAAGAATTCCTATGAAATGGATTTGTTAACGAAACACAACACATTATGGGCAGACCACGGAGATGCTATAAGTCAAATCTATACAGGCACAAACGCCTTGAAGTCCTCTTTTTCGAGAAGTGGTAAAATGGGATTTGCAGGTTTGATTTCTGATGCTACTAAATCGGTCAGTAGATTATACATAAATAACTTTGTGGATAAAAGTAAGCAACAAACAACTGACATGTTGTTGGGAAAATTAGAAGGCCAACACCCAGTACAGCTTTACGATCCTGTCAATGACTATGTCTTGGAAGAGTTAGAGAAACATTCTACAAACTTTACTATTTATGGGGATATCATCATATTCACAGGTACTTACAACTTGGCTGGTACCAGTAAAGTTGGTGACTTGACTGAGTGGTTGTTTCCATCCGATAATAATGGCGCTCATTTCAGTCCAGATATCGTGCTGTTGGGTTTCCAAGAAGTTGTTGAGTTGAACGCGGGTAACATATTAAATTCGGACAAGTCTCAGTCTTTATATTGGCAAAATTTGGTGTTGGAGCAATTAAACTCCACTGCTGCAGAACCATATGTCATGCTTCGAGCTGAGCAAATGGCTTCATTGATGTTGTTGTTCTTCGTGAAGAGGGACAAGATGCCACATGTCAAACAAGTTGAGGGAGCCACCAAGAAAACTGGTATGGGTGGTATGACCGCAAACAAAGGTGCCGTAGCAATTAGATTCGATTATGGTGATACGTCCATCTGCATTGTAAATTCTCATCTTGCTGCCGGCTCGAGTAATATAACGGAAAGATTCAACGATTATAATACCATCTACAACGGAACTACTTTCACCAGAGGAAAAAGAATTAAAGATCATGAATCGATCATATGGGTAGGTGATTTGAATTTCAGAATAGACTTGGAGAATGATGATGTCCGATCGAGTATTGAGCAACAGAAATTCAACAGTTTGGTTCAATATGACCAATTGAAGAAAGAAATGAATGCCAAAGGTGGGGCTTTTAGGCCTTTCAGCGAGATGGCCCTCAATTTCAGGCCCACATATAAGTATGATAAAGGTACAAACACTTATGATACCTCAGAAAAGCAAAGAGTGCCTTCCTGGACAGATCGAATTTTATACATGGGTAAAAATTTGCAACAGTTGAATTACAACTGCGTTGTCAATGTGATGTTTTCGGATCATAAACCTGTTTATGGAACTTTCAAGGCACAGGTCAAATTTATTGATCAAGTTCTTAGACACAAGATCAAAGATGAATTGTATTTGAAATACAAAAGCACTCATAAGAGCGAAACATCGTCTTTGATCAATCTTGATGACTCGTTCTCCTCATCACCATCGAAATCATCATTACTGATCTCCTCGACTTCTTCATCTGAAGATCAACCACCATTGTTACCGTCACGATCGTCTACTAGAATGGTCCAAACACAAGCGGTGCCCCCACCGCCTCTGCCTCGCCGCAGAATGGCACCTCCCCCGGGATTTTCAGACGCACCTAGTCTACCGCAAAGGCCTTTTTCCTCATCCTCATCCTTGGCATCGAAAAACGGTAGTGATATGGGGTTGGATCTTATGTCGCTGCCAAAGATTAATTCAACTCTGTCGTTGCAACAGCCACCTCTGCCTCCTCCGCTGAGAAGAGTGGTTCCTCCTCCAATTGGGTTCTCTGCAGTTCCGTTGATGCCAAGTCGGTCGTCATCGTCAACACCAGTTCAAATAAGAGCTTCACCTTCTAATTCTGCTCTGCAAAGCCCAGAAACGACGAAAGATCAAAAACATCCGGCTACAAACAATGAGAATTCTCATCCAAATAAGATGGCTCCTTTGGTTCCGAAGAAACCAACAGCGTTATCAGTACATAACAGTGATGTAAAATCCCCAACATCTAGCGGTAGTGTGGGTGGTGATGCAGGTAGTGGATTGAGCATGAATGATTGGAAGCCATTGCAACCTAGTTAAGACAATAATAGATATTTTATAAAGACGAGGATATGTATTCTATAGAAATAACAGATACAAATGCAAAGTTGTGACAAGGATCAATACCTAAGGTAAATAATTTCAAAGCGCATGAGGCCGTCTCTTGGAGACTGAATCGTTGCTCACTTCTGGTTCGCCAAATTTTCCCCAGGTATTATAGTGGTAATTGTCACTGGTGTAGAAGTGCTCCCTATCGTATGGGGTCAATTCCCAGCCATTCTTTAGTCTTTTAACCAAATCTGGGTTTGAAGTGAAATATCTCGAGAATCCAATCATTGTTCTATCGTTCAAGTTGACATCGTTTCTCAATTTGACGAAATTTTCATCAATGTCAACAAGATAATTTCCAGCTCTCAAAATTGGTCCATCAAAGATTTCAAAGACAAAATTGTTGCTCTTGTCCTTTGAACCATTTGTTTCCTTGGCATCCACCCTGGCACTTGGCACCCTTGGCTCAACGATCGAGATATATGCAATCTTACGCCTATTCAATTCACTAATGAGATAACCCTCATATGCAATTGGACTGATGATCTCATCCTCACCTAAGCAACCAGCAAATTGTGCCCAGGGAGATAGCCTGATACCAATTTTGTCAGCACCAACTTCAGGTATCAACAAGTCGATAATCTCCAAGACGAACCGGGCCCTATTCTCTATGGAGCCACCGTATTGGTCTGTTCTCTGATTGATGGAAGGTTGCAAAAATTGATCGAGCAAATACCCATGTGCGTTGTGCAATTCGATGAAATCCATACCAGCAACATGGATTGCATTTTTTGCTGCGTGGACATATTGTCTCTTAAACCTCTCAATCTCTTGTAACGTCACTGGTCTCAATGGGTTTCCCAGTTTCTCGGCGCTCTCTTTAGCTTCATCATCGGCGTACTTGTCAGAGGATGAAACATATGGTAGATTCCATTTTTTCAATTCCGAAGGAATGGCAGCTCTACCTAAATTCCACAATTGCATTGAAATGAACGAACCCTTATCATGAACTGCCTCTGCCACTTTTTTCCAACCTTGGGCCTGCTTGTCCGACCAAATACCTGGCACTCTTGCCATTCCTCCAGCTTCAGGTGAGATGAAGGTTGATTCAGTGATGAGTAATCCACCATTATCAGTTGCCCTTTCGCTGTAATATTCAAGAATCAAGTCTGAAGGCTCAAAATCCAGTGTGGCCCTGAACCGAGTTGATGGTGCGTAAAAAGTCCTATTCTTCAATTGCACATTTCCAACTTTGATCGGTTTGAACAAATTTGTAGAGCCTAGCTCATGGTTGGTGGTATTGTTCAGCTCTGTCATTGTTCAAACTTCACCAACGTTCCAGAGCAAAGATATTCTCAAAGTTCAAGTATAGCTGATCCACGGGAGGATAAACGATTTGGCATTTTAAATCCACAGTTTTTGTGCAAAAGAGAAAAAAAAATGTGGCATAAATGAGGCAAATCAATCGACCTCGGCTCTTAAAGTCAACATCAAGTGGCTAGAGAACTCCATTTTCCCCTCTTCACTCTTTATGTGGGTTATCATTCAATCTACTTAAAAGTAAAGGGCCACTGACTCAATGAAGGCTTGTACTGTAAGCTGATGGTTAGCTTTTATCAATTGAAGCTTAATTTCTCAATTATTTGAATTAATTGAAAAGCCAGCGCTCAAGAGATTGTATTAATCTAGCGTAGACCTTCATGTTTTATAATAAATGATGAAAGTATTGTAATCAAGTCAAATCTCTTTGTGGTGACAACAAGCTGATGAAGGAGTTTCAGTTGTTGAAAAGTTCTATGAGTGAGCCAATTAGAAAGTGTTTCCTGAATTAAGACACTTTCATCAGAAGATAACGTGCCGATCTACTAGAGGGGAACTCTAACTTATATAAATAGGTAGTGAGCATAACACGATCTGGAAGGTCCTAGTCGATTGAAACATAGCGAATTTCGAATTCAAAGCATCACAATTGTCAAAGTATTGTTTGAACGATATATTTCTAAAAATGAGCAAGGAAATAAATTTGAAAAGAGGCAGGAGGTTCTGGTTAGAAAGACAACTGATTTTCTTGCTCAACTACACATTATAGGGCATGAGAGAGATTATAAAAAGAGAGATACAATATGGTATGTCAACCTTTCAAGTTCTTTAATATCTTCAATGGGGATAATCCCGTAAAGAAGTCGACACACTCGGCAAACTTTAAATAATATTAAATTCGAAAATTTTGTTCTCCAATCTGACTCCACATCCTCCAGCGATAATTACTGGATACTGGTGTAATTTTAATACTAATTTCCGTGTTCATTTATGGTGGTGGTCTAACCGAATGACCATGATAGCATCTTCAAAAACGAGTTTCATGGATCTTATTTATACGATGCCCTAGTTATCCCCCAAAACAGTATTTTTATTCCTCCTTTTCAAATTCCCATTGTGACAACAAATCAGTACTAACTCCTAGAAACTTGTTTATCGCTTGATGGACAGCTCTCATTCATAAACCCTCATGTATTCGTTGATTCTCTTATATAGCTTGAATCAGATTACATTAACACACAACTCCCCATCTTTTTCGTTCAAAATTACTTATATATAAAATATATAAATTTTGAAAAGATAACTCCAAAGGAATAGCGAGATATAACTGTGCTCAGATTGTTTGAACTTGGAGTAAAGAATCCTGTTGAGATTGAATCTATAGCAATGAGTGTGGTAACTTTTCACTTTGACGAACATCGCTTGTTAGTAGCTTTCATATTTTGCTAAGTTCCGATAAGCTTTTTTTTTTTTTTAAAAGCTCTTGGTTTGGGTCCCAAGCAAATACCGTGATCTCCTATGTTCAGAACAACAAGGGCTTCATTTCTTGATCATTTAGATTAATTAGATTCGTGAAAGGTAGCCGGGCTAGTCTGCATGCGAAGGGCTGCTATTTTTGGCTGGGAGTGTTGGTTTCCTAATGTAGATACATTGAGCATTGTAACCGGAAAGAACGAGCCTCTTTGCCGCGCGTGCACAATCGAGCAGGTGTAGATAGGCTACAAACAAGAAGTTAAGAGAACTTCAAAAGAGATATTGTCAGGGTGGTAATTGCTGAGATAGATTGTAGGGTACTGTCTGTTGTCACCGATATATCCAAGTAGAAGCTATGCTGTTCTTGAATGCGAACACGAGCTTGTAATTCGAGGTCCTATATGCATATTTCTGCTGAGATTCATTGATAACGCGAAAAGATAAAGAAAAGAAAATTGCCTGCAGGATGAAAAACGGATTTTTTTTAAAGCCAGTCAGTCAGTCATAATATATATAAATAAGTATATATTTATTTGTCCATTTTAACAATCGGGGAACAGTAAATTTGGGATTTATCACAATCATATAGAAAGATTCTTTAATATTGAGACACCAGTCAACTATCACCACTCAGAAGCGGAGATCTAGATTACTAAAACAATTAAAAAACCACACCCATGTTCAATTTCGGCACAAATACACTGTCCCTTGCTGATAACCACCAATTCAACCCAGTTGATTTCTTCTCTTCCAGGGTCCCAACCCGAGAGCTGCCAGCTTGGGATCAAAAGTATCCACCTGAAATTAAAAGACACCCAAATCCGATATCATTGGGTGGTGGTATGCCAAACAATGGGTTTTTCCCAATCTCATCACTCGATGTCGGGTTGAAAAAAGAGCCCTTTGCCGATGGTTCGTCCAATGAATTTCAAGTACTCGCGGTAGATGACAAATCGATTGATTTGAAGAATGGATTACAATATCTGAATCCTGCAGGGATCTCTCATTTGCACAAGTTTATGGGGGAGTTGATTGAAAAGGTTAATAAACCACTGTATAATGATTATAAGATCACTGTTTCTAGTGGTAATGCCAATTCCATAAACAAAATATTCGATACCATTTTGAATGAAGGTGATGTGGTATTGATTGATCAGATTAGTTACTTGCCAGTCAAGGATCATCTGAAGAACTTTGGTGCAAAATTGGTGTCGTTGAAAGTGACAAATGGAGTTACCGATATTGAGTATTTGAAGGATTTGTTAGAGAATTGGGGATCTGTTTATCCAGAATCTCGTAAACCAAAGGCATTTTATGTCATTCCTAATGGTTCCAATCCATTTGGGATTGTTCAAACTGATGAGTTGAAAAAACAGATTTATGAATTGCTGGTGAAACACAATTTCATGATCATTGAGGATGATCCTTATGGTTACATTACTTTACCGAAATATCTGGGCAAAATCGAGATACCAAAACCGGTATCTACAGAAGCAGAATTGGAAGAATACATTTCCACAGTTGGAAATTCGTACTTGAAGCTTGACACTACTGGAAGAGTGGTTAGAATTGAAACATTCTCCAAAGTTTTCGCTCCAGGTTTGAGATTGGGAATGATTGTGGCACATGAAAAATTTATCAATTCGATAATGTTATACTCGTTCGTTGTTACTGGACAATTACTGTCAGGACCTTCTCAGATCATCTTGGCTGATACAATCATCAAATGGGGAGGTGTTGATGGATATCTCAAATGGGTCAACAAGGTGAGAAACGAGTACGTCCGCAGAGTTCAAATTTGTCTTGATGTCTTATATAACTCAAGAGCTTACAAGGAGGAAAAATTTAAAGTGTTAGAGCCAGAAGTTGGTATGTTCTTGACCCTATTTTTTGAAAAAGATGTTGCTCATGATTTATATTTGAAATCAAAGGAAAAAGGTGTTGTTGTAGTTGATGGAAACATGATGAAGATTGGAGACTTGGGAATTGTCAAAGAGGAAGTTGGACAATACAAAAAATTCATTAGGATCACATATGCTTCTCTATTGGATGATGATTTGAAGGAGGCATTGCAAAGGTTATTGGAGGCCATTGATGAAACAATCTCTTGATGATATAAACACCCGGAGTTTTCTCTTGCTTTCAAAAAAATAATTTTTTTTTTTTTTTTGTTTTCTCCCCCACACACAAATGTTTTTAATATAATAATTTTTTTGACATAAAATGGGTAAATGGAGAGCAGATGGGAAGGAGATGATGACAACAAAACTTTTTTGCTTTTTATAAATTAGATCAAATATAACTTATTATTCAATTGATAACGCAACCAAATACAAGAATTGAATTTGTAATAGGAACCACCAATGTCTGTTGATAACAACCCATTCCCAACTACTAAGGATACTTTAGCCAACGTCAGTGTTAAAGGTGCTATCCATTCTGAAGAGATCAAATCCAAAATATTGACCCCGGAACTGTTATCCTTCATTGCCACATTACATCGCTCTTTCAACAAGAAGAGATTGCAATTGTTGCTGAATAGAAAACAGTATCAAAAACAAAGAGATGAGGGAAATTTGCCAAATTTCTTACCAGAGACGGAATCCATTAGACTGGATCTCACATGGACTGGACCTAAACTTGCACCTGGATTAGTTGATCGTCGTGTTGAGATCACTGGTCCTACTGATCGAAAGATGGTGATTAATGCTTTGAACTCCAAAGTTGCCACATATATGGCTGATTTCGAAGATTCGTTGACTCCAACTTGGTTTAACGTTATCGATGGTCAATTGAACTTGTACGATGCCGTTCGTCGTGATATAAAATTGGAAACTTCAAAGAAAACATATAAATTGAACGGTAAACATATACCAACATTAATTGTTAGACCAAGGGGTTGGCATTTGAATGAGAAACATGTCTTGGTTGATGGAGAAGAGATGAGTGGATCGTTATTTGACTTTGGATTGTATTTTTTCAACAATGCCAAGGAGACAATTAAGCAAGGTTTTGGACCTTACTTCTACTTACCAAAGATGGAACATCACTTGGAGGCCAAGTTGTGGAACGATGTCTTTGAATTTGCCCAGGATTATGTCGGCATTGACCGTGGAACGATTAGAGGAACAGTATTAATTGAGACCATCCCAGCAGTTTTCCAAATGGATGAAATCATTTATCAATTACGTCCCCATATTGCGGGATTGAATTGCGGTCGTTGGGATTATTTGTTCAGTTATATCAAATGTTTTAGAAATAACAAAAATTTCATCTTACCAGATCGGTCACAAGTGAACATGTCTGTCCCCTTTATGGCAAACTATGTCAAATTGTTGATCAAGACATGTCATCAAAGAAAAGTTCATGCCATGGGGGGTATGGCTGCCTTAATCCCAATCAAAAATGACCCTGCTCTGAATGAAAAGGCTATGGATAGTGTTAGAGCCGATAAGTTAAGAGAAGTCACTGCAGGTCATGATGGTACTTGGATTGCTCACCCAGCTTTACTGGATATCAGTTTAAAGATTTTCAACCAATATATGCCTGGTAAGAATCAGATCAACGTTTCAAGGTATGAGAATTTATCAGTTTCTAATTTCGACTTGTTGACTCCATATGTTCCAAACGGAGCCATCACCGATAACGGTGTCAGGACCAATGTCAGAGTTGGTTTGATCTACATTGCCAATTGGTTGAAAGGTATTGGCTGCTCTCCAATCAATTATTTGATGGAGGATGCAGCTACAGCAGAAGTTTCCAGATCTCAATTAAATCAGTGGTTTAGACATGGTATTGTCACCAAAGAAGGTATCAAAATCAACAAAGAATACTATAACAAGGTTTTGAAAGAGGAGAGCACCAAACTTGACTTTGATGCCAAGGTTTTACAAAGGGCTGTCAATTATTTTCAAAAACAGATGTTGGATGAAAAATTTGATGATTTCTTAACGTTGGAGATGTACGATGAAATTTGCAAGACGGATACCACTAGAAGTGTTGATGGTGCTAAATTGTGAGTTGTGAAGATTGTTATTGGATTATTGAATGCCGAGTTTTTCGAAGAGTAATAAGTATTGTATTATGGTTTCTCTTAATCGTTCCTCAATGTTTCAAATGAAAATTCAAGTAAAAAAGCACATGAAGATTGTCTCTCTCTACTAAAATCCCGATAGCGCGCTCCCAAAAAAAAGCGTTCCAGGCGCAAACGCTCTCTCACTCAACAAAAAATTTTCAAATTTTTTTTTTTTTTTTTTTTTTCAATACGAGAGAAGAGACTCATCGTTTAAACAAGCTAAAAAGATAATCACGTTCATCTTTTTCCAATTAAAAGGGTTGTTATCTTTGTGACACCAACCACTTGTTCATTCTTTTAATTACAAGCAAAAGAAGCTTACAATAGAGGAGAAGACGACGACGACGACGAAGTAGTAGTAGAAGTAGAAGAAGAAGATGAAGATCACCGACAAATTGAACCAAGCTCACTCTACTCATGACCTCCCCGCAACGTTCTCCTTTGAGTTCTTCGTCCCAAAGACTTCACAGGGGGTACAAAACTTGTACGATAGAATGGACAGGATGTACAATTTGAACCCTCAGTTCATTGACATCACATGGAATGCCGGCGGTGTGCTCAGCGACTTGACCAATGAGATGGTGAATGTGGCACAGAGTGTATTGGGTCTCGAGACTTGTATGCATTTGACTTGTACCAACATGTCCCTTGAGATCATCGATCTTGCTTTACAAAAAGCATATGATTCCGGTTGTCAAAACATCTTGGCCTTAAGAGGTGATCCACCTTTGGATGGCTCCGAAAGTAATGGTGAATTCAAGTATGCTAAGGATTTGATCAAACATATCAAGTCCAAATATGGGGATCATTTCAATATCGGAGTAGCGCTGTACCCTGAGGGTCATCCAGAAGATTCCGACACCAATGTCTCAATAGCGCATCTTAAAGAGAAACAAGATTGTGGAGGTGATTTCATTGTTACGCAGATGTTTTACGATGTTGACATTTTCATCGACTGGTGTGGTAAGATTCGTGCTCATGGTATCACCATTCCTATAATTCCAGGTATCATGCCAATAAGTACTTATGCATCGTTCATAAGACGTTGTAAATGGTCTAATATCAACATCCCAGATCAATTTAGAGAAGAATTGGAACCTATCAAGGATGACGATGCCATAGTGAGATCCAAAGGTTGTGAATTAGTTTCACAAATGTGTTTGAAATTGTTAGCATCAGGTTATGTCAACCATTTACATTTCTATACCATGAACTTGGAAAAATCAACTTTGATGATTTTGGAATATTTGAACCTTATCAAGCCAAATGTCGTTATCAATCAACAACAAACCCCATGGAGAAAATCTTTGAAACCAAATCGTTGCAACGAATCTGTTAGACCAATTTTTTGGGCCAACAGAAAATTCTCCTACGTTGAAAGAACATCAACTTGGGATGAATTTCCAAATGGTAGATGGGGTGATTCAAGATCACCTGCTTTTGGTGAAATTGATGGTTTCCATGGTGGGTTGATTAGACATTCCAAAAAAAAATCCTTAGAATTATGGGGACAACCAACAAAGTTGAACGATATATCTCAGATCTTTATAAATTACTTGAAGGGAGAATTGAAATCATTACCTTGGTCTGATGACCCAATTAATCCAGAAACAAACCCGATCTTGGACGAGTTGATCGAATTGAACAGAAAAGGTTACTACACGGTCAATTCACAACCTTGCATCAATGGATTGAGCTCCAATGATAGAATCCATGGTTGGGGTCCATCAAAGGGATACGTTTATCAAAAGATGTATTTAGAATTCTTGTGCCCTTCCACCAAATTGTCATCTTTCTTGAACAAAATTGATAAATTCAACAACGAATCCAATGGAGAAATGTCATATTTTGCCATTAACAAGAACGGTGAGTTGTTGACCAACACCGGTGATGATATAAATGCCGTCACTTGGGGTGTGTTTCCAAATTCTGAAGTCTTACAACCAACTGTAGTTGAGAAGATATCATTTTTGGCTTGGAAGGACGAAGTGTTCAAGATTTTAAATGAGTGGGAATCTTGCTTCGAAGGAGAGTCCGTCGTCAATGAATTGAATGAATACTATTTGATCAACATCGTTGATAATATGTTCATAGATGGCAGGAGTTCTGAAAGAATATTTGCTTTGTTTGATTAAACAATTTTAAATATTTCCAAAAAATTAAGTTCCAAAGATGGGATACTACCACAATATTATGGATAACATCAACTGTTTTTCCTTCTAGAATTTTTTTGTTATTGATTTTAATGTGTTACGTTTTGAGCCCTTACTTCCCCTAATTCACAATGGGCTATCGTTTTTTTGTTTATCAGTCTATTTTTGTTGTTCACCAATTTTTTAATGTGTGTGTGTGGGTGTGTGTTATTTTTGCTACAAAAGTTTTATCCAAATAGGGTTCACCAGTTGGTGGGAGATACCCCAAAATGCATTTGTGTTTTCCTTATTCTTTTTTATTTTGCGTTTTCAAGTCTTTGCATAACTTCAACAGTATATGAAGATCAAATCTATATAGTTGTTTGAAAAAAATTGAAATATTTATTTTTGAAAATGTCATAGAAATAAATCATCTCAATTAAGCTCATAAAATCTTTCAACATTTTCTCTCAAATTGATTTCACCTTTATCTGATATGCCCAGTACCCCATTATCATTTAACAAATCTTTTAAGTAGTTTAAAATCAACTCAACACTTATCAGATTCTTCGACTCATCATTTTTATCATCTGTCTTGATAATGATATCCGAATCTGTTCTTCCAATCAAATCAGATCTCGTCATCAAATGGTTCGATATGATTTGCGACAACTCCGCGTTCGTACTTGATGGATTCTTCTGAATAGACCTAGTCAATCTAGTATCATTATCACAATCGATAAAGATCTTCAATGACGCCTTCAATCTCACCACCTTATTGTATAAGACATATATCCCATAAACTATAACAACATCTTCTTTAAAATTTTGCTCTAAATCCTTCACGAGTTGATCAAAATTGTATAAATCTGCATTCAATGGTAATTCAACAGCGTCGTAATACTGCTCTTCTAAATTGACCTCTCTGATCGTTGTAGATGGCACTTGTTCCAGAAGTTGGGTTCGTATCGTTTTGGAATATGTCAGTTTCCCACTAGATCCACCACCTCCTATCAAAACTACTATCGCCATGGTATCTTGATTCTATTTAAAATGTCTTCTTTATTCAATTTGAAAAAAAAATACAAGTGTTATCGTATTGTAGTAGCTACACTTTGTGAAAAAAGAAAATATCAAATTTAACACAAAAAAATAAAAATAAAAAAAAATTTCAGTACGTACATCATCTCTTTGTACTCCAGCTACTACCAACGGGGATTTGAAAACAATGGAATTTGACAGAGAACTCGATAGCGAGCTCACATTCAAAACAAGTAAGAAAGTACCCATCGTGAGCACTTTTGAAGAGCTTAATCTCAAGCCAGAGCTATTGAAGGGAATATATAACTATGGATTTGAAGCCCCATCTGCAATTCAATCGCGAGCCATATTACAAATCATAAGTGGTAGAGATACCATTGCACAGGCACAATCTGGGACAGGTAAGACTGCCACATTCACTATAGGCGCGTTAGAAGTGTTGGATTCCAAATTGAAAGATTTACAACTGTTGGTTTTATCTCCAACGAGAGAATTGGCGGTGCAAATAGAGAAAGTGGTTAAGAATTTAGGAGATTATATGAATATTCTGTGTCATGCATGTATAGGTGGTACGAATTTACAAGATGATTTGAAAAAATTACAAAAAGGACAACAATTGATTAGTGGAACTCCGGGAAGAGTATTAGATTTGATCAAGAGACAAAATTTGAATTTGAGAAATGTCAAGATGTTAATCTTGGATGAGCTGGATGAATTGTTGTCAAAGGGTTTCCAGGAACAAATTTACGAGATAAATAAGTACTTGCCCAGCCAGACACAGATAGTTGTTGTAAGTGCCACTTTACCAAGGGATGTGCTCGAAATGACTAAGAAATTCATGGTTGATCCAGTTAAAATCCTTGTCAAGAGAGATGATATATCTCTTGAAGCCATCAAGCAATACTATGTCGATGTCGAAAAGGAAGATTGGAAATTTGATACTTTATGTGATCTATACGATTCCCTCACAATAACACAGGCAATCATTTTTTGCAACACAAAGAAAAAAGTGGATTGGTTACATAAAAAACTTGTAGCTTCCAATTTTACCGTGGTGGCGATGCATGGAGATATGAAACAAGATGAGCGTGATAAGATCATGAATGAATTCCGTCTTGGTAACTCGAGGATCTTGATAAGTACCGATGTTTGGGCTCGTGGTATCGATGTACAACAAGTGTCCTTGGTGATTAACTATGATTTGCCCTTTGATCGTGAAATGTACATACATAGAATTGGAAGATCAGGTAGATTTGGAAGAAAAGGTGTTGCCATCAATTTTGTAACCAAGGATGATATCCAAGAGTTACACGGGTTGGAAAAATACTATCATATCAAAATTGAGGAGATGCCAGCTAATGTGAGTGATATGATATAGCTTTTGCAATTTGATCATTTCTTTGCTTAAATAAATCTACCAAATTGTTGATGTATTGTAAATCCGATTTAACAAATAAATCATCCTTTGTCAATTTCAATTCACCCAGGGTAATCTTGATCAAATAATTCGTCACTTGATGTCCTCCTATGTTCCAATCTTGTTTCTCAATCGATATAATTTGGTTGTTCAAGTTCATCTGATTTATAACGTTTAAGCTTTTATCTAATTCAATCATAACTGTCAGATCATCTTCAATTTCTTCATCTCCATAGGCTAGTTGAATTTCAGGAACTTCTAGTTGTTGATTATCCAACAACAAACCTTCATACTTAGAGGAGATGATATCAGATTTTATCTTGCTATTGTCTTGAATCAATGCATTTATCAATGACATTCTTCTGATGTCCTCTATAATTATATATATATCTCTTTATCTTATCATAATGATTTCTAGCATCTATCTTATTTTTGATTTTTTTTTTGTCTGGCACGAAAATACAAAAGCGATGTTACTAATATATAAATATATATATATTTAAGCGTACATAAAATCTCTTTCACTATATCATTGAATGTGGATTCCATTATTTCTTCTTTTGAGAAGTTGAATTCTTTGGTAACTCTTTAACAAATGGAATGAAATCTGGTTCACCTGGAATATATTTTCTTAAAACTTCTGGTATTTTCAAACCATCTTCAGTTTGGTAATTTTCCAAAATACAACACAAAGCTCTCTCAGTAGCACACAAAGTTGAGTTCAAACAGTGAACGTACTTCTTCTCTCTTTGGTTGAGTGATTTAATACCACATCTGATTTCCAAATTTCTTGATTGATAATCAGTACAGTTAGAACATGAAACCAATTCTTTAAATTCTTTTTGAAATGGGAACCAGGCTTCCAAATCGTATTTCTTTGCAGCGGCATTGTTCAATTCTCCACTAACAATACCAACAACTCTGTATGGCAATCCTAATGATTGATAAAACTCCTCACTCAATCCAATCATTCTATCGAACTCGGCCCATGAATTTTCTGGTTCTGTAAGAACAAATTGTTCAATTTTCTCAAAAGCATGCACTCTGAAAATACCCCAAGCATCTTTACCATGGGAACCGGCTTCTCTTCTGAAACAAGATGAGAAACCAGCATATCTTATTGGTAATTGCTCACTTGGCTTCTCGAACCATTCACCAGAATGATAGGCACTGATCGGCTGTTCTGAAGTGGCAATAAGATACTTCTCATCCTCACCATCTACAACTTTATATAATTCTTCATCGAATTGTGACAATTGAGCAGTTTTAGCCATCACCTCCTTGTTCATCATAACAGGAGCTTGTAATGGTATAGAACCATTTTTGGTCAAAAAACTTAATCCGTAGTTGATTAAAGCTTGATTCAAAAAAACACCATAGTTTCTTAAAAAATAACCTCTATGACCAACAATTTTGACTCCACGTTCTGGATCATAACCGTCCAATCTCAACAACACTTCATGATGTGATAATTTGGCTGGAGCGCCAGTTGCCGTGGCAACATTCGTGATATCCTTGATTGAGTAACCTTCTGGAGCCCATGTTCTAACTAACTCGTTATTTTCCTCATCATTACTAACGACAACTGAAGGATGAACAATATTTCCAACTAAGTTAACCTTTGATCTCAACTTCAGATCAGCTTCTTGTTCTTTGGTTGTTAATTCCAGTTTTTGCTTGGTTATTTCATCTTTTTTCAGTAACAATTCTGTGGCATCTTCTTTGTTTTTAAATTTTTGGCCAATTTGCTTCTGAACAGCATTTTGTTCTTTATTTAAAGCATCCAAATCAAATCTAATCTTGGTCCAGACCTTATATTCGCTGATAATCTCATCAACTAACTCCACTGAATCACCTCTTGCTCTTTGAGAGGTCTTTATTAATTCAGGGTTCCCACCTCTTTCTTCGATGAATTGTGCAATGTCTAACATGATCTTGAATGACGATGAACCTATCCAAGTCTTCTTTACGCTGACTGACTCTTTTCTACTTTTTCGCGTTAAAAATTTTTTTTGAGTGTGAATCTTCAATGACTACTTTATTAGGAAACTACTTCAATTGGACTATCTCCACTCAAGTTGATACCTAAATAGGAAGTCTGACTCTTTCTTTTCCTATCATCCCATTTCATTCCATCAATCTGTTATCAAACACACACATCTGATATTACATTTCCATCATTACTAGTACCCAATTATATAATATACACAAGTAGCAAATACCCTTTTGATGTAATCACTATGAGAAATAAGAACATTGTCACTAGAAGCATAAGCAATAAAGCAATGAATAACAACGACGCCGATAATAGCACAATTAGCAATACCACTTCTTTCATCAATAAACAGAATGTCATGGGAGTGAATTCCAAGACATCTACAAAATCCACTATAATTCACTCCAATTATCATTCCCATCACCAAATACAACCAAAGATCAGGTCCAAATCTTTCAACCTGGCTAGTCTTTCAACCTCTCCATCCCCTCAACTCCAACAAACCCCACGATTATCACAGCAACCCTCTCAACAACGTCGAAATTCATCTTTTTCATCAACATCATCCCCTTATTTTCGTAGAAAGTCTTTTCTTTCTTCTTCAATGATGTCAAATGACAAGTCATCTATATATGAACTTTCTTCTTACTCATACGATCAAGAAGTTCCAACTTTCACAATGAGTTTGAAAGAGAGTCAGGGTTTTATATTCAATCAGGATTTGTTTGCTTCTCAATACCAGCAATCAAGAGTGATTTTGCAAGATGACAACCAAGGGGTTATAATCAAGGATTTGAGAAATGAACGCTCTCTTTGTTCAAGCAGAGAAGAAAGTGAAGATTATGGTATCGAAACAACTGATGTTTTCATCGAAAGTGGGGAAAGTGACAACGAGGATCTATTAATACTGTAAAAACTTCTACATCTACGAGTTTTAAAAACCCCCAAAAAAGATGTAACATTAACATTTGCTGCATCAAACAGCCACGTCTTCACAATTCAAACATACAGAGTTTATATCATTGGTGACTATTGTTTTCACCTTTATACTTTTTTTGATCATTTTGATATAAAGAATCATTTAATACCTATACACCCGACTTCATTAATTTTAATTTTTTAGCATTTACTGTGTTCTGCATTTGAACTCTTATGATAAAATATTGCTCCAATAGGTCATCGTCATCCTTTATTAACTTTAAAGTGCCATTTGACAATACATATAATTTCCGACCGTCAGTAGCCTTGATCTGCCATCGAACCATTTCTTTAACTTTGGTTTTCGTGAAAAGAAACACCTCAGAATTTGTCAACACTTTACTCTCACATTTTAAATCATCTTCAACGCACGATAGGTAATATCCATCTCTTGACTTTAATGATAACTTGATACTCTCCGCTTTGTTCAATTTTCCATCTATGATTTCCTGCTTAGTTCCAAGTAAATTCAACATGCTACCCAAAATAAAAACTTGCAGACTATTTTTCGGCACCACTTTCTGACAATATGAATTATCCTCATAAGAGTTAAAATTTATTGAGTCATCATCAATCGACATCTCATTTGATAATAATATTTTATTCTTTTCACCAACACATAACATTTTAACAGTATCAGCTTCCTCTTCAGTGGTGTCGTCTTTGGGGAGCGGTATTATTATCGATGGCCCATTCAAGTCACCAACAAGGTTAGCAGTTGACCACCCTGTTTCAAAAAAGTCTGGCTTTAAACTATTGATATCAACCAACTTATTATTGATGATGAACAAATCCTCCTCTTTAGATACCTGCTTTTGCTTTTTTGAAGCTGGAATTTGAGATTCAGCTGACCTCTTTTTGTCCTTCTTCTTGTCTCCTTTGAAGATTAATTTCGATACCATTTTCTGATCATCAAGTTCAGTCTCATCGTGACTTCTTTCACTCTCTCACTCTTTTATTTTCCACTCTATTATCACCCTACAGCCCCAATTTGATTTTTTTTTTTGTATTCTTTTCAAACAGCCCCAGTTGAATTCCAATTACGGAAATGTCTCTCTCTTATCATCAATGCCAGAGTCAATCGGAGTCACCAAAGTATCTTGACTTCGTGAAGAGGAGTTCAGAATTTTTTACAAGCGTTTAAAATGACTGGCAATGCCAGTCCATTCAAGTAAACTCTCGATATATATATATATATCTCACATCATTCTCATCTACAAATCATTAGTTTTGTGAAGTTCCGTCTTTAAACTGTTCACAATGCTCAGAAATCAATTGAGAAAATATTCCAAGGCTCCAGAGTTGCTAAAAACCCCATTGCATGAGATTCATATCAAATACGGCGGAACAATGGTACCATATGCTGGCTATGAAATGCCAGTATTGTACCAAGGCCAATCTCATATTGAATCACATAAGTGGACAAGAAGCAAATGTGGACTATTTGACGTATCGCACATGTTACAACATAAGATACAAGGTGCAGGAACTACAAAATTCTTGGAGAAATTGACACCAACAGAATTGGCTGATTTGGATGTGTTTACAAGCACACTCAGTGTGCTTTTGAATAAAGACGGTGGCGTCGTGGATGATACTATCATTACCAAGCATGGTATAGACGATTTTTATTTTGTCACCAATGCCGGTTGCAGGGAGAAGGATATCAGATTTATCGAAGAAGAATTGTACAATTATCCTGGAGGCAATCGTAGTATTGTTCATGAGACTTTTGAAGGAACATTAATTGCATTGCAAGGTCCCTTGGCTGAGAAAGTGTTGTCAAAATTCACAGATCTGAATTTATCCAAGTTATACTTTGGAAATTCCATTTTCGCCAATCTTCCAGGTTTTGGTTCGGACAAAGTTCACGTTGCAAGATCTGGATATACGGGTGAAGATGGATTCGAGATCTCAATAAGAGATGCTAAGGAAGCCTTGCATTTCACTTATGCCTTATTGGAGTTAGACGACATGGTCAAACCGATTGGATTGGCAGCAAGAGATTCATTGAGATTGGAAGCTGGGATGTGTTTATATGGACATGAATTAAACGAGCAGACTACACCAATAGAGTCATCTTTGAACTGGTTGATAAGTAAATCTAGAAGGGAGGCTCCCAAAGATGAATTTAATGGCTCATCCAAAATATTGAAGCAGCTTGCCAATCCTAAACAAGAAGTGAAATTTAAAAGGGTTGGATTGGTTTCAAAAGGGCCATCACCAAGAGAAGGTTTCAAGGTTTTCAACGAGGAAAATGAGCAAGTAGGCACCATTTGTAGTGGATCTCCTAGTCCAACTTTGGGCGGAAACGTGGCACAACTGTTTATAAACAAGCCTTACAACAAGACTGGTACCAAGTTGTTCATTGAGATTAGGGGAAAGTTGAAAGAGGCCCTTGTTACAAAGTTACCGTTTGTTGAACCTCATTTTTACAGAGGTTGAAGTATGTATATATATATATATATATATATAGTCGTGTACTTTGCTCATAATTGGGCAGTTTTCTTCCAATGAAATCAAAGAATTTAGCCTCTAGTCTCCTCTTAGAAAATTTCGCTGTTTTTTTTCTTCCAACAACAAAAAAAAAAAGAATCAAAATTTTGTATGGGATAGGGTAGGATTTGAAAGACTTGTAACTGATCGATCAATACCATCAATTCAAAAGTCAAGATGTTCAAATTAGGTACTAATGTTGCTAGAGCTTCTTTGCAAGCAAGGTATGTTATTCCATTATTTTTCGAAACTAAGTAATTCCCTCCAATGGAATATGACATGGTGAAAGAGAGCAGGATTCTATAAACATTTTTACTCCGATAAAATCACATAAACTTCTCATATGTACATTACCCACTCAAATTATACCAACTTGACAACTGGCCGTTGAAGTGTTTATCCCATTGAGCCATAATCACTCATACTCAATTTTGAAATACAATACATCCTCAATTTTGCACCACAATGCTCCTCAATTCTTCATCAGAGACAAATGACATATATCAAATATTACAACAATGAATACAGAATAAGCTTCACATCATCTTGTTATCCGGTTATTTCATTAAACTTCGACCCAATCAAGATTCTCCGTCCACCTTTTGCTCATAGAATGCTTTTTATTCTTACTTAGTTGACAATTACATCTATTGTTGTTCCAATTTACTAACAGATTTGGAACCGGAAACAGCAGAAACTATGCCACTTTACGTGATATTGAAATGCGTTTGAAGTCTATCAAGAATATTGAGAAGATCACAAACACCATGAAAATTGTTGCTTCGACCAAGATGTCCAAAGCTCAAAGAGCCATGCAAACATCAAGAGCATACCAGGCTGGTAATAACGAATTATTCACCAATGCTGAGACCAAGAGTCCAGAAAAAGGTGAGAAGACCTTGTTGATTGCCATTTCATCCGATAAGGGTTTATGTGGTTCTATCCATTCACAAATTGCCAAATTCACAAGACACAAGTTAAACGAAGATCCAGAAGCTAAGATTGACCTTGTTGCAATTGGTGAAAAAGTCAAGGCTCAATTATTGAGAACTCATGGCCAAAATATTGCTTTGGCTTTCAGTGGTGTTGGTGCAGAGCCACCAGTATTTGCTGCTTTGATTAGTGACGAAATTATGAAATTAGGTAATGACTATGACAAGATTGAAATATTGTACAACAAATTCACATCATCAGTTGCCTTTGAACCATCTGCTGTTCCAGTTCACAACGAAGCTGAAATCGAAGCTTCAGAGAAATTATCAGCTTTTGAACTTGATGATGAATCCAACGTACCAGCAACCATTGCTGAATATTCATTGGCAAACACCATCTATGCTGCTATGGCTGATGGTTTTGCCTCAGAAGTTTCTGCTAGAAGAAATGCGATGGATAACGCTTCAAAGAATGCCAATGATATGATCTCCAAATACACCATCTTGTACAACAGACAAAGACAAGCCGTTATCACCAATGAGTTGGTTGATATCATTACTGGTGCTTCTTCATTAGATTAAGCTGCTCGGGTTTGCGTGTTGCACATAAAAGACAAAGAATCGGAGTCCAAAACACAAATTGTACTCGGTATGTTCTATTCTTTTTCTTCTACTTGTAACTCATTTACATAAAGTGTTGCTAAATTGTGTATTACAGTTGACATAGAATTTACTAATCCGTCAAATGTAAGAGAATGAGTCAAATTTCAGTAACAATATCATGTTTTTACAAATATAAATTCAAAGAATCACATTTTTAACGTGAGACTTTTCGGTTTCTCTGTCTGTAGTTTTTCGATATCTTTTTTTGGGATGGAAATATCTCTCTGGGGTTGCCTGCTTCGCGTACAATTTTTAATTTTCATAGATGTTTGAATTACGCGTAAAATTCCTAACAAATATTGACAAAGCGGTTAGTAATCGTTGTTCTTACTTGACATTTGTCGATTGCATCTTTGAGCTGGACCTTGGGATTCGATCTAATGTATATCAAGAAGGTAAGTGACTGCTTCAAACTTCAAACTGATTTCTCATATTGTTATTCTACTAACTCAGGTGCTTCCTATAGATTGTGATTCAAGGTTTCAAAACCTATAAAAATACAACAGTCATCGATTCGTTCTCACCACATCATAATGTGGTAGTTGGAAGAAATGGTTCAGGAAAGTCCAATTTCTTTGCAGCTATTAGATTTGTGCTTTCAGATGCATATACTCACATGACCAGAGAGGAAAGACAGAGTTTGATTCACGAGGGATCAGGAACAGTGATGTCTGCCTATGTGGAGATCAGTTTTGACAACACAGATCGTAGATTCCCAATTGATAAGGACGAAATAATCATTAGAAGAACTATTGGTTTGAAAAAAGATGATTATTCATTGGACCATAAATCCTCATCTAGATCTGATATCATGAATTTGTTGGAAAGTGCTGGATTCTCGAAATCAAACCCGTACTACATCGTTCCGCAAGGTAGAATTACAAGTTTAACAAATGCCAAAGACTCGGAGAGGCTTCAACTTTTGAAAGAGGTTGCTGGGGCCAAAGTTTTTGAGGTGAAGTTAAAGGAGTCACTTAAGGAAATGACCAACTCGAATAAAAGAAGAGAAAAAATTGATGAGATGTTAACGTTTATTGAAAGCAGATTGGATGACTTGAATTTGGAAACCTCTGATTTGAAGAACTTTGAGAAATTGAATAATTTGAAAAAAATGTTGGAGTTTAACATCTTCGACAAAGAATTGTCAAAATTGAATGAAGCAATCGAAGAGATTGATATAAACTACAATAACTCTATTGAAGACACCAATCACTATGTAAACGAATTGTCGTCAAGAGAGATTGCTATAAAGAGGCTCAGTGAAGAAATTGTGAAGTTGAATTCCAATAAAAAAATTTTGGAAATTGACGTTTCCCAAACTAATTCTGATATCGATGAATTGCTATCTAAAATAGCGACAGTGAATATGAGATTATCAGATTTACAGCAATCAGCAACACAACATGGTATCCATAATAATGACAAGAAAGTATTGCATGATTTGCGTTTATTAATCAAAGAAAGGGAAGCTAAGTTGTTGACAATGAACCCCATCCTTGACTCATTAAAGAAGAAAGAAGGTGAAATGAGACAAAGGCTTTTTGATGCCCGCTCAAGACAAAGAATAATTCTTGGAAAACAAGGTAGATTCAGTCAATTCAGTTCCAAGAATGAGAGAGATTCGTGGTTAAAGGAGGAGATACAAAATTTGAACAAAACAATAACCGATAAGCAATCAGATATGAGCCGTTTAAAGGCAGAGGAGACCGAACTCAAGAACCGCTTGGAGCTGATTGTTAAGGAGATTGAATTGAAAGATCACCAATTTACAGAAAGACGGTCTAGAAACCAATCCCTTCTAACGGAGTTGGACGACTTGAAGTCCAAATATAGCTCCTTAATCGACGATAGAAAATTGCTATGGCGTGAAGATTCCAAATTGAAATCAATGGAAAATAACTTTGAGCAGGAACTAGGCAATTCAAGACAAAAGATCAATGAAACCATGGATAGGTCTATGGCACATGGATTGGAGTCAGTTAAAAGGATTGTCAAAAACTTGAAATTGGATGGTGTTTACGGCTCATTAGGGGAGTTGATTGACGTTAGCCCAAAATACAAGACTGCTGTCGAGGTCATTGGAGGAAATTCTTTGTTTCATATTGTTGTTGACAGCGACCTTACGGCATCCGTCATTATGGACGAGTTGATTAGAGAGAGATCTGGTAGAGTAACATTCATGCCGTTGAATAGGTTGAGCACAAAATCGTCAGCATATCCAGAAACTAATGATTGTGTACCACTCATCAAGAAGATTGGCTTCGATCCAATTTTAGAGCCTGCGGTTAAGCAGATATTTGCCAAGGCGGTCGTTGTTTTAAATTTGGACAGAGGTGCAGAGATTGCAAGAGACTATAAACTCACAGCAATCACCTTGGATGGTGATCGATGCGATAAAAAGGGAGTTTTGACTGGAGGTTTTAGAGATTTCAATAAATCAAGATTAGACGCCTTATCAGACTATAAAAAATGGAAGAAGGAGTATGATGCAATCGATGTTAAAATAAGAGAGAATGACTCCCTCATGTTATCCAAAGACCAGGAGATTAATAAGGTAAGTGAGATGTTGAGTCAGAGAAGGAAAGAATATGATGAATCCTTAAGTGACACAGAGGCATCCAAAACATATCTTCAAACTTTGACCGTCTCCAAAAACGGTATCATGGAAGAGATCAATAACATGAAAATGAGTGAAGATTCCCTCGAGCTGTCACTTCGATCTCTCTTCGAACAACTGAGTGAATACCGTTCCGAAATTTCAAAGAAATTCAACCAAAGTCTTTCGAATGAAGAGTCAACTGAATTATCAGAGCTACAAATGAAAATCCCCCAGTTAGAGGAAGAATTGGACGCCATTTCCAATGAATTGATCGAAAAAGAGTTCAATTATTCCAAGATTCTGTCAGAAGTAAGTGACAACTACAAACCGAGAGAGGAACAATTAGCGAAGGAATTATCGAGGTCAGAAAACACTACCGCTGATAGTTTACAAGCGAATCAGGTTGAAACCGAGTTAGCCTCACTAAAAAATGAGCTCGAAAATCTACACGTAAAAGCACTGGATTTACAAGAGGCCCTAAACAACGCTAACAAGGAGTTGAGTGAAAGACAAAACTATTTGAGTAAGGCCAATGAACAGCAACGTCTGATATTAACAAAGTTAGAGAATTACTCCAAGAACTCTGAAAAAAGTTTGAACAAAAAATCAATATTAAGTTCCAGAAGAGATCAGATAAACAGAAAAATTCGAGAGCTAGGTGTCTTACCTGAAGAAGCTTTTACCAAGCACGCCGATGATGACTCAGAGCACTTGTTGGCCGAGTTGAACAGGGTTAACGAAGATTTGAAAAAATACAACCACGTGAATCGGAAAGCCATGGAGCAATCCATCACTTTTACTAAACAGAGAGACGAATTGGTCCAAAGAAGAGAAGAACTTGATAAGGGTAAAGACTCGATTGAGGAGTTGATTGAGAAGCTTGAAGAGAGAAAGGACAACGCTATCATCAACACTTTTAGGCAAGTGAGTGAAGGTTTCTCAGAGATTTTTGAAAAATTAGTTCCTACTGGGGCAGGTAGATTGATTATTCAAAAGAAAACTACCTCATCTTCCAATGTCGACGAAGATATGATGGATATAGATGATGAGACGTTGGAGAATGAAGAGCTAGATCAGTCGCATGATTCCGTTTTGGATAATTATACTGGGGTCTCCATCCAAGTGTCATTTAATTCTAAGGAAGACGAACAACAACGTATTGAACAATTATCTGGTGGACAAAAGACACTATGTGCTATTGCTTTGATCTTGGCTATTCAAAAGTGCGATCCTGCACCATTTTATTTGTTTGATGAAATTGACGCTGCATTGGATGCACAATATAGGTCTAGTGTTGCCAGATTGATTAATCAGATGAGTAGGGAGGAGAAACAGTTCATCTGTACTACTTTTAGACCAGAAATGTTGGAAGTTGCCGATACTTTTTTCGGGGTGATGTTCAACAATAAGGTCAGTACAATTAGTGAGATCAACAAGGATGAGGCTATGGGATTTATCGAAGGTCAACTGTGATGGTGTTAATTTTTTGGATTATTATGAATTATAATTTTGTAACCTCTTATTTATTAATATGTTAATTTTTGACTTGTTTAATTTACATAGTAATGGTACAGAAAAGTCATTATTGAGAATTTTTTCAATATATTCTTTTTTTCATCTTGTTAGCGTCTTGTGCCAATGCTCGAATTCCACTTTGTCTCCTTTTACTTCTGCTCTCGCTTACTACCAGCAGCAGTTTCTTGGGGTTCAAGTACAGTCTCGAAACGGCTTTCTTTCCTTCTTTTTCGTCTTCTTCGTCGTCATCACTGGATTCGGAGTCATCTGAATCTGAATCTGAGTCCGAATCTGAATCTGAAGAAGATGAGCTCTCAGATTCAGGAAGTGGCTTTTTCAACTTTTGCTGAGAGCCAAGTCGAGAATTGAAGGTAGGATCCTTCACATCTGGTTGAAGTCCTTTTAAGGATTCCAATGAGGGCAAAGAACCCAATGATGAGGAAGGCTTCAGTGACCTCGTCAGACGCAAAGACACAGACGTAGATTTTGTTGCCTTTTCTTTCGCACCAGTTTCATTTACCTTTTTGGAAGGGCTTTTCTCAACAATAGGCTGAGTATCCTTCTTGAGAACAACAGGTTTTGAACTAGCAGACTTCGGAGCATTTACTACCCTTGGTTTCTTTTTATTCGACACATTGGCTTCATCATCAGAATCATTTGAGTCAGAAGAAGATGACTCTAAAGAAGACGAGCCTGAATCACTTAAGTCATCATCATCATCGGAATTCGAAGTGGATGAACTAGATGACAAAGAAGAGCTCTGACTGGATGAAATATCAGGTGACTTTTGTGTGGATTGAGCAAGAATTGAATTTGAGGAGTTCAGTCCTTTGTTTGACAATTGTGGTTTCGATTCTGGTTTGAGAGCTATTTCAGGATGATCACGGTGAGCAACAGCCGCCGTAGGAAGCACTGCGTCTTTCAGGTGTTCCGATTTCACCTTTTTGACAGGGGTCTCATTGTTCTTCTTGGCAGGAGTCGTATTCAGAGATCCAGCCAGAGAAGAGCCGAGCTGCTTAACTACTGGAGTTATCAGATCGTTTTTGATTTTGGTCGAAACCACATTCTTTTTTGATTTGCTGATAGGTATTTCGGTATGATTTTTCAAATGACCAACGGCTGGCGTCTTGAGTGGAGTTTCCGCTTTTATGATATGATTACTATCAGGCGATTGGGATTCCTGTGTATTCTTCAAGTTGCCATTAGTATTCAGACTCGAAGAATTTTTCAAACGACCAACGGCTGGCGTCTTAAGTGGAATTTCCGCTTTTATGATATGATTACTATCAGGTGATTGGGATTCCCGTGTATTCTTCACGTTACCGTTAGATTTTAGACTCGAAGAATTTTCATTGAACTTCAGAAAATCGACCGAAAGGCTCTTGAATCGTCTTCTCTGCCTTCTCCTCAAATTGAACAGTTTCTGGTTGAGTGTCTTGAGCTCTGCTTTGATTTCTGGTGTACGGTCTTCTGACGGAATCAGTTTTATTTGGGCTACTGATTTTGAAAGTTCAGTTTCCAACTTCAGATCATTCTCCCACTGAGTCAACTTCTCCTCCAATTTTTTGATTGTTGACTTGAGCTCATCTATTTCAGAATCTAGTTCGCTCATCAAATGAGATAATCTCAGCCTCTCAGGGGATCCAAATTCAGACAGTGGCATTTTTTCAAATTCATCCTTGGTCAACAGGTATTCTGATTCGCGTAGCTCAAGTAACTCGACCACTTTTAATTTATGTTGGTAAAAATTGTCTTTAGTGAAAGAGATAATCTGATTTGATGATTTATCGACATCATCAGCATTTGCAGTGGTGGAATCATATGCTTGAAATTTGTCACCGTCAACTGACATGAGAGAGATGTCTTTAGGAACTTCTTTCAATCTATCAGTTGTCTTGTCTTTCAGTGAAAATGACTTTTCAGCCGATTCAGGCTCCTGTGTAGTATGGGCCTCATCAACGCTCATCTCATCAAATTCCATCAGCTTCAATGATGTATTATCAATCTCGTCACGCTCCTGGGTATCTGCTTTTGAACCTGAGATGTTTGACTCCAATACTTGCTCTTTGGATCCATTTTTCAGCGAAGCAGGAAGAGAAGGACTGGCTTCTGTCATTGTGACATCATGTGATTTTTCATCTCTTGCAACTTTCTTTCCGTTGAGAACCGTCTTGTCAAATGCTGGAGAGCTTTCTATTGGGGTATTTTCGATGGTGATGAATTTTTGAGTAGGTTTGGGGGTAACAAGGGGTACTGCCTGCTGTTGTATTTGTTTGTTCATTACGGGATCAGATTTCTTTGGTTGAACAGCCCTCTCTTTCAACTTGATCATGACTTCTTCTTTGGAATACGAACCTTTGGTATCGTCATCTGTGATATCCAACGTGTGATCTAATAAGTTTCTTTTTACTGGGATCACAGGTTTGTGAGCGCTGTTCTTATCTGAGTCGTCACTTAACTTTGACAAATCTGGTTGTTCTTCTTGTTGCAACATTCCAGATGTGATTCTCTTACCACTAGGCAACGGAGAGGATGTAACTAATCCTGCACTACGACTTTTCTTTGGATCAAGCGTCGGTGCTACTTTTTCAAGTGGCGGAGGAAAAGACACATTAGATTGGTCCTCATCAACTGCATCCCCCACCACCTCTGCATCTTCAAGCTCGTCTCTGTAACTCTCCTCTTCATCAGCTTCTTGGTCAGGTTCGTTGTCCGTACTATGCGCGTTGATGTGCTCCTGTAATGGATGGTACAGGCCACCAGATATGTCACTCTTATTGAGTAGTCTGTATATTACACTGTTATTTTCCGGTGAAACTTTCCATATTGAGGAATTGTTTCTGCCATCTCTCACTCTCTTGATTGGAATGGGTTTTGCTGAATCGAAATACTCCTTCTCTGCTTTTCGCTTTGTTGAACCTGGAGCTTTCAAGTTTGGCGTATCCTGCTGGCTTAAATTTAATGAAGATATTCTTTTGGTAACAACAGTCGAGTTCACACTGGAGGTAGCCGGAGCGTACTGATAGATAACAAATAGCACATTGCTCGAGTCAAACACATCACAGACTTTGTAGTCTGGATCCAAATCACACAGATTATTATCTTGCATTTTCATGATATCAATGGAATTCTCTTCAGGGTACAATTTACTCCATTTACTATTGATCTCCTCGGCCACTTCAAATAGTGTGTTCGCTGGTCTCGTCAACAATAGAATCTTTCTAGGAGATTGATTTCCCTCAACAAAGTCACTGCCAGTCGGCTGATAGAAACTACCCATCGGTGTAGCCAAGTTGGGCAAAAATGAGTTGTAGGAAGATGGTAACATAGTTGATTGATTAAGCAGCGGGGCCACTGAATTATTGTAAAATGTCTGGTCACGGGTCTGTGGTTGTGACAGTTGTTGAGGGGGGACCTTATAGGACCTCTGGTTTAATAGTACCACTTGTAACTTGAACATTTTTGAATGGTTCGTCTCGAAGTATAGAAACAAGGTTCCTGAGTGGCTTGATAAACCGCGAATTTGAAGCAAATTTTTTTTTTTCTCCTGTAAATTGAAAAAAAAAAAAAACTGAGAGCTTCTATTTGTTTATCAATCAGTGGGTTTCACCCAAGATCGCCTTGTTGATCTATATTTATGTTTCGAGATTTTATTTATACAACAAGATTGGGCACATTTAACGATAGTCTAATATCTCGACGGTAGGCAGCTAGCAGTTTTATGAAAAACACCTTAATTTGAAAATTATCCAGCACTAAGTGCTTCGGATACCTCCCAAAAATTGTAAAATTTAAATTTATCAATGAGATTGTGATTTTCTATCGAGAAATGCAATCACGAATAACCCGAAAAAGTGCATGTCTTATGAAATTCTAATAAATGGTTCGATTTATGTTCTTACATATGCTCGTAGCTCTTCATTTGGCAAGGGGGAGGTACCATTCAAATGATATTATCTGTGACAGTCTGAGTGAAACCGCTCGTGGTGTTCAAATCCGCCAGAAGTAGGGGTCGCTCTGAGAAGCCTGCTTTGGCCATAGCTACAAAGGAAGCAAATAGATTTGAAGGCACAAGTACATGCTCTGTAAATAAATTTGGATCGATTTAACAATAAGTCACGGATTAGAAAACGAAGACTGAATCCAGCCAGTTTTGCAGTTTATTCTACAAATCCCAGTATATGATTCAGCATTCGATTTATATTCTCACAATTGCTTATCCGCAGTGATTTAAGCATGCTGGAATCGATTATAATATTCCTAGAGAGGATATTGTCATGAACAACATTCCTGAAATGGTTCTCTTTATACGATGATACCATTACTCGAGTAAATAACTCTCATTCAAAATATATCGATCTGTTAAACACGCGACAACGCACATTTACAAAATTCACCAAACGTGGTCCAAAAGTTCATAATTGAGATTGAAATACTACTAATACATAGTGTCTTGATACGTGACAAGATATCAATTTCCAGACGAGTATCATCATCTCTGACGAGACTTCCCAACCTAACAATCTCTAAACAAATGGGTTCTTGTGCATCAAATTCCTAGCCTCAATCTCATCATGAATTTTATCCAAGACATTTCTCTCATCAGCGTCACCAAGATCATCATCATCTTCCTCGTCTTCTTCAAAAGTGGGCTTGAAGTCTGGTTGTTGATAAATCAGATCGGGCCCCCAGATGGAGATCTTGCCGTCAAGAGATGCGCTGTAATAGACACCAGAGCTCTTCCCACTGTACACTATGGAGGTGACTCGTTTGTTGTTCAAGACGTATCCAGAACCTTTACTAGTACGAGGGAGTTGATGATCGATTTGACGTTGTTGATTCAACCTGCTGACTAATTTTCCATTTTCCAGGTTGAATACCAAAATCTCGCCATTATCGTTGGGGAACCATAAGTATTGCAATTCTGTCTCCATTGATGGAGAAAGACATGGTGATAATTTCTGAGGATATTTGTTTTTGATGATAGGTCCAAAATTGATCAATTTGTTTTGTCCCTTAGCAGGTTTTAAATCCCAAATTTTGATTTTTTCATCATTCCCTGACGAAATCACCAAATCACCCGTGTCGTTAAAGATGACACTGTTGATGGTACCATTATGGGATTTGGGAGATTGGTCATCAAATTTGAATTTGACACTGGAGATGTCTCTCGCCACCCTCCGTTTTTTTGCCGGTGAAGTTGTGATATTTGATGTCGCATCATCAATGTTGGTATCATTGGAGCTCTCCACATTAAATTGGTCTAAAGAGCACACACAACTGTTGGCTCTGCGAATATCCCAAATCTTCAACTCTCCATCTACACCTCCACTTGCGAGGATATAAGGATTGGTGGGGGACCATCTCACGGTTAATACTTTTCCCTTGTGACCCCTCAAAGTTTGCGAAGTAGATGTTGAATTTAGATCTAGCAATCTTATCAACGACGACTCAGTAGCCGTTGCCACAGACCCATGTTGTCCCGTTGGCGAGACATCGATATCGTAAATTTTGGAATCCAATCGGAAAGTATAAGCATCTTCCATGGTGTTGGTGTCCCACACTTTAACTGTCTGATCGAATGAAGAACTTAAAAACATACCAGTGTCTTGAGGCCACCATTTGATACTCGAGATCCCATACTCGTGACCCAATTTTCTCGGCACACTCAGAATGCTTTTCACAACTTGCTTATCAACCAAATCTGTATCTTCATCTTCTTCAACATGATTTTCCTTGACCCTATTATCGTTGTTGTCAATAGCAATTGGTTCATATTCATTTAACGACCATAATTTGATAGATGAGTCAGATCCACCAGATAACAAAAATTCCCATTCCTGTTGCTCAATATCCAAGGTATTGATCCCACTAGGGTGGCATCGATTTGGGAATTTGTAAGGGTATCTTGGATTATCCTCAGCAGATAATTCCGATAGTTGGGAATAGTATAACTCTGTCTGTACTCGTTGGATCTGTCGCCATGAAATGCGGTTCAAATGATTCTCAAGTAATAACAGCTGCATATCTTCCCATCGTTACACGTATTGATATTGACCAGGTATTTATCACAGTCATCAAATTTGCATAATCAGCATCATCATCATCAATCATCATCATACTCATCCCATGAGGTTATTTTTTTTCGCCCTCCTTACCCGATAATTATTCGATTATTTGGTGGCGGGGGGCACACAAGAAAGTTCGTGCGACAGTGGTCAATTTTGGTCTGTCTTTCTCCCCTTTCCAGTTCATTCTTCTACTCACATGACTTATTTAGATTCATAACAATCATCAATTAGGTATATATAGTGATATGTATATATATGATATGTATATATATGATATGTATATATATGATATGCAATGCTTCTTCGTCAAAATCAAAACATGAGATTACAGTTAATGTAGCTTCTTATTGATAAACTGATATATGAGCACCAAACGTGATCATGCATCAATCAGGAAGCTATTCGAAATGATAACTTCAACTGGTAAATTCAACGTAAATTTCCAACAACAACAACAAAACTGAACAAGTCTCATGTTTTTCTTCTTCTTCTTCAAACTTCGTAACAACAATTAAATAATTTAGTGAAAAAACTCAACAAAGCAGTAAAATGGAAAAAAATATAAATAAGATTCATTTTGCCTCCACTCAAGATAACATGACATCAAGCCAATAGTCTCTAATTAAAACTAGCGTACAAGTTGGCCATGAGAAAGCAGTGGAGTTTGAATACCAATTAAAAAATTGGTAACGAATAGAAATGGGAATATTGCGTGGAGTAAGAAATCATAATATGAAAAGGTGTTCCAGTGGGTAATAGCGCAATGCAGTATAAAAAGAATCTGCAAACACCATACGCCAATGAAATCGTGGAAAAAGATGGTGTGGTATCAACTGAAAAATTTCAGAATTTTTCGATAGGGGATGACATATTTGAACCGTATGAACCATTGAATTTTTCCAAGACGGTGTTTTTGAAAGGTTCCCTACCGAGTGTGTAATCAACCAATGTCCTTTTCAGGTTAACGACACTTGACTTATAAATGGCAGTCTGTGATACAAATTCGTAGATGTTGAAAATGGACATGTAAGCAGAATATATCACTAAAGCCATCACAAAGGCTAAGATGATTGAGAAGGATAACCTCTCACCAGGTGACATGACTTCGAATGGACATAAAAAATAGAGAAAATTGTAAAAGTTCATCAATCTCTGTTTTAAAGTTGCTTGTTTGGCCATTTTTTAGATTGGTATGGATATGTGGTTTAAAAGTTTTCTGACTCTGTATCGATAATGCAAATAATAGTAGTTCTTCTATAATCGTTGGGAAGATCCTTGGATGAAATGATAATGAAAATAGGGAGAGTGTTATTTATATATATCTGTAAGAGATAATACTTGCCCCTTTTCGAGAAGCTGAGTCTTGACCTTTTTTCAGAGGGGGGAGTTTTATTGCATTGTGCATTTTGGAATTTGAACGGAAGCAAAAACATTTGTACTGGTCAAACATTGTTGATCATTCTGTTCATCTGTTGGTACAACGAAGAGAGAGAAAGCAGTTGGATGCATTATTGGGTTCCATATTCTCTGGGATAACAATATCATTGAGAATTCTTCCAAAATTTTAGAAAAGGAACAAAAGAACCAATCTTTTGTATAACATTAGATTAGTAACAAAGGTCACAAAAGAAACCTGATTTATTTTGCATATGCACTCTCATAAATTAGTTTTTTTTTATTTTTTCAATTTGTTATAACATCATTCTGCCGTGATGCCTAATGAACAAGATGATGTCCGCATGCTCCGGCAGATTCAACCCTGAATTAGCACACTCACTCATCATAGGTATCACTCAATACACATACAAGGGCAGGTCCTTCTTTATTACTAATATGTATTCCATTTAACCTATAATAGGCAAAATAGAATCTATAGAATTTACACTCTTTGGGCAAGAACTACAACTCATCTACATCATGATTGCGAAGACTGTACATATTATGGTTAATTTTAGTTGACCCCCATTTATTCCGTTCAACTTTGGTTAGTCTGTCTCCTTTTTCATAGCATTGAGATCGTGAGTTCATCTACAAAATATACTGTGTCATATAAAGCCAACAATCAATAAATCTACGATTTGAAAAGCCACTTTTGTTTTATCTATGTAACGAACAAAACCCAAGGTTGTTTGTTCTCTTTACTAAGTGAAAATGCCCTTTTTTCTTTCTTTTGCTAACGGAAGCTAAATTTCCTTTTCTTTTTTTTTTTTATTTGCTTTGGTGGGAAGAAAAGGAAAAATTTGGGGGCAAATCTAAGAAGATTCCAACTGTTATCCTAAAAATTCCATCAACTTCCTTGATAGCTTAACACTGATAGTGAGAGATGAAACCGGATACAACCAATGGCAGCTGGTGAAATACACACTACCTAAAACATAGTATACTTGTTCGTAGTAGACAGCGGTATAAATATCAACTGCAATTTAACCCAGCATACTACAAGGTTGACAATTAGTTCACAAGCCTATTGAAACCGACAAATTCTCGACAATAATAACACAATTTGAAGTGATATAATCTCGAATTTGAGTCTCACAAAACGCAAGGCAATTTGTTGCCCGTATCTGCCCTAGAATTGACAGGTATCATGGGGAAATAATTGGTATTCTTAAGGCCCCAAACAAAAATTGACCGTTATGCCGAATTCTTGCTATTCATTTATATGGAATTGATCGTATTCCAGTTATATCTCAACCGAGATCACTAAACTACAAAGTTTTCATAAATTCGTAAATCACTTTCGGTTAAAGAAAACATGTTGGCCCAGGTGCTTGAGCTTTCAGCCATGATATATAAATAGCTACCACTCTCCAGGCCAGCAAAATGCGCAATATTCCTTCAAATTGGTGTAAAAAAAAAAACTATTCATCTATAGATAATTGACCGATGAGCTTATGATTATCCCCACAAATTGATTCAAGAAATCGACTCAACTATCATGACATATCTTTACTAAGTAGCTTAAACTGATCTACTGCTACACCTGTCATTGGTGCACATGTAATACAGATTGTTTGATAGTCATTGCAACAGTAATACCGTAATTGGCACCATTTGAAGAAGGTACGGAATCAGTAGCTGATTTCGTGCTATTGTGTATAGTGATGGTAGCTATAATCGCCAGAGCTACTAAGTGGTCGAAACAAGATTTGAAACAAAGACTCATTTATGTGCAAGCACCTAATTCATACTTGCAATTTGAACATTGCAAATTCGGCGGATGTTTCTTGAGTAGAGATATACTTGAAAATGAACTCTTCGTACTTGTAAAAAACAAAAAAAAAAATTGGGGAACAAAGACAATACCAGTCGGGCTGATTGAGCTTGAGCATTTTGATCAGATGTGGATCAAGGAAGTTTTTTCCAAGGTGTAAAGGAAATTATTAAAACATAAAGATCTCAACATTGATTTCATGATTATGTTCTATGCTCTTCTGTTTGTGTCTGACTCTTGTACTACCGATGGGATTACATCCAGCAAATCAATAGAAAAGTGACTTTTCCAGCAGATAACAACCCTTTCTAGCTTCAACATTACTCAATGTAGAAAGTTGACTGAGTTTGTTGTGTCTTTTAAAATCGCTTTTTTTAATTGAGGGAATAACAATAAGCATAACATAACAAAACAACAATCATTATAATTATACACAATGCACCAATTCAGTACAAGACAATAAAAAACATCAAAAGCATCATGATAATAATAAGAGACACAATATCAAACAACAACAGCTGATGAAATAAAATTCAAAATAGAGAAAAAAAAAAAACACGCCCCTCTTTCATTTAACACAAACGACTATATTGTATTCGTGCCCTTCATATCTATCTATCTTCATGAATTTCCAATGATCAATTTCATTGCCAGTGATGACAACGTGAGCTCCATCATCCTGCATCGTGAATGATGACCTACCGACTCAAGCACCGGAATCACCAGTATCCGCACCATTACCACCACTATTCAGTGCCGTCACCACCGATGAAGATGTAGCTCTTGTACCTGATCCAACTTTTCCCACTCGAAATTTGCTAAGATCATCTTTCGCTGTGGATCGTCCTTTAGCCTTCAACGATGCAATATTTTCAATAACTATCCTAGTGGCAGATGATGAAGATCGCTGCTTGCCTTGTTTCAGTGCGGCGGAAGAAGAAGAAGAAGACAAAGAAGAATCAACGCTGTTTTCATCACCGTCAGTAGCAGTTGTAGCATAACGAAGTACAGCCTCCAGTGCTGCTGCCGCTTCGTCTGTTGTAGCTCCAGCAGAATTTGAACCATCTGGAATCCGATGAGGGTTCCTTATTGGAACACTGCTGATATTGGTAGTATTATCCACCGTCAAATTATCCATACTTGGGTCCTCAATAACCATCTTAAAACCATCTGCATGTTGTATTATCTTTCTACTCTTGGTTTTCATATTTGGTTTCGTTGGTAATTTCCCATTTTTAAAAGTTGTCTTACTTTTTGATCCACCATTTGCCGAATTATCAAACCTGAACCTCGATATTATGGAATCGTTGGAGTTGTTTAACGATGATTGCTGAGGTGTTTCAGTATTTCTTAAAGACCTTCTTGGCCTCCCTAGTCTCTTAGACAAACCTGCTTTTGTCGAAGGATCCATCATGACAAAATTCAAGGGGGTCTCAACAGTTCGCATTTGATTTGTTAGATTATTATTATTTTTGGCACGTTGCACTGTTGCATTTCCGGGGACCACAACAGGTCCAGTGGGAATATTGTTAATTGAAATGTCCGTTGCGCTATTGGTCTCTGCAGATCGACTCCTATTATATTGATCCACCAATACGACACCATCATTAACATCATCTTCGTCGTCGTTATGGTTGACAGTATCCTTTACTGCATCTCCAACGCGCTGTTCGTCGGTATTACTACTATCAGCACTGACTATGTTGCTACCACTGTCATTATTTCGATCAACATCGATGTTGTTGTCGGATCTTTCATTGTCATAATACACAAATGATGACTCTCTATCTGATTTAGAATCATCTTTCTCATCGGATGGCATCTGATATGCTAATACTTTTAGCAGTTGAGTCGCCGTATCCACAGCCATCTCATCATTTGCATCTTCATCTTCTTCGCGATTAAGGTTTTCAACAGCTTCTTCACCTGTATTGGCATCCTTGCCAAGTTCCATTATTGAAGAAGATGACGGCTCACGCGATGTATGATGATGGTGATGATGATCTTTCTCATATTTGACATATGAAACCGCATTGATTTCAGGGTCTATATTAGAGTCCATTGTCGATAATTTGATTGCGGTAAAGGGAGTGCTGAATGCGCCACGATTTGTGAGTATTGTTCTATTTGAGATAGGAATATATACTCTGGGGTCGATTAAGTCGTGTATGGTGACTATGGGTATTCACGTGTGACAAAGGTATATTGGACGGTAAATTGAGGCCAAAATGGTATCCTATATTGATATCGGGTTGATTTATAATGAATTAGTGTGATGGCATTAATGGCGGCAAAATGATAATTTATCTTCAATTGCGTTGTTGTCCTTGGTGTCGTTCTTGTTGTTGTGTATTATGTAGTACTCGTATGAAGATGATAAAATGAAAAAAAGAATTTTTTACCCAAAGAGAAAGAGAATAATTTGATTTCTTAATCAGGTAATAATCCTATTATGGTTATTATCCTCCCTCAATTTAGCTAATATATATCCTCAAGTACATTCATCGATCCTTCACAAACCCACATTTGGTATACTAGCTTTTTGGAAGAATGAGGAAATTCTAGAGTAGAATTCTCAGAGTTTTATTAAATACATATGCTACACTACAGCAGACTTCTGGCTAACTTTTAAACTGATCTGATGACATGTGAAGTAAGTGGAATAGGGATCACCTTTATCGTTTACATTTCCTTGAAAAAAGCTTTCTTTATTAGCTTAGTCAGAGTCCTTGGGTTCAGAGTTAGCTACAATGCCCAACAGAGTATAGATTTAACCTGGCTCGATGTTCCATTTTCCGGTTTCACGCATTCGGAACCGTAGATTACCTATTGCTCATTTACCTTCAAATATTTGCAAAACGTAATTGCCCGTTAAGAGCGGGTAATGACTTTAATTCATATTTCTGTTTCTTAGTTCGTACATTATTGGTCTTTAGTATGCAAAGATCTCTCTATGTGCAATGAGTAAATTTTTTTAATAATATATTCTGCTATTGTGGTACAAGAATTCAACGAACGCATCACTTTCCACCAGCTAACATCTACACCTACAACAATCCATCAGTCAAAAAGAGTCTAAAACAACGAGTGAGTCATCTGATTTCTTTTCCAACCAGGCTTTCGTCATGTCCGAAAACAATTTAGACTTAGAATATGAGTTAACTGCAGTTTCTTTTTCAAGAGACTCGAAGCTGCCTCTTAAACGAAAGTTCGAATTTTATCCAACTGGTTTTGCCAGGGAAATGGGAATTGAACTAATAAAGTACACTGATACTACGATTCGTTGGGGAGAAAATTATGATTCGCAAGTCTTAAGAGTAAGCTCATCAATATTGGAGTCTATTGACGCCCAGCACAAGTTTGCGGGTGTGAAGGATGTTGCAGACTTTTTGATCATGAAATGTTTTGATACATCTTGGGGAAATAGGTCGTTTCAACATATGATGGATCTCATTTCCACAGAGCTCGAAATATATGAAAAATTGCAACATGGTATGGGAACTTATTTCCCCACAGTGTATGCCTACGGAATTTGTTTCGACTCCACCATAATAATAGGGAAACCATATTTGCGGTTCGAAGGTCCCTTTATTTTAATGGAGGATTTTTCCCAAGAAAAGGTTACACATAATTTGGAAATTACACCAGAGATGGTTGAGACATTGGTGATCCCCCTGTATCAGGAGCTCCACAAGTTAAACGTGATTCACAATAACGTGAGATTCTCAAATATGATTTTTCTTAATAGTGGAGGATTTCGAATTATTAATTTCACGCATTCTTTCATCAGCAATGATGAGCAACAGTTTGAATATGAAATGGATCTAGTTTATAGAACTTTTCAGAGAATGGTCCACAGCTATGTTTAATGGTGTTGAAATTGTCAAACCAGCCAATCAGTTCAATCACACAGAGATTTGATATTCCATTCCTTCGTGATACTGATATGGCTTTGTTAGATGATCTGAACAACCGTCTTAAGTAGTTACCCAGTTAATTTATTATATTTATTTATACTGCTTTAGTCGTACATCTAGCCTTTTTATATAAAGATATTGATAAACGGTCTTCCTTATAAACCTCTTCTACAAAGTTATCTAATCCTATCCTATTCTACAATACACCCCAGTCAGCCCCTGTTTCTGTGAATTTGAACGAACAGAAAACAACGAAAAAAACAAAAGGCGAAACAAAGATGAGAAAAGTGCCAGTGCAACATAACCATTTTATTTACCTTTCATTATCCCATCCCCTATGTGTATAACAATCAGGTCAAACAGATACACTTCTTATTCCTCATCGTTATTCTGAATCAACGACGAGAAGAAGAAAAAAAGAAACAAACCGCTCAACAATCTCTTCATCTTCAATCGAATAAGGTTATCACCATGGATTCGCGATCAGCGGTCTCGGAAGCTGCTAACGCACTCAAGGAATTGGACAAGGAGGACAGGGTGATGACCATCAGACCCGAATTCTCATTCCACAACAATGCAAAAATCAACACCAATGACGATTTGGACTTGAGATTTTTACCACCATATGCGGGAGAACAACCTCCTAACGGTGTTCAAACAACTTGCTCCCGTTGCAAGAAGGTGTTCACTCAGGATGGACCTAAACCTTTCAAAACTTGTTCTCATTGCAGGGAATTGCAGAGACAAAGATCAAGAAGATGGCAAATAAGAACGAAGGAGAAAAATGGTCTTTGTACTCGATGTGGTACCGTAATACCAGAGGAGCTGATTCAGTTTGTATTATGTCCAAATTGCAGGAAATCCTTGAGATCGAAAAAGGCTTCGAGAGGTATTCAAGGTAAATGTGTTCATTGCTCCAGAGTAATGGACACGACAAGATCGAATTTCAAAGTATGTGCAAGATGTAGAAAGAATGATCGTCTAAGACGACAGAATTTGGAGAGTCATGGCTTTTGTACAAGATGTGCTAAACCGTTGACTGGTAAGGATGGTAAATCCAAGACTTGTAAGATGTGTCGAGATAGACGAAACAATCCGAGTTTCCTTCCCAACGCTAGAATGCCAAATATTTTGAGTTCTTCGTACAATCAGGGCTACCTCCATCAAAGCACCGAAGATGAAGAAGATGAAGATGAAGAAGAAGAAGAGGAAGAAGAAGAGAAGAAGGAATCAGATGGAGATACATATAAGGTTGGCGAATCACATGAATCTTTCACGAAAGGTGGTAACAATGCTCATTACGGAAATGGTCAAGGAATAGAGCATCTGCAAAGAAGTCATGATGATGAGAATAATAATGATGATGCGAATAAAAACAACGTACTGAACGAGGACGAAGATGAGGATGAGGTACTACGAGCAGCACAGTTGATCATTCCAAATTACTCCAACCACCATTACGAGTCGAGATTGACTACCGATGCCATGAATGCTGCGTCACTGGCTCTGGTGCTAACGTTGGCAGATGGAAACGGTTTGCTAGAAGGCAACTACTTTCATGTAGTAAATAAAAGCTGAGCTCTGATATATATATATATATATATATGCCGACCTCAATGGTTGCTTTGTATTCTTTAAAATGAGCTTTGTCTTTGTCAAGAGAGCTAGGGTCAAGTCAAATCTATATTGAAAGAGCACAAAATTTCTCACGCCTCACAGTGCCCACGGCTGATGGTGTCCATCTCTCCACCAATTGTTATCGAGTACGCTGATCATTTCTATTCAGGCGACAAGTCAATTTTGATGTTTTGGATTCAGTACGCCATCACACTCAGCCATTGTTACATTAGTAGGTGCCTTGGGGTCCCTTGAATTTTAATTGAAATTTCAAATGTATTATGTATCGTCAAAATTTGATTAAAATCAAATACTACTCACTCGTCTGTTCATTAAATCAATGAAATACTTCTGATTTTTAACTTTCACTTTTCAAAATAAATATCTATCGGTGTCACAATGAAATTTCATTTTCGTTTCAGTGTTCAATCTGTTAAATATTGAAAAAGCTATTCTCAAATTTTATATGTTAGATCAACTTTTTTTTTTTTCCAGGATGATGCGTACTTCTTTAACGGTTGTTTACATTTTCAAACAACGAATACGATAAGACATACAACAACAAGATGAAAGGATATTTGTCAAGAAATCGCATTTTGGATGCAAAGGAGGATTCTGATATATTCAGTCAAAGTCTCACATCAGTTGACACTCCCGATGCTACTTTGAGAGAAGTTCACAAAAGCAAACTTGCAACGCCAGAGAAATCCAAAAAGTCTAAATTAAATAGAGTGAAGCCCAAACCAACAACTAAGAAAGTGCTCAAGAGGAAGAATGGAAAGTCAAGATCAAAGATCAGGGCTCAATCTGTTACGCAAAAGAGTTCAGAAAAAATACTGCCCTCAACAACATCATTAGTGCCGACAACTCAAACAGTTCAGACAATTGCCGAGTTGGATCCTAAAACTGTTTCGCTTATCACCGTAAATGGGAAAATCCCCAAGAGACTAGCACAACAAGTATGGCAGGAGTTGAATCCGAAGGTTTTGACAGCTTTGCAAGAGTTGATATTAAACGTATATATCGAGCCCACGGTGCTACAAACTTCAAAGAGTGATAGGGTGCGAGACCGATTGAGAGATTTAATACAGGAGTTGATTGGGGAATTGATTAGAAAATTACAGGATGTCAAACTCCCAATTTTGAAAAATAGTGAACATCTCAGTTTAGAGACTGCATTAAATCAAAAATTATATTTGGAAGCGGTGCTTTCGTCAAATTTGAAGCAAATTGAAATCTTGGAGAAAGAGCTTATCAAGTTGGAAAAGATACATAATAGTGACTTGGCATATTACAACAACCTCAAAAGAGCCATAGATAAGGACGATAGGGTCAAAGGTATTAGTGAGAATGAGAATTTGGATTACAAATTGATGAACATTAACGTTAACAACAATGTGGCCAGTACAATTGAACAGGATGAAGAGTTTGATAAAATGCTCAAGAAATTGGACAAGCATTTGATAAGCATTGGTAATAATGTTAATGAGTTACAAGAGTTGAATAGCAAAGTGACAATAGTCAATGACTTGTTGCAGTTATTATAAGTGAAGTATCACGTCAATACAGCACAGCCCTTATTGTGATTTAATCCACTAAGCAGTAGCAGTAGTAGTAGGTCATCCATATCTCTATCTCTCAGCCTCTCTCACTTTTGTGTGGTTTTTTTTACGTTTTTTTTATTTAATAGCAAATTAAGAAAAATATATTTTTTAACGTCAAAGGAGAGAAACAATTGTTTCATTTTTTGTTAGCAGATTTGAGTAAACGAGTTTGTCTTTCAACATAAATTAAGATAAAAAGATATGCCTTATTCTTCTCCGGAAAATACTTTTAAATCAAATGCTCTATCACATCACACTGGCTTGAGTAAGATCATGAACAAAATATCAGGCCAACCAGAGTCCTACATCAGGAAGCAGAACTATACATTTGGCAAGACTCTTGGCGCGGGTTCATTTGGTGTTGTTAGACATGCCAGAGACAATACTACGAAAAGAGAAGTTGCCATAAAGATTATTTTGAAAAATGCATTGAAGGGTAACGTACAAGTGGTTAAGGATGAAATCTCATTGTTGTCACAATTACATCATCCTCATATCGTTGAGTTTGTCGATTCGTTTGAATCAAAGGATAAGATATATATAGTAACAGAATTGGCTCTTGGTGGAGAATTGTTTGAAAGAATAGTTGAAAAGGGTTCCTTCACAGAGGAAGATGCCGGTTCGGTGATATATCAACTCTTGACAGCCATCGATTATCTCCACGATAAGGATATTGTCCATCGTGATGTGAAACCGGAGAATGTGTTGTACATTTCACCTGAGGATGATAGTCGTATTGTATTGGCAGATTTCGGTATAGCCAAGAAGTTGAGCACATCAAATGAGATGCTCACTTCAATGGCAGGATCTTTTGGATATGTGGCTCCAGAAGTTTTGAGAGGTATAGGTCATGGTAAGCCATGTGATATGTGGTCAGTGGGTGTTGTTACATATACCTTGTTGTGTGGGTATTCTCCATTCAGGGCTGAAAATGTTCACGATTTCTTGAACGAAGTTGAAGATAACAATCCAGTGATATTCCACGAGAGATATTGGTCCAACATTACAGAAGATGCAAGAATGTTTATTTTAAAACTTTTGCAAAACAATCCAAAAAATCGGTTGACTGCTAAAGAACTGTTACAAGATAAATGGTTGATTGAAGTCTGCAGAGGCGCTTCAATTGATTTGTTACCTAACTTCAAGGAAGGCTTCAATGCAAGACAAAAATTCAAACAGGTTATCGAGATTGTAAGATTGAACAACAGAATCAAGAATTTGCAAAAATTCGTGAACGACGACGATGACGACAAATCAGAGATTCATTACCATGATACTTCCAATTCACTTTTGTATCCTAAATCAACACCATCTTCAACGTCATCAAATACTACCAATTCCACCACTCATTCAGACCCAACTTCAAAGTTGCTCAGCTCGTTTAAAAAGCTAAATGTGAAAGATGATGCTTCTTCTTCGAAAACCAAACCGCTCGACCTGCTCCATCAAGTGGTTGTTACAGCGACTGTCAATAAGGACAGAGTGGAGAATTATAAAGAAGACAAAGAAGATGATTGATAGATGCTGCGAAATTGATTTGACGTCGGTTGTCTAGCAAGTAAACTAAACTAAAGCAGTTACTGTATATGCATTTGATAATTTGAGTATTCTGTTAAATTTTTACCACACATCACCTTTCTGTAGTTATGATAATTTTGCATTAAAATGATAGACGGTTTGTGTTTGTTGAGTTAACATACAGCACGCACTCAATGCGATAATGCTTATTTGTAAGCTGTGGGAGAGAACTTAGTCATCGATTTGTATTTTGCTGAGGCCAAAAAAAATAAATTGACTGTGAATATATCTCTAATTAGCTTTCATGAGACTCAAAAAAAAAAAGTGTCAGCCGTACTCTCAAGTGAAAGCTTGAGATTCTCGTACTCGGTAGTGGATGTGGATAGTGAATGACTGATATCTTCGTTTGATTTTTTTTTGCATTGATCGATTATACCCCCATTTTTGTAACAGTTGGTAGTATTATTATTTGCAAGTCACGACTTTTATAGTGGTGGCGTTTATTTTTTTGAAGCTTTCTTTGATTAGTAAAGACATTTTTTTTTGATGATTTTGTATATAAAATGTATTCGGAGTCTCCCTTTAATTCAAATTGAAGTGAAAAATACATATAATCAAAAGTGTTTAGATCAGTAATCCCAAGAGCCATTAGGGTTAGCTTCAAATTTCAAAGAGCTATACCATCAAGTATTTTAAAGTTACATTATACTACGTCAACAATTACAAAGATGTCTGAGTCAATTCCTACTACTCAAAAAGTTATTGTGATCAGAGAAAACGGTGGACCTGAAGTGTTGAGATATGAAGAAGATTACCCTGTACCAACAATCAGCGACAATGAAGTATTGATCAAGAACAAATATGCCGGTATTAACTTTATCGAATCTTACTTCAGAAGTGGTCTTTACCCAAGTAATAAGCCATACGTCTTAGGTAGAGAAGCCACCGGTGTTGTTGTTGCCACAGGTGCCAACGTAACTCAATATGCCATTGGTGACAAGATTGCATACTTGAGTCCAAATACATTTGCCCAATATACCAAAATTGACCCATTGAAGAACAAACTGTTCAAATTGGCCGATGATGTCTCTGAACTGGAATTGGCCAAGTTTGCCGGATCCTTGATCAATGGTATTACTACATTGACATTGATCACAGACTCTTACAATGTCCAAAAGGGAGACTACATTTTGGTCCATGCTGTTGCTGGTGGTTGTGGTTTACTTTTCACACAATTGATCAAACAAAGAGGAGCATACGTCATAGGTACTGCATCAACAGATGCTAAATTGGAATTGGCTAAGGAGTTTGGCGCTGATTACTTGATCAACAGCAAGACTCAGAATGTCGTTGAAGAAGTGATGAAAATCACAGACGGTAAGGGAGTTCAGGCAGTTTATGACGGTGTTGGAAAGGCAACTGTTGATATCTCTATCGATTCCTTGGCTAGAAAAGGTACATTTGTTAGTTTCGGTAACGCTTCTGGTGCGGTTCCACCATTATCGATCTTGAGGTTGACACCAAAGAATTTGAAAGTTTTGAGACCAAGTATGGGCAATTACATCGTCACAGACGAAGAGTGGACTTACTATTCAGGTGAACTTAGAAAGGCTATTGAAGGTGGATTGAAAATCAATATCAGTGAGACATTTCCATTAAGCTCATATGCCGAGGCCACTACCAAGTTGGAAAGTGGGAAAACCACAGGTAAGTTACTCTTGAGTATTCCTCAATAGATATTCATAGTTACATTATAATATCATGAACAATTCACAAAAGGATTTTTTTTCAGACAATAATATGTAAAAATGATTGAGCTTATCATTTGTTAAATACTTGTGACAGGATGTTTATTTGTCTCGCATCACAGACAATACATGTACCTCTGTTTATTACTTGTTTAGTTTCAATGGTATACCGTTTGCAAAGCAGGATGCTCAACAGCACCTTGCGACACAAACAGTCTCTAAAACTCGAAACCGCCTGAGACGCTTATATGTCTCTAAATAAAAGGCCCAGTTCCAATATACTGTTGGAACAATCTTGGTGGCTCACTTTCGAACTGTACTTCAATTCCCTGCATTTTATGGAATATGTAATCAAATCAACGAGCCTGGAAGTCAATTGCATTTGCAAAATAACAAACAATACCTTTAGGACTTCCTTGAGCCTTTTCGGTCACTATTTGGATGTCCAAAGTGTCCTCGTCAATGGAGCAACGAACAGAGTTCACAGAAGATGGTTTGATTTCTTCAAGAATTCTCCCAATAATGATATACCTGAAAATTCCGTCTTCACACATCCAGTTGAGACCTGTCTCAAATCTTTCCTCGAGTTCTTGATGGAGCCATCATCAAATCTGATGCTCCACTGAGATCAAAGAAATCACGCTTCCTCTCATCCTGTCATGCATCCTCTCAAATATAAATTTTCCCTAAATCTTTGATCAACTAGTGTTGAAGAGAAATATAGATACGCACTCATTTCGAAAAAAAGTGAAACACAAAAAAATAAGAGTGGATCCAACAGGGACATATTTTCAATTGTAGTACTGGAATTGATGGATTCAAAACAATGTCGTCGAATCTTACAGCTACGGTGTTGTCGAAAGTCAATGATTATATCAAAACGGAGGACGACCTATTGAAGTTGGGTGCGGTAAAGAAGACCTTGACAAAGGAGTACGATTCTATCAACAACAGTTTAAAAGTTGAGAATGAAAAGAGTCTCAATACAATATTAAATGGATTAAATAGTCTCTCAGAGTCTGAAAAAAACTTTCATCTACTACAGAGACAGGTCTCTTCTTTAAAGGACTACCAGGCAAAGATCAGCAATTCCATTGAGAGATATGACTTGATAAAGAAACTCGCGAAGTTGAACGAGAATTTCAATGAGGTGTCGTCGATATACAACATGTTCGGTAACTTCAGTCAGGAATTGCAAGAAGTATCAGAGTTGATTGACCTTGAACTCCGAGAAACCATATATCCTGACTCTCAGGTGAAATATTTGTTGGTTATACATTATAAATTGAATAACTTGCGTGATTTTAGAGACAAGTTGGAACTGTACTCATTAAAATCCAATTCTAATGACCAAAGAATTGTAAGAAAGTTTCTATCCGATTTGGATCAAGTTGTCGAGAACTTTGATTTCATTTTGAAAGAGGTGATAAGTGTCATGGTTGAGAGCATAGCCGAGAACAATACCTCATTAGTCATCAGAATGGTGAAGATCATTGAGTATGAGGAAAAAGAGGATTTGAAGTTGACAATCATTCAGAACTTAATAGCGGAGAAAGGTGAACAAAATAACTTTTTGTTGAAGCATTGCAATAGGACTTCACCAAGGAACTATAAGAACTTTTTTTTGGAAGGATCTGAGAGCAATATTAGGGAGACGTTCGACAACTGTATTCAAGCCCATGAAGAAAACAAATTCGAGATAATAAACAATTTAGACTGGATATACGCAGATTTGGCAAAGATATATCAGTTTGAAGCTACATTGTTCCCAAAAAGATGGAGAATGTTCAGTACTTTTTATTCCTGGTACTACAAGTATTTGAATAAAATAATAAATGACTTGATCGAACTTGAACCAGAGTCGATCATCATATTGGATATTTTGAGCTTTGACAGGGATCATCAGGACAAAATGAAACAGTTATTTAACTTACCGAAATCTGAAAATAAATCGATCTTGGGAGAAGATAACAAAGAACAATTATTAAAAGATTACTTGAATTTGATCACGTCGAAGACCGATGGCTGGATGGCTGCGGTGCTAGATGCGGAGTCAAAATTGTTTTTGAGCAGAACGATCCCACCAGAGACAGATGGTGATGGTTTATTCTATTTACAGGACTCCAAAACTGTATTTCAAATGTTCTCACAGGAAGCCGAATTTGCAGCTGGCTCCGGTGAGCTGAAAATTTTGATTGGTGTTATAGAACACTTTGTCACATTATTGGTGAAGAGAAGTGAGTTTTGGAAGACATTGATACACAAAGAATTGGTCAAGTATCATAGATCCTTAAATGAGCCTAATGTAGAGATAGCGGGTGGGTTTATTGAGTACTTAATAGCGGTTGGTAATGATCAAATTAATGGTTGTGATATCATCGAGTCGTTGAGCAGCAAGTTCAGCAACTATGTCCACTCCAAATACAAGGAACAAATAAGGTCGAGCATGAACTTTATCATTGACAAATCCATCGATGTGAGTGAAGTCGTGAAGAACACCTTGATGGAGTTGATGCAGACGGATGTCTCTATAATTTTTGGGCAACTTTTCACCAAAGTCTGGTACTCTACTGGTGATGATTTGATCAAACAATTGACAAACACATTACAAGAGTACTTTGAAGAATTCCGAGTGGAAATGCATAAAGAGATTTATGAGCTGATTGTTGAAGACTGCTTCATCAATGTGGTGATTTTGGGTTACTTGAGACAATTAAAGAAGATTCCAAAATTTAATATGAAGAAAATAACTGATTGTTTGAGACGTGATATTGAACGCTTATATGAGTTCTTCCAACAGTTTTTGCCACCTGACTTGATCATATACAATTTCAGAATTTTCGAAATCATCTTTGAAATATTAGATGATTTGAAAGATGAGCAGTTAATCATTGAAAAATTCAATGAGATTTATTTGAAGGATTTCAACGATTTTAACATCAAATTGTTGGCGGATATCTTGAAAAACGGAGGAATGAGTGACAAAAAGGTGATGTTAATATCAAACGAATGTGAAATGAACCAACAGAACTTTTTGAAACTGATTGGTGATGATTTGAATATATCTTTTATGTCAAAATATTAATCGCTGGCTGTATAGAGGAAATCAAAAAAATTGGATCGCACGTGCGTCACAATCAATCAAAAAAAAAATAAACCAAAAAATTGTAGTTACACTGTAAAAGAAGAAGAAAAAAAAGCTAAAGCATGTAATGATAAAACTTATCAATTAGAATACTATCAAGTCGTCATCAATATATAGTTATCACCACTGAAATGTCTTCGGCACCATTATTACAGACAGCTCCAGGTAAGAGAATAGCCCTCCCAACAAGGGTGGAGCCAAAAGTGTTTTTCGCCAATGAACGTACCTTTCTCTCCTGGTTAAATTTCACTGTTATATTGGGCTCACTCGGTGTTGGTTTGTTAAATTTTGGGGACAAAATAGGCAGGATCAGTGCTGCATTGTTCACATTGATCTCGATGGCCACGATGTTTTATGCTTTGATAACGTATCACTGGAGAGCCAACGCTATAAGGAGACGTGATAGTGGGCCCTATGATGATAGGTTTGGCCCTACAATGTTGTCCATCTTCTTGTTGGTTGCAGTGATAATCAATTTCATATTGAGAATTCAAGCGTGATAGCTTGAGAAATAAAATTGAAAATAAGAAGTTTCATTTCATTATTATAAAACCATTTCGTCGCTGAAACATTCAGTTTTTATTGCTATTTCAATCATCAGTGGAAAAATCTGAGATTTGTCTACTACTATCGCTTGATCTCAACTTGGCTTGACAGCTCAAATGAGATTTATCAAAACACTTGAGGAAGTTTATATGATATATAGGGCCGCAGCATGAAAATATACTAAATAGCAAAGGTAAAAGTAAACCCTGCAGTGAGTTTTTTTTTTAGTGAGTAAGTGTATTTAATTCGAAAGACAAACAGTCAGTGGTTACCCATTGTGTCTGAAAACATCTGTTGGGATAAAAAATCAAGCCCGACACTGTTCGATCACTCAGACCCCTTGACAAACCTATCTCGCAAATGATGTGAATTAAAGAAAGGCTCTAAATTAGCATTGAAGAATCATCTCACCATATTATAGATACTCAGTTATGGTAAAGAGACGCTAGTGATATTGTTTTGTTAGGTCACCAGTGGTAGGTTTTTGCTTCATCTACTATAAAATTAAAAATACATCAACAAACTAGATAACTAAATCAAATGAGAAAGATAGGCTTATGAGTAACACGTACTATATTTACTATTTCGACCTACATTCGAAAACTAGCACTGTTTTGCCTTAGAGATTCGCACATCAGTAATTGATGTACTATAATGTCATGACTGTCGGTATATATATATTTGTTTTTTTTTGCGATTCATTAGTTTGCTTGCTTTCTCCTCGACTCCTTCCATAGATTATCCTGGCTATCCTATGTAAATCCAGGTATAGTTCAAGATCATTTTCGTAGTTTCGTCTGGGGAAATATCAACGATCATATATCCATCTTTTGATTCATCCCACACATTTCCAACAACATTTCTGGTATCCTTGTCTTGATTTTGAAACAATGTTACCGATGTGAGAAATTTGTGTTTCGAAGATTTCTCAATTGACTTTTTCAAAATAGGTGATATCAAAGTTGTTTCGAAGTCTCTTATTTGAAAGTCGGTTTTTGAAATCAATTCGATCAACTCAGCTGTAGAAAGTGGCTAAAATGATGAGTCAATTGTTAGTTCACACGTGAATTGCGATTTAAAAATTCAATTAATTTGGCACATACAGACGAATCTATACTTTTTGAGGTGCTCACAAGTTTGATTTCCATTATAACGTATGTATTTCAATTGTTTTCGATTATCTTATATTAGAAACGTATAATAGAGTGATTAGAAAAAGAATTTCTACATACATCAAAATTAAAATTAGGAGATAGAGTTGCGTAGAAGATAGTGTACACTTTACACAATTCGCATAAGTCGTGGATCTACATCTAAATCTGTTTTTAAAAGATCGTCGGTAACATATTTGATCGAAAGCGTGCAACAATTGAAAGGGACACACACATACCTTATCATATTAGGGGGTGTACGTTTATTATCTGGAATTGCAAAGAATAAACTTATTCAAGTTCTGGTGCTATATAATCTGGACGTAAGGAAGAAATAACAAGTTGCCCTTTGGCCTTCAATTCAAAACACACTTCAATTATCCACTAAAAAGCGATATGATTGAATTGATTCAAGAAGAGTGCTACAATCTCCAGGTCTCGTTCGTGAAAGAGATTCATAGTTATTTATGAGCTTTGATTGGTCGGAACATAGGTGATTTAACGATAGTCTCCTGCTAATTATAGCCATAATTTTTTCAACCGAGGCCAAAAAGTTTTCTCATGCACCACATATCAAAGTGGAAGAGCAGCCTTTTTTCATTCTTTCATTACACAATACAGCCAATTCCCTCTAACGCCTATAGCTGAGCAAAAATTTCATACACCAACCGGTCAAGTTGACTATTTAGAATAGAGTACTGGAATCTGGATGGAGCAGATCCAAGATTTTGACTATATTTCTTACCTGCTGCGCGAGGGGTCACCTTGGCATTGCACCGTTAGTCCCCACTTTTGCAACCCCTCCTTTGTAATTGAAAAAGTTCACCCCCAAGCCTCCGATCTTTGGGGTAAACTGCTGAGAAAAACAACAAAAGGGAATGATATGTAAGAATTCTCATTCGTGGATAAATAAAAATATTGTGGTTTTATCAACACCTCTTCAAAAATGTTAAGTACTTACAACTTGAAAGAATAATAAAGCTCCATGTAGAGTTCGATATTTAACCCATCTGGCAGTTGCCTTATCATCTGGAATTTCGATAATTAACCTTATTAACTGTAACCTAATTAAATTGGAATAAAAAAAGTCGTGCATGCCCTCCTGCACGTTCTACAAAATGACAGACACACCCTTGGAGAGGGGTAGAGTAAAAACGATGTTCGGCTTTCTTACGTAATCCCCCCACCGTATCTTCAAAATGGGGGTGAAAAGCAAAAAAGATCATCACAACATTAAAGCCCTTTATAATATACTAACAATAGGTCATCACTTGTAGTTTCCCTCCAGTCTTGTGGAGTTAAAGACGGTTACTCCGCTTTCGTTGCCACCAAAGTATAAGTAAGTGGGCTTTCGCTCTTAATCTGTATACCTGTCTATTATTCTCTCTTATTGTACCAGATATAGATAGATCAACGATGTTTAGATTAACTACAACTACATCTGCAGCAACCAAGCTGGCATTGAGATTATCTACCAGATATTACTCTCAAATCCCATTGAGTGTTCCTATTACCTTGCCAAATGGTATGACATACGAACAACCAACAGGGTTGTTTATCAATAATGAATTTGTTGCAAGTCATGAACACAAATCATTCGAAGTCATTAACCCATCAACAGAAGAAACCATTTGTGAAGTTGCTGAGGCAAGAAAGTCAGATGTCGACAGTGCTGTTGAAGCTGCTTCTAATGCTTTTGAAAACTCATGGTGGAGCAAGGCTGATCCAATGGAGAGATCAAAAGTTTTGAACAAATTGGCTGACTTGTTGGAAAGAGATCATGAGTTATTATCCCACATTGAAACCATGGACAATGGTAAATCCTTGTTCTGTGCAAGAGGCGATGTTGCTCTTGTTGCAAATTACATCAGATCATGTGCTGGTTGGGCTGATAAGATCACTGGCTCATTGGTTGAGACCGGTGACACCCATTTCAACTATACAAGAAGAGAACCATTAGGTGTTTGTGGTCAAATTATTCCATGGAACTTCCCATTGTTAATGTGGTCATGGAAGATTGGTCCAGCTTTAGCTACTGGTAACACTGTTGTTCTTAAGACAGCTGAAGCTACCCCATTGAGTGCTTTGTATCTGAGTAAATTATGTGTCGAGGCAGGTATTCCACCAGGAGTTGTTAACATTCTTTCTGGTTTTGGTAAAATTTGTGGTGAAGCTATCTCCAAACATCCAAAGATTAAGAAGATTGCTTTCACCGGTTCAACTAGAACAGGTGTTGAAATCATGAAACTGGCTGCTGAATCAAACTTGAAGAAAGTTACTTTGGAATTGGGTGGTAAATCACCAAATATTGTCTTCAACGATGCTGATATCGAAAAGGCTGTTAAGAACATTGCTGTTGGTATTTTCTACAACTCTGGTGAAGTCTGTTGCGCAGGTTCCAGAATTTACGTTCAATCAGGTGTCTACGATCGTGTCTTGGAAGAATTTAAGAAATTCACTGATAACTTGAAGGTTGGTAACCCATTCTTGGAAGACACTTTCCAAGGTGCTCAAACATCCCAAATGCAATTGGACAAAATTTTGAACTACATTGACATTGGTAAGAAAGAAGGTGCTAGAGTCGTTGCAGGAGGTGAAAGACTTGGTGACAAAGGTTTCTTTATTAAGCCAACCATCTTTGCTGATGTTACTCAAGATATGAGAATTGTTCAAGAAGAAATCTTTGGTCCAGTTGTCACGATCTCCAAATTTGAAACCGTTGATGAAGCTATTGAATTGGCCAATGATTCTGAATACGGTTTAGCTGCTGGTATCCACACTGTTGATATCAATAAAGCTACCAATGTTGCTAGAAGAGTTAAGGCTGGTACCGTTTGGATTAACACTTATAATGATTTCCACCAAATGGTTCCATTCGGTGGTTTCAACCAATCAGGTATTGGTAGAGAAATGGGTGCTGATGCCTTAGACAACTATACTCAAACCAAGGCTGTTAGAATTGGTATTGATCAAATCAAAATCTAATTAATAGATTGATGTTGATGAAAAAGAGAAATATATAATATTCCGCTAACTTTGTATAATGAAACTAAATAAATTAAAAGACTTGATGTTATTATTTTTGATCTAGAGATAGATACCTATCAAGAATTAGATAAAGAAGATAACGACTATGGAGAAGATAAGTGTAATTCTGTTTTCTGCCAAAAAATTGGAAGTCGTGCGCCAAATAACATGTAAGATTGATGAGTGTTGTGACTGTTGTTTTTCGGTCTGGAAATTACCATGCACACAGTATAACATTTACACTAGTAGAATCAAGGGGTAATGAAAAGTAGTTCAGAGAAATCCACGAAAATTTGAAAAAAAGGAAAAGTAAAAAAGTGCGTATAGATTTTGGTTGTCCAATACACGATTTCTTCAGTACTGTATGTAGATGGTTGGAGAGGGCGAAAGAAACTGAGCGAGGGAAAAATTTGTGTGTTAATACTTGTGAAAAAAAAAGTTAGATTTTTATTCTTCACAAACATCATATCAATAAGCATAGACAATATGGTATGTAGTGAAGATATGATGAGTAGAAAATGTCGTGGTCAGTCAAGTTGGATAGTCAGGAAAATATCACAGTTCTCTTTACAATTCAAAGACGAGCAAGATGGAAGAAAGCAGACATCATTTACAAAATGAAAATGTGAAAAGTACAACACCAAATTTATTCATTGTATAAAGTATTGTGTGAATCAAGAACAAACTGAAACGGAATCAATACCAAATCATATCAAATTGACAGAATCCCCTTCAAGCTGCAACCAATAATGTTATCGAAATCAATCAGAAACTCATTTTTATCATATTATGAAAACGATATTTTTTTCTATGAAGCATCAATTGCTCGTACTTGTGCATGTCAGAACATTTGAAAATGGACTGGATTTCACTGATACCACGACTTATTTGAGATGAATTTCTATTATTGCTACGGATTAGATACAATCAGCTTTGATACTAACAGATTTTTTTTTATAGAGTGACGCTGTTACCATCAGAACAAGAAAGGTTATCTCCAACCCATTATTAGCCAGACGTCAATTTGTTATTGATGTCTTACATCCAAACAGAGCTAACGTCTCAAAGGATGAATTGAGAGAGAAATTGGCTGAGATCTACAAGGCTGAGAAGGATGCTATTTCAGTTTTCGGTTTCAGAACCCAATACGGTGGTGGAAAATCAACCGGTTTCGGTTTAATCTACAACTCTGCTGCTGATGCTAAGAAATTTGAGCCAGCTTACAGATTGGTTAGATATGGTTTGGCTGAGAAGGTTGAGAAGGCTTCAAGACAACAAAGAAAGCAAAAGAAAAACAGAGAAAAGAAGATCTTCGGTACCGCTGCTAAACATCAAAAACGTGTTAACAGAAGAAATGCTGATTAGATCATTTGATAGTCTTTTATGGGTTATCAGTTTTATTCATCCGTATTTTTTTAGTGTTTTTCGGTTACATGTTAATTTATAATTCCTAAAATATGAAAATAAAAAAAAACCACAATTTGTACATTTTACTTCGAATATACCCATCTATTTGATGACATTCTTCATCAAGTCACAAATATTATCTCATTTATAAATCAGCATTAATGGGCTTCTACTACAATAGACATTGTTTAGATCAAAATGTTAGAAATGTTCAACTCAAAAATGAAGATGTGAAACAAAAAAAAATAAAGATAACCGGTATACGTGAATAAAGTCCCAGAAATGACAGGATTTGTCTTATTTTAGCGCTGAAACGTCAAGTTCCAACTTCTTTGCTTGCTTCTCCAATTCTGCCAATTCTTTATTCATTCTTAATCTTTCATCCTGTATGTTTTTAGCCCATTGCTTGAATCTGTCTTCCTCTTGTTTGACTTGATCTGCGAAATAACGTTTCAAACTCTTTTCTTCATCCAAATATTTAGGATTGGTCGTTCTCCTCTCCAACATTGAACTGTTTCTTCCATCCTCAGCACCATCAGATTTTTCCAATTTGGCAGTTCTATAAGTCTCGTAATGTAATTCCTCTGTAGACAATATCAAATCTAACATATTTGTTCTTAACAACAAACTCCTCAACTTTCTGAAATCACAGTGTTGGTCGTTCTCAACTTCAACAATACCCCATGGGTACTTCCTTCCCTTAACAAAATTTCCCGGTGTAACTTCAACATCATCTTCAGAACCAATTATAGCGAATGGCATACTTTCAATCAATTGTTTTGCATGATCTGAAGCCGCCTGATCATCAGCCTCAATAGGTGGTGAATAGATTCTAATATCTTGCAGCTCAATGATTGATCTCACCCTGTTTTTAAATTCTAACATCTCACTTGGAGAGAGAGTATCTGCTTTGGCAATTACTGGTACCAAGTTGACTCTTGTACCTAATCTTTTCATAACTTCAACGTCCAATGGTTTCAATGAGTGTCCAGTTGGTCTGATAAAATACAAACATACATGGACTCTCAAGTCACGAATGTTTTGTCTAATTGGTTGTTGCTCTTGTCTCATATAAGAATCATGTTGATCATCAAGAAAATCAACAATTGGCTGCCAGGCATTTTTGTTATTCACATTATCACCAAATCCAGGAGTGTCAACTATGTTTAACTTCAACTTGAAATTCTTCTCTTCCAACTCCGCTCTCGTGACATCGATCTCTACAGTCTTGTGAACGCCATTTTTATGTCTAACAGAATGATCTCTGTGTTGTTTTAAAGTGGTTTGAAACAAAGTGTTGATGAATGTGGTTTTTCCTAAGCCGGATTCTCCTGCAACCATTAAGGTGAAAGTGGCACCATTTTGCGATACAATCTTGTATCTTTGATTAGGAAGGTTAGCTATACCAATTGGTTCGACCATTGCGATAAAAAAATGTGTATGGTTTGATAGCTGGTGAATATTGAATTTGGAACAACAACAACAAATAAAAAAATTGAAACAGAAAATAAAGAAAACAAAAACGCGTCCAAAAAAATCAAAAGTAACAAAAAAGGCCTCAACTGCCTATTTTAGTAAAACGTGTGTCTAATATCAAAATGGCTGAATATGGCAATCTCGGCAAGAACCTAAAAAAATACTGAAACAAAGAAAAATAAGAGAAAACTATCGAATTTGATGTTCTAAACTGAAGTGAAACCGATATATTGTCAGATCACGACTAACTTATAATCACCAAGTTATTCTGTAAAGATGGCAGAAGCTTCCAAAAACATATTATCACCTTACATCAAATCATTGTTGCTGAAGCCACCTAATTTCAGCGTCACCGATTTACGTGCTGCTTTCCGTTTAATCATTAAAGGATTAGCCAGCGACATCCAGATTGCCTCTTTTCTCACTGCATTGAGTTCAACGGGGTTGGATCATGAGCCAGAGTACATAGCCACAGCAGCATCAACTTTGTTGGAGTTTAGTCATGTAATAGATCTGAAGAATGTCAGTAGTCTGGGATATATAGATATAGTTGGGACAGGAGGTGATGGTCAAAATACCTTCAATGTTAGTACTTCGTCGGCAATAGTTGGTGCTGGTATGGGTTTAGATATATGCAAACATGGTGGTAAGCTGGCAACTTCAACATCCGGTGCTGGTGATTTGATGAAATACCTTGGTGTAGACTTGTTCAAGGTGACAGATATAACGACACCAAAGATTGTTTCTCAATCGAAATTTTGTTTCTTGTTTGCTCCAAGTTTCCATCCTGGTATGGCCAAGGTCGGTCCAGTTAGATCCGGTTTAGGAATACCGACCATTTTCAACATATTGGGTCCATTGTTGAATCCTATACCGTTGAAAGCAAGAATTCTTGGTGTATACGCTGAGAGTTTAGGTCAAGTTTATGCAGAGGCAGCTTTAGAAATGGATAAGATGAATGGCAGAGGTATTGGGAGCACCATGGTTGTATGGGGTGAAGTCGGATTGGATGAAATTTCACCAATTGGTAAAACAAAAGTTTGGAAAGTTGATCCAAAGGATGGAACTATCAACTCTTTCGAGATACAACCATCTGACTTCGGATTGAAAGAGCACTCCTTGGATTTAGTTAGAAGTGGGACACCGGAGCAGAATGCTGATTTGTTGAAAAAAATATTGAATGGAGAATTTGACAAAGGTGATCCACATTTTGACTATATTGTGATGAATAGCGCAGCGTTAGCTGTTGTTGGCGGTATCGCCAAAGATTGGAAACAGGGTGTTGAGCTAGCTGAAGAGTCGATCAAAAGTGGTATGCTGTTGAAAGCTTTGAATAGATTTGTCGAGTGTGTAGATAAGCTTGATGAAAATTGAATAGATAAGGCTTTCGTCGTGTGCACTTCAATATTAGAGATTAGTTTTCTTTTGATTTTGTTTTGTTTTTGTGGTACAATCGAAAAAAGGTAAACAAAGAAAACAAACACAAGATTTTAGGTGAAGTCTTTCGTGTATATGTACATTCGTTGACTACTGCCACGCACTCTTTAGAGCAGACGAAGACCTCTGGAATTCCCTAGTATATCCACCATCACTGATAAAGTATGTTTGGTGCTAAGAGGCTAATAGGGACGCCGAGAGACACACGAAAAGATGGAAAAGAGCGAAATCTTCAATTCACACCAGTAGGTGATGAGGATCTATACGAACATGGATCGATCAGGCAGGAGAATAATCTCTCTCCCCTTCAAAACAAGAAGAAAAGTTTCTTAAGATCACACATCGCTGATCACACCATCAATGGCTCATCATTTGATAATACATCTCATAGTTTTGACACAATTGCATCTGAATCACATCATCAGCAATGGAATCCAGATCTGAATTTTTTAAATGAGATCAAGAAAAACCTGGAATCTGGCTACATGGGGCTGGAAACAGGTGAGCAATTATTAAATAGTGGATCAAATCCTTTGAGGCAGCAGCATGATAATGTATCAAGATTGCAAGATGAAAATCTCAACTTGAAAGTTCGGTTGGCAACCTTAACAAGATATTTTGGAGAAGAACCCCAAGACAAAAAAGACTTGATTAATAACAACATTGAATTGAAACAAAGCCTTATAGAAATGGACAACAAAATGCAAGATTTAAGGGAGTATATTAATGAGTTGGAACAGCTTGGTAACAATAAGGAACAACACAACTCCACAATAGTAGAAGATCATTTTGGTAAAAATCAAACGATTATCGATGATAATCGCGCTTTACAAACACAGATACACCAGTTAGAACTGGAAATGAAAGACGTTCAACTCCGATTGAAGCTCCTGCAACAAGAGAACGATCAAGTGACGAGAGAAAACGAGCAATTGTTAAAGCGGAATGATGAGTTGCAACATGAAAACGAGCAATTGGATCAGTTGAATGATAAAGTGATACATGAAAACAAACAGATGGAAAGAAAATACGAAGACCAACAAGACAAAGAGGGCAGAGAGTCACTCCTACAAGAAGTAACGGATTTGAGTGGAGAAGTGGATGATCTTCGAATGCAACTTCGTCAAAAGGATGACACGGTAGATGAGCTTCAAGATGAAATAAATCACCTAAAACTTGATAAACAAGAGTTGGAAGAGACGATTGATGAGCTAGAAACACGCTTAAGATCTCAAACTCAAAAGATGGAGAACTCCGATATTAAATTGGAATCACGATTACGCGATGCGATGAGTGATGTATCAAAACTATCCAAGCAAGTCAAGAAGCTACAACACACCGAATCAAAGTTAAATCATGAGAAAGAAAAATTAGAAGATGAAATAGCAATATTGAAGCGCGAGCTCCACAATGACGAAATGAAAGTTACGAAATTGAAATCCAGAGTGAAGGATTTGCAAAACGAGCTGAGGGCACTGCAAGAACTCAGGGTTGATGATGATTACGTTCAAGATTTGGAGAGACAAAGGAGGGACTTAGCTGACAAGTTGATGATAGCAGAGGAGAAGGTCTCCAATTTAGACCGTGATTTGATTAGGACGAACATCGAGCTTGAATCTTTGAAGAGAAACAGAAACAAAACAAATGATGAACTCATTAATTTGAAACAGTCGAATGAGTCTCTTCAAAAAGAGATTGATGCTTTGGAATATGACTTGCGTAATCAAGATCGGTTGATACAAGAGATCGAAGATTTGAAATTGAGATTGTCTGAGAGCAATTTGAATTCAACTAAAAATGTTAAATCTAAAAACACAGAAAAAGATCAATTCAATCCTTACTTGGAACAAGAATTGAAGAGACTATCGGCAAAGAATGATGAACTCCAGCATATTGTGGATTCAATGTCCTTCTCCTCTGATTCTAAACATGATACATTGTTAAAACAAAACGAATCCCTAAGACAAAAAATGGAAGAGAAAGATGATGAGATAGAGAGCTTGACCAGTAAGTTGAGAGAGTTGATGCGGTCAAGTAAGATGAACCTATTGAGTGAGGACGATGAAAAATTGGAGATGATGAAGGAGATCTCTCAATTGCGGTCCAAGTTGAACTTGGTAAACATTGAGAAGGATAACTTGAAAGAGGAGTACTCAATGAAGCTTTCAATCATCAAAAGGCGGTTAGACAATGAATCTAATTCCAGTATAAATGAGACTCTTGAATCTAGACTACAGGAAGAGATCAAAACGAAAGAGAAACTTTTGCTTGAATTGTCTAGAAAACAGCGTGACCTTGATGATGTATTTATCAAAAATGAAAAGTTGAGTAAAGACAATAAAGAGTTGGAGAAAATTATGTTTGCATTGGAAGAAAATGAGAACAAGTTGGTGAGTGAAAACAGGGCATATTTAAAGGATCTCAATAAATTGAAGCAGACATGTATTAAATTGCTGAACAAACTGAAAGAGAGTTCTCAACCATCCAGTAATCACGGTGACATCATCAGATTGCAATTGGATAACGCAAATCAAGAGATAGACATTTTGACAAACAAATATCTTAGATTGCGTAAAGATTTAACCACAAAGATTAAAAATTTGGAAGATTCCAAACAAAAATTGAAGAACAAGTTATTGGAGATATCAGAAATCAATACCAGAAGACATCGTCAACAATACCCTACACCGGTGAGCTCCCCTGTTCCTTCTGTCAGATCTGCTTCTCCTTCGTCATCTTTAAACGGAATAGAATTGAGATTAATTAAACTGAAAAATGTTGAGCATCAACAGACGATAAAAGACCTACAAGTTTACAACAAGATCTTGAGTCATTCATTGACTAGGACAAATCAAGTCATCAAGAATAATATCATCACCATTGATAAAAATTTGGATCAGTATTACGAGTTTGGGTCTATGAGTGGAAAGAAATTGACTTTTAAAGCTCTTGCGAAATTCGTCTTGGCAGCGGTTAGATTACGGAGACGATACGATGAGCTGAATTTGAATAAAATTTACATGAATGGGTTAATTAAGGAGATCAAAAGGGAGAAATTGAATTTGTTTTGAAATAGTTTAGTTATTGAGGGCAGAGAGGAGACATGTCTGTGTGAATGTGTGTATTTTTAGCTTCTTCTCAGGTGTTGTATCAATATATTATGTTTTTTTTTTTACCCCAGCCTTTTGTATCAACTGCGATTGAAAAGGGTGTCATAGGAATAATTGAGTGACATTGCAAAAGTGCATAATTCTTAATCATATGAATTCAAATCTCCACCATTAAATCATCATAGCGGATGCTTTCGATTCGGGAGTTAAGTTGCCCCAAATCACAACAACCACCTACAACAAAAAAAGATCGTGTTCTCCCTCAAGATTTGTAGAGAGCTAAAATAAAACGCAGTACATTAGAAAACTGAGGCTGCGTGAGTATTAACGAGATGTAAAATCAACTAACTCAATTACTAACAAAGCAATAGGTAAAGGAAATATGGTGGTGAATGATCTAGATTGTATAGAAAAATATATATATATATATGTAACCTTTGGAAACAATTGTAGGGTCTGATGATCCATGACATCTACATATTATTACACACTGCACAACAAGACCAAACAAACACATCACCAAATTTCCAAAATATATTTAAACTCACATTCTTCTCGAAACACATCTTTAAACTGCATACTTCTTTGTCCACTCTTTAGCAGTAGCTTCATACTTGGCTCTATCACTCTTATAAATGTGTGCTATTTCCGGAACCAATGGATCATCAGGATTAGCATCGGTCAACAAGGAGCAAATTGATAATAAAACCTTTGAGATGGTCAACAGAGGAGACCATTGATCTTTCAAGATATCAAGACAGATATTACCATTAGCGTTGATATTTGGATGATAGATTTTTGTTGTGAATTGCATCTTTGGAGGTTTGAAAGGATAATCTGTTGGGAAATGAATACTTAAAAAGAACACCCCACCAGCGTATGGAGAATCTGGAGGACCCATTATAGATGCTTGCCAGTGGTATAAATCATCTCCGACTGGACCAGCAGAACACGATGAAGGTGGATCTCTTCCTAAATCATTTAATTCCTTATTAATACGTTTAGATGACATTGCTTTTTTGTGTGTGTGTGTTGTTTTTGATTGTTGTTGATTTACAGTTTATCTGATTTTAATTCCTATGCTTGATTTAACAAAGAAAATAGGATATCAAAATGGAAATGCTAATAATAGATGGATAATGACAGTGATGAACAAAACTGATTGATGACTAAATGTATGTAATTGGATTAGATTGTTATATGTTAAAAAGGTGATATAGTGTTATCTTTTTCTTCCGAAAACAAAATTTCTCTCTTTCTTTCTTTCTTTCTCTCTCTCCCTCACAATAGTTTTGTTTCATTTCTAATAAAATTACTAAAAAAAATTACCCGGTCCAAGAGGGAATTCTAGCAAGTTCCTTGTTCTTCTCTACAAGTTTGAATTTTGGTGCACACTACTTTATTTGGTAATTGTTTTTCTTTCCACTACTTTTGTTTTTGTTAACACAATAAATCTTGTCGTGTATCAATTACTGATAATTCTTTGCTTTTGATCATGTGATCAGAGATGGAATAGAATGTTGTCATAATACATATAATTAAGCACTATAATAATTATAATAATAATAATAATATATCAAACCTGTTCATGCTCTGCCCAATCTCTTTATTTTTTATTGAAATGTTTATTTTTTTTGATAATTCTCCCATTAACTTGCCTTAGCTCAACTTATTAATCCAAATACTTCATCGAACCATGCAGAATTATTTAGTTAGTAGTGGTAGTCAATTTCGCGTGGGAATTGCATAGGGGCATCAAATTAAATTAATGTCAAGTTTTAAGTTACGGAATGTTCTAGAAAATGATAAGTTTCCGAGCCTTAATTGCCGTCTATGCTTCAACTTGTGGCAAATTTTTGATCTATACTACCAAACTCAATATCGACTGTACTCAACTGTCAAATTTCAATTTTGAACATTTGCATAAAAAAATTTTGGGGTGAAGAATTTACCAAAAAAAAAAACACTGCTTGCCCCCTTGTTCAATTAAATCAAGTCATTAGCGAATGGGAGCTAACTTATAACAACGACAAACAGAATTGAATTCGCAGTGGATAATGGTTTCAACTTCAAGATACTAAGAGAAATATACTTGCTTCCTAGATCTTAGTATATTATTACAAAAAATTGTAAGCGGTTAATACGAAAAAAAATTTGTATTAGGTTTTCTTGAATTTTTTTGCTTAGCAAAATTGATGATACCTAGTCCTAGCCTAACTTCTTCTTCATTTATGTTCTGGCCCAGTTTTTTAGGCATAAAAGAACGATTTAATGAATTCATGTAAGCTGATCTAGAAAAGCATAATTAAATATTGGCATGAAACTGATATTAGAACAATATTTTAAATGCTCCTCCACATTTGACATAAATCTGTCTGATTCTTTAAATTTATATGATCTATATTATACGTTAGAGTTCATCATTATTTTTTTTAGGTCAAAATGTTGTTTGGGTCACATCAAAACAAATGAAGTTATATTGCTTCAAAAATTTCTCTACATTTAGCCAGCATTTTCTTTAATAATGTTGGAAACAACATAGATATATCTGGTGTTCAATTATAGGGTTTTCTTTATTCAAAATGACCCAAAATCTAGAACGCGCATGTGGTGCAATAACATTGCCAGATTTTTAAAACAATACTATGTAGATTTGATGCTGAAATGGTAATGATACGAGCAGGCAGCACAATAGCTCTGCTATTGCTGGAGAATGTGGGTGGGTATATCATTTCCAGCTTCTAGGATCCAACACGATGTATTTCGGATAATGTTAGTAAATTACTGCCGAGTCTGCGGCACACATGCTCTATTTTGTCGGATGTTTCGCCATTTCTTTTCTAGCCTGTAATCTCCGGGTATGACAAATGCCGTTGAGATATAGATCATTTGGAGCTTAGAGTATGGATTGTATAACAACACTTGGGAGCCATGATAATGATTAAGTACGATATGTTGATTTATATATGTCTTATTAAGTTGTCATCATAAGAGTTGATTTGTTATTGTCTCTCATATATGATTACACAATAAACAAACAAACCAATATACCATCATCGGATTTTGCAATATTCGGCCGTAATAGAACAAATACAAAGGAAAAAAAAATTGACGGAATTCGGAAGCAGTAGAATAGTATGGACGAGCTATTATTGCCCTTTTGGGGGAAATACAACAATTGAAGATGTAGCCTACTATCTCCATTTTCAAAACTTGACTCCCCTTCAAAAGATAACAAAATGAAGATATTAAACATCTTGTTGAGTGACAGGATGTATAAGGTGACATAGCTCAGTTTTATTCCGGTGCTGGTTCACTCATTCGCACTCTTCCCACCATACACTGTTTGATCTTTTTTTTTCTTGCACAGTTCAGGCGATTTACAATTACTGGAAATGAAAGGGAGACGAACAAAAAGAAAGAAAGCCAGCCAGTTGGGACAACTATTGGCCCTACCTTAGATAGACCTAGTTCGAAGGCCGATAGGGCCAGAATGAGATTCAAACCAGTTCTGTTGAAGAACTGTTCTAGTGACGACAAAGTCAAGAGAGAGAGAGTGTGTGTGTGTGGGAGATCCAGAGTTTTGTAGATGTATATGGTTAGATTGTTAGGTGATGCAGATCAGCAAGAGACGTTTTGGGTGAGTGAGAATGTTTTGGATGATAATGAAAATCTATCTAACATCTACGTTATTTTGGACTTATTTTCATGTCCTCAAAATCTCTGCCCTTAAATGTCAGTCCAAATTGATGTTTGGCCATGCATAGATTGCATGATGGATTGCAGTAGATCGATAAAGGGTAACAATCTTTTCTATTGATTCGGATAGAGCACCCAGAGAAGACTATGCTGGAGAATCTGGAAGAAACAGAGAGAGAAATGAACAAAATGGCATGACAGAGTTGCAACTTAAAAGTTCATATCTGATCTAAGGCTGATTGGATGGTTATATTGTAGTATATATAAAAAAGAATCGCCAACTATCTTTATTGTAAACAGATGCAAGAGTGCATAAATCTCATGTAATTTTTATGTAAAAAGGAGAAGGACGGGCAAATGGGGAGGAGAGGGGCAAGTTTGTTTTTTTGGGTAAGTAGAGAAGTGTGAAGAAGAAACACACAAAATAAAAAAATTCTCGTATCCAAAAAACAAAAAAAAAAATCAATAATATATCAAAGTGAATTAATCATTATCCAATTTATCTAATTTTTACCTTCACAACCTTCATCACAAGTTACTACCTATTCGAGAAGGCTGTTTGGTGAAAACGGGGTCTGCAATAGTTCACAGATCGACTTTTATTTCACTTCCTCACATCTATTCCTTATTCCACCTTTTGTTACCAGTTCAAATATCATCAATTTTCCCTCTTACATACATATATCCAATATTATCACACATATCATTTACATTACAACAATATACTTGACACCTTCTTAGTTTTAATCTGTTTTTCATACAATAATAATTTGCTATGGACTTTAATTACGACTTCAATGATGCTCAGACGTTGTTAGGATCTTTAGATTCAGGTAATGATGACTTTCTGTTGACAACGAATAACTTGTATCAAAACGAGGGTTATTGGAACAACAACGATAACAACAACAATAATAACAACAACAGCAATAACAACAACAATGGATTTGCCAACAATGTGAAACAAGAGGTCATTTCTCCGCTGTCGTTGGCAGGAAGCTATTACCAGTCTTCTTCAACAGATGATGACGTACTTCTCAATGACATTATCAACTTTGACGAGTCAAATATTGTCAAATTTGAAGATAATGATGAGATTGGGAGTCAAATTGATGAGTTGATACAGTCCAATACACAGATTCCAACACCTGTTTCTTCATCCGCTAGTGTATTCGAGTCACCAGCGCTTTCACTGTCATCTCCAAAAACGCTGCAATCATCAGCTATGTCATCAGCAAATGTGTCACCACAGCTGTTAAAATCAACGTCTCATTCAAACTCTTTGACTGAATCAGGTGGTAAAGTTGGTAAACCACCTAAAAAGGCCAGGTCATCCCATAATCTGATTGAGAAAAAGTATAGAACCAACATCAATTCAAGAATTATGGATTTGAGAGATGCAGTACCTGCTTTAAGAATTGCGTCCGAATCTAATCAAGGAACTACACTTGATGATTTGGAAGGGTTGACACCAGCTAATAAATTGAATAAGGCTAGCATTTTGACAAAGGCGACTGAGTACATTAAGCATTTGGAAAATAAAAATGAACTGATGTCGAATGAGGTTTTCCAGTTGAGACATACATTATCACAATTTCAGCAATTGTTGCCACAACTCGGAAGCCCCCAGCAATTACATTCACCTGTTCAACAAGCTCCAATGCAACAACAGCAGCTGAATCATCAATACCTGAACTCGGCTTTATTTTCCCCATCACAGCCACGCCAAACTCAATCACAACATCTTCAACAACAGAGTCAGCAAGGCCAAAACCAACCATCCCATCCAGTTATCACTCAACAGAGTTTCACTGAGCAAGTCAATATGGGCATGAATGGATATGTTCCAACTTTGCATCAAATACAAGCAGCTCAATCTCAATTACTGAATTATCAAAGCAATGAGATACCAAGATCTCTGAATCCACAACAGCAACAACAACAACAACAACAACAACAACAACAACAGCAGCAGCAGCAGCAATCCAATGATGGACAATCAATGTCTTTTGGAAATAAGATGTTGCTCGGTGGTATGACAACTTTGTTGGGATCACAGATGTTCTCTGGCGAAGGTGCAGGGGATGGTTATGATTACAAGGGATTATCGTTCATTCCAATCCACAAATTATTCCCAATTTTGAATTCAGAATCTGGCAAATTTATAATTAGTTTTATGAGGTTATCTTTGGTTTTGTTGGGTGGGTTCACTATTTTAGAGCCTTTAATTTTTGCAATCTTATCAAAATTCACACAGGATAAGGACGATAAGCAAGTTGTTGCCGTTGATAAGTTTGATCCATTAGGTATCACGAAATCACATTACGAGCTCTTTTCACTTAAAATGGGTTTTAAAGATGTAACTGATAACTTGGACGAAATGTCGTCGTTCAATGAAAAGATTACTTCAACATTGACGAAACGTTTAAACACAAATTTGGAAGTCAAGACATTATACGGTTGGAGTGAAGTTTTAATTACATTGAACAAGATTGAATTTTTCAAAATTCCAGATTCAGTTAATGAAAAGGATATTTCAAAGAGAAATGTTATTGCATCAATCTTTATTGAATTATTGTTCACCAAGTTGGTATTAGCTAAGCTCGTTTCGAACAAATTGGGATCCATTTTATCGTCATTGTTCGGATTGAGTAAAACTGTTGATGTTACCATGTTAAAGCTCATCAAGTTGATTAGAATTGTTGATATTGACACATTAAAAAGTGATGACGTTCAAAGAATCTGCAAGTTGATCAACACAGAAACAGAGTTCATTGATACTTCATATTTGTATCAAAACCTTTGTGACCTCTTTGATCTCAATAAGGATAATGTTGTTAAATCAGTATTGTTCCCGGAATCCAACAAGACATCAAATGTCAATAGTGAGAATTTACAAGATTTGATAAATTCATCTGAATCCTTGTCACTTGTCAACATTGTTGTTGCCATAAGATGTCAAGAGGTTTTTGATAGAAACTTGATCAAATATACCAAGTTTTTCTCTAAACTGGATTCAACAGAAGAAGCTGAAAATTCATCGTTCTCCTCTTCGTCATCGTCTATTACCGCTGATGATGAAACCGATGGAGAATGGGAATCCAAAGAAGATGTTGTTAAGGGTATCCGTGATGAGGTTGTACAATACGAGAAGTTGATTCCAAAGACTGATTTTAAATTAGCAAAATCTTTAAAATTTTTCAAATTTCTCACCAAACCAAATTTGGAAGAATTAAATGAGATTGTCAATGTTTTGAAAAATGAAGCATGTGATTTGATTGATTATACCGATATGTCAGTTGTTGATGATAAATCTGGCAAGGAAAATCAGAATGGATGCGCTGCTACTAAAGATGAACAAATCAACAAGATCACGAGATATACAACTAACAAATCCAAATTCTCTAAAACACATGTGAATAACTTGTCTCCATTGATATCTAGTGAAAATTATTTATTGTTGGTTTGCTCTTTCATATTGTATTATCATTCGATAAACAAGAAAGATGAGTGCATTCGTTTGATTAGGTTTTTAAAGATTGATCATGGCATTTCATTATTGTCGTTTGTCATGTTATGCGAAACTTCAGACGTTTTGATCAATGAGTTATTGCACAAAGAGGAATCGTTGTTGAAGTCGATGAACGAAGTGGACACCAAAACACATCATGAAGAAGAGAAAGATGATGTTGATGATGATGATGACGATGACGATGATACTAGTTCGTCATCGACGTTGAACTTGAACTCCAACAAGATAATGGAATCCAAATTGAGATCGGTTGAGTATAACAAGTCAAACATTGAACAATTGATTTTGAAATCAAGGTTACTTATTGCCCAATCAGGATCATCCAAGGAGTTTAAGAAGTTGAGTTTAAATTTGAAAAGTGATGTCAGTGACAAATTGGTTAAGATGTGCAAGAAAATCAATGGTTACGAATGATGAGTCAATATTTTATCTTATCAATAGTTGGAAACTGATTTTAGTTTTTGAAGCTTTTTCTTATTCTTAACAACAATTGTTAAATAAGAAATGCAATTAGTTTGAAATCAAAGGAAAGGACTTTTCATTTTTTTTCTTTAAAAACAAAAACAACAACCACAAAATCATGAAATAAGTCCAAGTGGACAAAATACAATAATATTCAATCATTTTCTTTAACATTGCGAATTTCAATTCTAACATTTTGTATATTTTCTTTTCATTTCATTTGTTAAAGGTTTTATTATCTTTTATTGGGTGTTCCTTTTACTGGATGATTTTGTTGTTTTATACGAAATAGTTGGGTTAGGTTGGTGCTGCTTAAAAAGTCAGACCATGGTTTCTATTTGGATTTTCGAAGACATTGTAATGTCTTCTCATGTTTTTCATCATTTTTTGTTGCGATGGACTCTTTGTTACCCTTATTTTCAGATTATCTTTTTTTTTTTAATTTATATTTTAATTGATCATTGAAGTTGTACTATTATTGTAAAGCTGTAGAAGATACTGTTTCATCTGAGAATATAAAAGTGCCGCTGGCATTCTCACATTTCCGTCCTTTCACCTTATGAAAGATAATAGTAAGGAAATAAATAAGAATCTGCGCAGACCAGTTGGCGAATTTGACACAAAATTGTAAGGTCAGTTAGAATGTAAACAAATAAAAGAAGAGAATTGAGATGAAGGTTTTCAAAAGAAGGGACTCTCCAGATAAAAAAGAAGAGAGATCCACAACAAAATTTAAATTCAGACAGATCTATAACAGAAGCAGAAGTCAATCTACAGAGATCTCTCAGTCCAATCGACTTGGATCACTATTCAAGTTAGTAAAATTACAACAACAAAAACAAGTAATTAGACATAGAGGGAGCAATCATGGGCTCAATGACAACACAGGCACATACTCAAAGTCAATTCTGCCCAATAGATCCACTGTGATCGACAAACATCATGACTCAGGAGGAACAAGGGACAAAGGTTTGTTTCTCTATTTGATCCATTCCATTTTGAGTGATGAAAAGTTATTTATGAGATGCATTTTGTTATTGATCTGCATTTTTTTGATCGTATACATCTTGATACATAAGATATCCCCTATTGTGGAGAAAATTGCAGAGACTTTGGTGACAGTGACTCGATGGTATAGTCTCGGTAATATTGGTAATTCTATTACGAGCTGGCCTTTACAATGGCTTTTTAGAGTGCTGCTGCCATAGAGATAAAACATAAGACAGCCCCAGTGGTTGTTCCTAAATAGGAAAAGAGCAAAGAGAGAGAGAAAGAAAAGAAAAAAAAATATGGCAAACTACTAATTATTACAAATCATCATCATCATCATCATATCAATTTGCCATTTGATATTGAGGAAAAGTCACAACAACAAATACAAATCACACATCACACTATGAGTCGTAGAACTTCAGAAACACATGTTCATTCAGGTGAAGGTCCATTGCCTGAACAGGTTAGACACTTGTTAGAAACGAATTCATTTGTTCATTTGGGTACATGTTACAACAATATTCCAAATGTTACATTGATGAATTACTCATTAGTCACTGAAGGTTCAGATGTCTTCATATTTTTAACCACTCATAAAGACACACAAAAGTTCAGAGATATTAGCAATAACAAAAATGTGTCAGTCTTGGTTCATGACTGGACATTGACAAAGCAAAAACCCTTGAGCGATGTCTCAGATTCAAATTCCCTTTTGAATTTTTTGAAAAACTTGAACCAAAACGAGTTGTGTCAAGTTAGTGCTACGTTGACAGGACAAGCTGAGGTCTTGGATGAAAAGAACGAAAAATTACCGGCTTACAAGCAAAAGCATTTGGAGAACAATCCAAATTCAAAGGCCTATATCGATGGTGACAATATTGCTTTTGTATTAGTCAAGATACTCAGCTCCAAAGTTGCTGATAATTACAATAACGTTGATAGGTATAACTAAAAGAGAATGAAAACCATATATGGAAAATTTTCCAAAGTCGAATGTGAATGAATGCGATTCTTGTTGCTTTTTCAATTGTATTTAGTCTTCATCATGAATGAATAAGAAGCCTTCCTTGTACTCCTGCTATCCTTTAATTTGTAAGTTCCGCACACACATAGAAAAATCATATAGGGAAAAAATTACAAAAAAACCAAGAAAAAAATAGATAATAAAAAATAACACCGCCTAAGAAAAGAATCAACTATCGGTCTAATCTCGTTTTCAATTGTGTTCAAATCCTAAACCTGCTCATTTTTTTTAGAGCAAACTGAAGATAATGTCAAGCTCAGATTTCACCGAAAAGGGTATTCTGTTGGTCAAGAAGGCTATTGAAGCCGATAGTGCGTCTCGATATGAAGAGGCATATAAATTATATTTTAATGCTCTTGATTACTTGATGTTGGGAATCAAATATGAAAAGAACCCAAATACTAAGCTGATGTTGAGATCAAGATTCACAGATTACTTGGGAAGAGCTGAGCAATTAAAAGAACACTTAGAGAAGCAGAAGCAGACAACACAAGAAGTACAGAATGCTAATGGTGCAACCAATGCTCAAAAAACGAATGGAACTGGAACTGGATCCACCGATGATGATGACGCAGAGACAAAGAGATTGAGAGGAGCATTGACTGGCTCCATTGTTTCAGAAAAACCAAATGTGAAATGGGAGGATATTGCCGGTTTGGAAGCTGCAAAAGAAGCATTGAAAGAGGCTGTTATCTTACCAGTCAAATTCCCAAAATTATTCACAGGCAAAAGAAAACCAACTGCTGGAATCTTGTTATACGGTCCTCCAGGGACAGGTAAGTCTTATTTGGCTAAAGCTGTGGCCACTGAGGCTAGCTCCACTTTTTTTTCGGTCTCATCATCTGATTTGGTATCTAAATGGCAGGGTGAATCTGAAAGATTGGTCAAGCAGTTATTCAACATGGCCAGAGAAAATAGACCCTCAATTATATTTATCGATGAGATAGATGCCATATGTTCTGCAAGAGGTTCAGAAGATTCTGAATCATCCCGTAGAATCAAGACGGAGATTTTGGTTCAAATGCAAGGTGTTGGTAACGATGCACAAGGTGTCTTGGTTTTGGGAGCTACCAATTTGCCATGGAATATAGATAGCGCGGTTAGAAGAAGATTCGAAAAAAGAATTTATATACCTTTACCGGAACTTGAAGCTAGAAAAGAATTGTTCAAATTGAATATTGGAACAACACCTTGCGCTTTGGAGCAAGAAGATTATAAACTCTTAGCAGAAATGACAGAAGGTTATTCTGGTTCCGATGTTGCTGTTGCCGTTAGAGAAGCATTGATGCAACCCATCAGAAAAATTCAAAATGCAACTCATTTCAAAAAAGTGGATGTGGTATTAGAAGATGGTGTCACACACAAGATCAAATATACTCCTTGTTCCCCAGGTGATCCAGAGCTGGAAGAAAAAAATTGGATGACTCTCGAAAGTGATGAATTACAAGAACCAGTTTTGACTATGAAGGATTTCGTGAAAGCTGTCAAGGCAACAAGACCTACTGTCAATCAAGATGATATACAGAAACAGATCGATTTCACCAATGATTTTGGCCAAGAAGGTGGATGATACCTTGATATATTCTAGCTGGCCCTCATTTCTCTCAAACTTCAATTCAAATTTCCTACTCTCCTTTTTTACATCTATTCTTTGCAGATTTTTTTGGTGCTCCAGTTTCTCATTATTATTAGCTTTACACTTATCTACGTCTGTGTTCATATCTCAGCATCTTTGCTTTCCAAATAACTAAAGAAAAACTTTTTCAAAAAAATGCATATGTAATACTATAAAAGAGAAATTGATGAGCTACTTTCAAAAAATTCATTGAGGAAACTTGAAGCAAACTCTAGATGATGACCAAGGAAGATCCCAGACATCGGCAATCTTCTCAATTGGAACCTCAGTATATTCTCCGACAACCTCGCCTTTTGCTAGATACACTGTGATGTCTTTAAAGCACTTCAACATGTCTGGATCTGAAATTGGTCCAAACCCGCTTCCTAAAAGGTAAAAATTCTTCGATCTCAAGGCTGCTGCTGGTACTGTGATTGTAGGACCCAGCATTTGCCCAATTTGAATCCAATAGAGGGGCAGGGTGGCATCAGCCTTGGTCTTAAGCGCAACGGTCATGATCTTCATTGCTGGATCACCATAGGTATAATCCAAGACCACATCAACGTTCAGCAAATCACCTCTTCTCAGAATTTCCACATCTTCTTCTTCCAAAGAGATGATAGTATCCAAAAGTGGCTGCTCGCTCTGAAGTTTTTTGAGAGACTCAATTGTTCTACCAATACCAATCACCTTTGACGCTCCGAACACCTTCTTTGCAACCTGAATGGCAATCTTACCAGAAGTTCCTGTCACGCCTAATATAGCAATCACTGGACTCAGCTTCAAGCTTGGAACTCTGCATCCAAGTGCAAAGTGAGCAGACATAGCTCCATTGGTTAAAGCTGCAACACGGCAAATAGCATCATTGGAATCGTAGCCCTTAGGAAAAGGTGCCACAAATTGCTTGTTGACATTGACGTATGTGGCACATGATCCAAACCCTGGTGCCGCAGAGGCAAAGTAAACCAAATCCCCTGAACCTTCAACATATCCAACTCCATCCACTCCAATTTTGGAATCCTCATTTGAATTTGAAGACACAGAATAATGACTCCCCATTGCTCTTCCCTTCACTAAATGATGATATCCTGAAGCCACAACTTTCACCATCACTTCATCAGCTTGAGGTGCTTTGAACAGAACTTCCTTCCACACTGGAACTTTAGTTCCGTTGGGAATGACAGCAGCCAAGACTTTCTTTGGAATTGACATTGTTACTGCGTGATTAATAGCGATTGTAATAGCATACCCACAGTCCTGTTTAAATATATTTCGGTTTTACGAAAAATAGGTCGTTCTTATCCTCGATCTCCGTAGCCCCATTCGGTATCTGGAACCGACACCCGAAGAAAAACAAAATCACAATAATAAAGTTTCTCATAGTACTGTTCCACATTTTAAGAATCGGTCTATACATCTCAATTCGGGGTACAGGTAACTCCTGTGTCTTTGAAGTTTTGTGCTCTGGTGAAATGATCCAATTTTTTGGAGGCACGGCTCATATTTTCTTATTGGAAATTTAAGTGACACCCAATGCTGAGGATATTAAATTCGAGAATTTTCAACATCGATTACCAAAATTAAGTGCTTCCATGAAATTCATTGATTGACAGACAGTGCGAAAAGCAACAAATAATGAAGCAGATAAAGAAAGGTAATTTTCTTTGAATTGGGTGATCTGTTTCTCCTCGTGTGCTGTTCTGATGTCTATATATCTATCTATTAGAAACACATACCTACATGTTGTTGTTGTTGTTGTTGTTGTGGAGGAAGACCTCGAGCAGGGGCTGAGTAAATGTTTCCAGCTCTTCAAAATGAAGTTGATATCTACAGATGTAGAAAGAATTCCAGTTTGAGTTCAAGATTACTGGAAAGTTCAATGGCTGGAATGCTATCGGTTTCAGCCCCACCGACGGAACTAGACCTACGCCTGAAATTGCTGACAGAACGTCCACTACTATACTTCGTACAAATAATCAAGAAGGAGCCTTGTTCGTAAAAGACATTCCTCGAGTTTTGGTCTCGAAGGGATCCCCAATACCATAGATTTTGTATCTACTCTAGCCGATGCTCTTCAACTACATATATCGATTGTGTTGAAAAAAAAAAAAAAAAAACACTCCAAAAATCAAGTTTACAGAGTAGTGAAGTCTGTTCCTGTCCATCACGTTGAATAAAAGTATAATATTGAGAGCCTTTTTCACCGAAAAAGTTATAGAGGGGCAAGAAGAACCATTGAATTTCGTCTGGTGCTACTATTGTTAATTGATTGCCCTCTGATAGCTTCTTACCTGCAGAAGATCTGATAAAGTTCGAGCTCATCAGGTTGATTGTGCTACCACATTTATAAAAAGATACAGTGTTCTGTTACGAACTGATTGTCGTTTTTTCACTTAGAAATTAACTTGGGTGAGGTGCTCGGTAGTTCAAAGCTTGGCTTTCTGTTGTTGGTGTTATTTAATAGCCGAGGGTGATCTCTTTTGATTCAAATAGTACAAATTCCACCAGATTTCAAGATCATGAACTCAAAGCTTGAAGCATTTGTGTCTAATGACCCCAAAAAATTGTTGAAATTAACAACGAGGTTGTTTGATAGAGGTTTTTTCAATTGCTATTTGTTACCACAACAATTCAATTTGTTGAATTTGATACTTTATAGTCCAGTGATAACAGATGAGAAACAAAGACTCAGGTTGTGGCAAGAATTCATGAATGGTAATATAAGCTTGTCATTCTATTCAGAAGATGAAAAACTGTACAAGACTGATGATGACCTGACCGCTAATAACGGGGGTAGTGATATCGACAGCAAAGATAGTGAAACCAACAATATCAAACAGGAAGATGTTGAGGACATTGATTTGAACCTCAAGAAAGGGTTAGCGTCTGCGAGAATACTTCTGTCCAAGGTAAGATATTTGCTTTGGGAACAGCTGTTAGATTTTTATTATTCTATGGGAACTAAACATAATGATACCAATGACGAATACGAGATTCTTGATTTCGATGATGAGGTTGCGGAAGATACCAAATCACAAAACGGAGTACTTGTCGAACTTCCCAGTATATCATCTACTCAGAATGGTTCAAGTGTCGTGAGAGATGAGGAAGATGACTACGATGACGAAGATGATGACGACGACGAGGAAAATAAAGATGGCAAAACTGCAGAACAGACACGCGAAAATGAAGACTCTTTAGAATCTTCAAAACATCATAACGAGAAAGTGGATCCAGCTGATAATTTGGACAAGATTGATCATTTCAAATACAATGATAATGGAGAGTTGATACTCGAGATTCCTTTGGGAACCATCACTGCACCTGCTGCTTATCCGCTGGAGAAGGACGAATCCACAGAGAAGACCAGCATTGGTCCTACCCTTCTAGGACCTTCTTCGATCATCGAGTCTGAATTTGAAAAAAAGAATGAACTCAAGTTGGTCAAAAACTTCAACAAGATATATCACAGCTTTGAACATGACAGGCAAAACTTATTGAAGAGAAGAAAGCTAGAAGAGAGTGACAAAAGATTGGCTTCTCTCAATGTTGATAATCCGAACAAAGAATCAGAGGATAACGATGCTTCAGCCTCACAGGTAAATAAGTTGATAAGCTTTGGTGGAGCAGCAAATTTGTCCTTAAAGAACTTATTAAGTAAAATTGATCATAGCCGTGAAAAATTGCAGTTATCAGACATTGAGTTGAGAAACTTGATTTTAGATGTGCGTAAGAACAGATCTAAATGGGCCAGTGATGATAAAATAGGTCAAGAAGAATTATACGAAGCCTGTGAAAGAGTAGTTTTGGAGTTGCGTGGGTACACAGAACATTCAACAGCTTTCTTGAACAAAGTGTCGAAGAGAGAGGCGCCGAACTATTATCAAGTTATCAAACGTCCAATGGACTTGAACACTGTTATGAAGAAATTGAAGGCTTTCCAATACAAGAAGAAGCCCGAGTTTGTTGATGATCTCATGTTAATTTGGAAAAACTGTCTAACATACAACTCTGACCCAAGCCATTTTATCAGAACTCATGCCATCGCAATGCAAAAGAAAACATTGAGCTTAGTTCCTCTTATACCGGATATCACAATAAGGGATAGAGCCGAAGTTGAAAAAGAAGAAGCTGAATTTCACAAGGAGGATGAAAATGTAGAACAACATCATGCATCGAAAGCAACCAGAGGAGGTGTGAGTTCGGCGCAAAAAGGAAGCAAACTGCCAAAAAAGGGTAAAAAGAGATCCCGAAATGAAATGGAAGATGATGTGGAGACTCCAGTTGACAGCGGAATTGAAACTGGAGTGGACGGAACCCCCGTGCTGCTGGTGCTGCCTTCTGAATCCGTTGATCTGGTGAAACTGGAAGCTGAACCAGAGTCAGAGGCGAAAACAGAGGCTGATCCTAAAGTTGATAATCCACCAGCACTTGCTTCCTCAAATGAAACACCAGTCTTACCAACTGATGAAAATGAAGATGAAGACGAAGATAACGATCAGCAACAACAGGTTGGTGACGATGATGACGAAGATGAAGACGAGGATTTGGAATACACTACATGGTCCAATTTGACTTCAAATGCCAGGTTCAAAATTTGTACTGCAAGGTCCGAGCTTTTCAAAGAGAATAAGCTTCAACCAACACACGAAGCGCTGTTGAGAAGTGTTGAACAAATGTCCAACTTTAGCCACTATTTGGGAAATGAAGAAGGGATTATATTCAATACCAATAGATTGGAGTTTCTCGATAAGAGCGAGCATGATGACCCATACCTAATTGAGTATGATGTTACTGGTGGAATACCAGCAATACAATACCAAGGTGTCAGCTTTGAAGCCGAAGAGAAAGAGGAAAATGAGCTAGTGTCGAAATTTTTGAGCCAAAGACAGGACATGGATGATCTTGAGCCATCCCCATTTGTACCAAGCCCTGGTGGGTTGAATAAGAGCTTTGAAGAGAACATTTACTTGATGCAAGAAATACGAAAGATTTGTTTCAAAATTTCTCTCATAAGACAGATGCAAAGCCAAGCTTTTGTTCATCACTCACAAATGAAGCCACCAGAAATTGATAAGATCAAAGAAGTCGATATTGACCCCGTCTCAAGATTGGAAAATAAGGACAACTTCAACAGTGATGTCTGTTACAATGCAATGAAAAGAAACGTGTCAAAGATATTGATGTCAAATGGATTTGAAACTGGTGATCCATTTTGTGTTGATGTGATGACCCAAGTTGCAGAAGAATATATGGCAAATTTGATAAAGTCTATTAAATTGCATACTGAATCTCAATCAGTGAATAAAATTGGTGAGAACAAAATGACAACAAGCCAAATTATATGTTTATCATTGGTTGAAAATGGAATTCAAAAGCCTGATGTTCTTCATACTTATGTCAGAGAGAATATATTCAAACAAACTTCCAAGTTGAAAGACATCAAGTCAAAGCTATCAAATCTTTTGAAAGATTTGTTGAGACCCGGTTTCCTGTCAACTTTGAACGAAAAGGAGTTCACAGACGATAGTGAGCAGTACTTAACTGGTGATTTTGCCACTGAAATCGGGGATGATTTCTTTGGCTTTAGAGAATTAGGGTTGGACAAAGAATTCGGTTTGATAAGTCAAACAATTCCACTTCATTTGTTGCATGCACGTCTTCATAACTTCCACTCTACAGAAGGTCAGAAAACCAGCTCCGTTAGATATGAGGACATATTCGCTATTGAATATTCTCCACTAACTGCCAAGGACATTCCAAAACAGATTGGTTTATTAAAACCATTTTATGATTCATTGGCTGAAAAATCCAAACATTTCTACCTGAAACAAAGGAAGAAGGAGGAAGAGGACAATGTTAATAAAAATATAGAGAAGAAGCCAGCAATTGATGATGATAACATAAGGTTAGTTGAAGATGATGAATTGCCTAACAAGCAAAGAAATAGTAGACCTAAGGTACCACCAACTGGTAAAATACCAGGAGTGAAGAAGAAGCCAATTGAGTCTAGTTTTTTCATGAAAGAGCCGGAAATCATTGACAAAGATCATCAGGTTAAGCCAGTCGATGATAATATGAATGGTCATGTGGGCTTTGATTCGACACCAAAAGAAGATTTTACAAGCGAATCCGCCAAGGATGGTTTCACTACTAGTTTAACTTTCCCCTTGAGCGAAACTCAAGTTGTTTAATGCTAGCACTGAACTATTCGACGCTGTTTAAGCCGATGGTCTTATTTGAGAGCTAGTCTTCTTATAAGTCAATCCCCATTTACGTGACATTGCTAAAAATATGTATCAATAACGTTTTTAAGTTGATTTTTTCTTTTGTATTTCATATAGACAAGGCATATTGGTCTTTCAATAATAGCCTTAAGTAGATTCTGGCCGAAATATTGCAAAGGGTTCTTAGATCAGGCAATAACCCCGCGATATCTCACTCCATTAACCATTATAAAGTTGCCCATTAGCGTCTCATCTTTGGCCACATCTGTGCCATACCACTCTCTGTCCAGATCCTTTTCTAACGAGTTTTCATCTTCAATCAGCTCCAATCCTAAAGTCACCACAGATCCATTCAGCATGTCAAAATATAGCTCAACGTTGTCAACAAATTTGCCAGTGAAGTCGTATAACTTAGTTACATATATGAAAACGTCTGAAGGAGCCATAAGCGGAGGGGATGGTCTCAATGAGAATGTTGCAGCCAAGTCGGGATTGTCCAACATAGATCTCAGGACATAGTCGGGAACTTTGAATTTGTTGGTGGCTATTGCGTTGTTAAATGCATGCACTATGGATTTCTTAAGTCGTTCCTTATCGGACAAGTCCAATCTATTTGTGATCAAACTGTTCAACTTCGCATCAGATTTGGAACCCCCTAAAAACATATTGTATCCCATTGGAACCAATTCGTAGTCAACAAGGTTAACCTTAGGAAATGGTTTCCAATCTTGCATGATAAATTGACAATTCAAATCATAGACCAGCTTTTCTTTGGATTGAAATATCTTCATATCGCAGAGCTCAGGTAGTAACACTACAACTTGATACTGGCAAGTTTTCAATTCTGAGACTGTTTCAATTTGTGGTCTTTGTAGTCCCTTGCCACACTTGTACTGCACGAATGTTGATCTCGGTTTCCCCGTTATATCACAAATAGCACCATCACCAATTAGCTGTGAGACGTACGCACCTTCATCACTATTGACCACATCATTGCTTGAAACCTCATATCTATTGCCCTTCATGTTCTTGGAATATCTTCCAAGTCTGTAAGAGGGACCATTTGGATCCTTAATAGAGCCATCTTTGATATAGTGGTATTGAGTAAAATCACCATTGAAGCAAAATTCGTAGGCCCAATATTGTGAAACGTGAATCAAACAGACATTGTGTTTCGAGAATGCGTCTGTGATACTCTTCAATCTGTCTGATATCAACAGATCTTCCTCTCTTTTGAGCCTATTCAGCTCCGTCTCATTCAACACAGTTTCGTAAAGTTGCAGTTCGTTCTCGCCACTAGAAATATTCAGCCTTGGAACCAGACACAAATATTCAGACAGTTCATATCTCATTATTTCATATGAGAAATTGAGATTTGGCTGAGTGTTCAATAGTACTGCAGCAATTTCTTCGCTGACAGGTTCACCATGATCATAAAAAATTCGATACTATGTGTTTGGTCGTTTGTTAGTGATTTGATGTTTCGATTGTGGTAAAGAATCACTTACACTTGGTGTTCCACTATCCCAAGAGCTAGCACAACTTGATAAGGCCAGAAAAAGATACAAAGCTATTGTTTCCACAAGCATTGAGTGCTGTTTTGTGGATACTTGATAAAAATTGTGCTTGTTTAAACATAAATATCTTTTGAAAAAATATGAAAAACTTCTGTTACTTTTAATCGAGTAATACATTGTAACGGTAGCGATCATGGTATCCCTTTGGTTAGTGGTGACAATTTACATAACAGCTGTTGCTGGTGTGTTTTTGACCAAGAACAGCAACCATACTCTTCAGATATCGTCACTTGATCACCGTTTTATCACGAACTTCGGTGTCTTATCATATCAAAATATGTCCTGGGCTTTGCATATCGAGATGAAGGGTGATGATGATTTAGGAGATCAGCTATATTGCATTGGTATTAGAAATAAGGCTGGTATTGACTGCATGAACTATAAACGGATAACTTCCAATGCAGACTTGGTGATATACACCGATGAAGCTAGCAACATCAAAGATTTATCACTTTTGACCTCCCAAAGAAAGACGGGGATAAAACTCGTGGTGAACGAGGTCGCCAGAGGACCTTTACCAAAAGTTACTGCCAAGATAGTGGAGAAGCTGGAAGACGGCTCCACAGTGATAAAAGAGGAAGAACAGGAGCAGAAGTCTTTTATCCAGAAATATTGGATGTATATCGTGCCACCTTTGGTATTATTCATGTTGATGGGAGACAACAGTTAGATAATCTCTGTGTATATGGTAATTTCCACTTAAGGAAGTCTAGCGGTTCAGTATTTACGCCTAACCTCAGTGGTAAAATTCGTCACTCAATAAAATTTTCAAAGAATTTCCAAAAAAAAAAAAATTGGTGAAAAAACTGAAAGGAAAATTTTAAAAGTAAGAGAAGATCAAGATTGACTCAAAGAATCCAATCGCTACACGTCATTAGGTTATTCTAGGTTTCCTCCACGATAGCCTTACTCACACTTGCAGTTTATTTACGGATAATATAATTGCAAGAAGATGTCGCGTTTCTTTGCAACAAGGGCTGCAGCCTCAGACTCAGATTCTGATCTTTCGTCAAGTGACGAAGAATTGTTGAGCTCATCCTCCGACGAGGAATTAGAATCATCTTCGGAAGAAGCCAAAGGACAGGATTCGGATGAGGATGAAGACTCGCTTTTTGGATCAGACTCTGACGATGATCTTTCATCTGATGACGATGATGATGGTCCAAGGGGTGCCTCATACTTTTTAAAAAAATCAACGATTAACTCTGATGATGATAGTAGTGATGATGAAGGAAGGAAAGTGGTTAGAAGTGCCAAAGAGAAACTTATGGATGATATTGAAAACGGTATAGCAGCAATTGAGAACTACACTCTGATAAATAGTTGGACACAGATTTTGACCGAATTTGACAATTTGCACAAGGCTTTACCTAAGGCACAAAAGCAACATATCATCATACCATCTGCTTATATCAAAGCCATTGCAGAATTGGATACAGCTATACAAGAACAAGATAAAGATGCAGCAAGTAAGAAGAAGTTGAATGCCTCTACTGCCAAATCTTTCAACACTTTGAAACAGAGAGTTAAAAAGCAAGCCAAAGAGTTCCAAGGTAAGATTGACGAATACCGTGCTGATCCTGCCACCTTTGGTACCAAGAAGGACGACGAAGAAGCAGATGCAGATGCCTCAGAGCTTCCTAGCTTGTCTCAAAAGAAAACATCCAAAGGTAGCTCGACTGGTTCCGAAGCTATTTTCGAGACTTTACGTACAATTCAAGAGTCGCGTGGTAAGAAGAATGTCGATAAGCATGAACAAATTAAATTGTTGGAAGATTCTTTGTCTCTTAGTGAGCTGCCATTCGAATTAATATCTGTCTATTTGAATCTTATTCCTCTGAGGTTTGACCTTTATGTCAATGTCTCGTATATGCCAGTTGATCAATGGCAAATTGTTTATGACAGGATTACCGCCTTATTCAATATTTTGGAAAAGAATAGTTCTACCTATAGAGTTTTGGAAACAGCTAAGACCACAGATGACATTGATGTTGAACCAATTCCAAATGCTGAAGGTGTGAAAGAGATTCTCGGTTCGATTCCATCTCTTGTCGAAAGGTTGGATGATGAGTTGACGAAATCTTTACAAAACATTGATCCACACTCTACAGAGTATATCGAGAGATTGAAGGATGATAGCAAAATTTATGATTTGATTGTAAGATGTCAGTTGTATTGCGAATCGGCCATTCCAAAAGATGAATACTCTGAGAAGTCTGGTGAGCAGTTAGCTAGAGTCATTTTGAGAAGGGTCGAACACATCTACTACAAACCTGTTAGTTTGATCATCTTATCCGAGAAGCTCACATGGGAGAAGTTGGCTCCAAGAAACTCCACCATTTTTTCAAAATACGAGGGTTCCTCAGATGATGAGGTCTCTAGAAAATTATATGCCAATGGTTTGATGGATTCTTTGTGTTCGGTTTTATACACTCAGTCAAATTCAATCTTCCGTAAGAAAGCAATGTTGTGTCATATTTATTACTATGCTTTCAATGATGAGTTTTACAAAGCTCGTGATATGTTTTTAATGTCACATTTACAATCTACAATCGCTTCATCAGATCCTACCTTACAAGTTTTGTTCAATAGAGCTTTAGTTCAGTTGGGATTATGTGCTTTCCGTTCTGGTTTGATCAGCGAATCTCATCAGTTGTTGCAAGAAATTGCTACATCGATGAGATCGAAAGAGTTATTAGGACAAAGCGGCGGAAGGTATCAACAACAACAAACCTTGGCTGATAAACAACGTTTATTGCCATTCCATATGCATATCAATATGGAATTATTGGAGTGTTGTTTTTTGACTGCCTCATTGTTGTTGGAGGTTCCTTTACTTGCTATAACCTCCAAGACCGAACAACAAAAACAGCACAATGCCGTAAAGACATTCAAAAGAGCTTTGGAGTATCACGACAGACAGATATTCCAAGGGCCACCAGAGAACACCAAAGAATATGTCATGCATGCTGCTAAGGCCTTGCAAAAAGGTGACTGGTTGAAAGCTAGTGAATTATTGAAGTCTATCAAAATATGGAATTTGTTCAACAAAGTCGACGAATTAAAACAAATGTTGACCTCAAAATTGCAAAGCGAAGGTTTGAGAACGTATTTGCTTACATATAAAAATCACTATGAGAGATTGTCTATATCACAATTATCAAACCTTTTCGCACTTTCAGAGCAAAGGGTTAACTCGGTTGTCTCGAAGATGATCTTTGAAGAAGAAATCAGCGCGGCGTTGGACCAAAAGACTAACTCAATCATTTTCATGCAAGGTGTCGAAGTAAGTAGATTGCAAGAGTTGGCAATTCTGTTGGCTGACAGAGCTAATCAATTAGCAGAGCGTAATGAGATTTTGGTCGCTGGTGGTCATCAAAGTAATACATTGTCAAATCATCAACCCCAACAATCTAACAATAACACCCAACAACACAACCACAACAATCACAACATAAAATTTGCTCCAGTCAGTGGGGCTTTGCAGTCCGCTCCTGGAACTATCTCAGGGGGTGCTTTAAACGGTATGGATAGAAGACAAAGAAAAAACCAGAATAGGAAGTAGCTCATCAGGTAAAGTTGATGTATAAATGCTATACTTTGAATGTGTATTTTATTTTAAACTTACTTCATAATTCATCTGTTCTCGTTATTTAGATGTCTAGTAGCACCATGTAGCGCCAGCGAAATTAGGTCTATCTTGAGCTTTTTTCCGTGTGATAAAAAAAAGTTTAATCACGAAACAATCTCGTTAAGGTTATCGAGGCAACAAGGATGAAGTCATTCATAAAGGCACACAGAAAGTCCGGTTCCAACCCACCGGAAGACCAGCGACTGCCTCTGACACCTCGACTCAATCATAGTGCGTCAGCTTTTAGCTTAAGGCAAAAGACACCAACATCTTCTCCGACTTTATTCACCTCATCTGCATTTACCACTTCTCCATTACCTCCTCCGATACCTTTTGCCAACAGTCCTACATCTATATCCAATGGTAATTCCCAATTGGACAGTCCCAATGGAAATAAAAGGTCAATACTCAAGGGTTTGTTGAAGCATAAGAGCTCGAAGAATTCACTCTCACCGACATCCAAATCGAAATCACCTGTTGTTCCTAGTAAAAGCTTCGTGACATTTTCAGATCCAAATCTACCGTTGCCAAGTGAGACCCCCGAATTTGTAGTTGATAGACCACACTTACCATATTCCAGTAAGGTAGGTGAAGAGAAATTGAGTGATAATTACACTGGAGTACGGAACAGTGTTCGACTGAGGAGTTTGCAACCGTTGACCAAGACTAATAATGATCCTCTGCACCCAGTGGGAATACTCAATTCACCATCAAACAACTCTCCAGCTGGTTTGGAAAAAGCAGTTGTTGTGCGACAATTGAAAAAGATGGTCACTATTGAGGCCGTAAGCATCAACAAATCTCAATATTCTGACCGAAGTTCTAAGCCAGAATCTACGGATAATGAGAGTATTAATTCTTCAGATTCCTCTGAATTTTCCTTCGAGGCAAATAGAACATATGGCAGAAGTACCTCAATTAAGTATTACAAAAAGGAGGACGATTTAGTTAGAGAAGAAGCAAAATTTATGGGAAAGAAGTTTATGAACGAATTCATCGGTGAGGATATTGATGTTACAGACTTGAACGATGAACTCAATTATGATGACTCTGACGTCGAGGACGATACTGAGGATTTATTTAATCGAAAACTTTTCTCCAGTGGAGAGGAAGATGATGATGATGATGAAGGGAATGAAGAAGACGTTGGATTGAATTCTCAAAATCAGTCTGATAAAAATGAAAATATCAACTCTGAAACTTTTCACAAACATATCTTTGAAGGTGACGTTGAGGGGGTTGAGGACTACTTGGATGAGGCGAATATTGAGCAGAATGGTTTTGACTCTACATACGAGATGAATGAAGGAGAGAGTGATGGTGAATCCATCGGAGGTGAAGCAAGCCTGTTTAATATGGATTCCAACATGTCAGACTTGTCGAGCCTGGAGACATTTGAGTCAGATATCCCTCAGGAAGCCGAGTTCAACTCTGATATCCTGAGAAGTTTCTCTTCCACACTCAAAGATGATGGTTCGAAAGTTGCCAATATTGCAATTCAAGATACATTGGATGATAGCGAAATTGTAAATAATATCACAAAGAGAATGTCTCAGATAACGGTAGAACCTCCTACTGTATATATGGCTGATTTGATGCCAAACATGGGAGCAACCCAACGAACTAGACTTGGGTTGAACCTCAAAACGAAACCCGTGAAATATCATCAAATAACAAGCGCTCATGATGACGATTTGAAATTTTTGAACTCTAGATATTCATGGTATGTGACTGATGATAATGCTCTGCTGATTCAACACAAGTTGCTGCAGATGGAAAATGAGCTGTCTTCTGCTCATATGGACGTGAGAAATAATATGGAGGATGAACATCCGTTATATGGTATCTCTAACTCATCAAGTGAAAAATTTGATGACTCACTCTTGGACGAGATTAATCAACTACCGGAAGACTTTGAGTTTGACTCACAGGGCCCTAACTCGAACTCCATGCACATCAAACCCATGAAGCTCCTGACAAATTCCAGGCAAAACCAATGGAATAAGTCAAAGGGACTCGTGATGGCGCCATCTGCTTCGACTGGCACGAGAATACAGAAAAAGGATAAAACAGTGACTTTGTTTAGGTCATCATCTTCGAAGTCGAGTGGAAGCCAAGCATACAATGCAAGTGTTGAATCTTTCGAGAGTGGATGGGCTAAAAATATTGATCACAGCGATGAAGAAGAGCTAAGCATAATTACTCCTGTGGCTTCCCTTGGTGGACATCCACTTACGCCATTCAATATCCAGGACTCCCCATTGACTACAATTAGCGAAGGCTCCTTCGACAGTACTTATATATCAAAAGGATGATACGGGGAATTCGCCGCACATATGTCATTATCGTATTTATTAAGCGTAGGTCTCGTTATAGACTATTTAGCATGTCAAAACAAAAGAAATCAAGCATCCTTATCTATAACTCGGCAACAGTCCCATCAATTTTGTATCAGTAATCTCATCAGCCATTGAAATAGGCCGTCTAGGTATTTTATGCTATGAATTTTTTCTGCTTCAACTTTGATTTTGTGATGTCGTCATACAAATTATCAATTGAGTTAAGTAATTTTGAATTTGGGCTGAAACTAGATGGTCCCTCATTCCTCAGTGGAGGAAGAGCTTTGGATTTTTTTGACTCAGCTTTTTTCTCCTTTGGTTTTCTCATCGAGTTTCGAAAAGCCAAAATAGATGGCGAGTTAGCAGAGCCGTCATCTTTCGGTGTATGAGGTAGTTTCTTAGACAATCTCGGCACAACTTTTTTATCTCTCGGTTTTTTTGATGAATTTTGAGAAGCTAAAATATATGGTGAGGATGTATCAGGCTTCGGGGCCAAGTAATTTGCAAGACTTTTGGTTTTCCATTCAGTTACATTCCCAAGAATCATGTTGTTTTCGTCGCCCGGGAAGTAACTACTGGCTGATACATCACTTTCGAAGCTCGAGTGTCTTCTATTGATGCTGCTTGGAATCGACTCGTGTAATTGATCCAAAACTTGAATACTGTGTCTTTTGGCTCCTGTTTCATTTCTAGTACCCTTTTGGTATTTATCAAGTTTGCCATATAGAGAATAAAGTCTTGCTAGCTCATCACCATTAGAGTTAACTGAGTTTTGCTTCTTGATCGAATCATGTAGTTCAAAGTCATTTGCGTATTGGCTTATCATTTCTGCCTCTGTATCTCCATCGTCATCATCATCTACCAATATCACCTCAATTGTGTTGCCGTTTTTATGCTTCTGTCTTATGCTTCTGTAAGAAGTGATCGAGCCTTTCAGCTTGTCTCTCATTATCACTATTTCCTGTTCGTCATGGGTTAAATCTATCAATATATTCTCTGAGCCGAACACAGAAGTGGCCCGAGTAGAGTCTGTTTTCGTTAGACTGAGTGTGGATTCGTAACTGGAATGACTGTTCAACTGTGATGCCACTCTCCTGAGGACGCTCTTATTTTTGCTGTGAGGCTCAGGTTGCGAGCTCAACTTACTTTCTCTGATACTGTGGCGCTCGACTTGATCTTTCAAGTAGAAGTTTAATTTGGCGTTCGCTTTTTGCAGTTCAATCAGTGTCAGAGGGGTATCTTTTAGTACGGGAATGATGATTTCTTTCACTGGTGCCGTCTGCGAATAAATCAATGGCTCATCAGGGCCATTCAACGATCCTGGCTGAAAGTTACTCTTGGAATACCGGTCTTTGTTTTGGCTCTCGCTATCAGTGATACTCAAGTTATCAAAGCTACTCAAAATGTTAATCTGAGATTTGCTTCGTGTATGATTATGTTTTCTGGGACTTTTACTTAAATGCTCTTGGTGATCAAATGTCAGCATCTTTGACATCGTCTGCCCGTAGTCGACATGGGGAGGATGTTGCTTGTCATTTATCTTGTGGCTTTTCATGTCATTGTCATTTTGGATTTTTGGTGTAGCCTGATCTAGTTTTGAGCTTGAAGGAATGAATTCCAAAGGAGGATAATGATAACTAGATCGTATGTATTCAGGGCTATTGAATAAAGTGTTGTCATTGTTCTGGTATGCCTTCGTCGCTGTGAGTTCGTCACTTGATTTAGAATATGTCATAGAGTTAGGAGATGACTCGGGCTTGGGAAGACGCTCATCATACCTATTTATATGTTGGATGGGTCTGGAGTAAAAAGAATCTGTATCGCTTTGTTCAGTTTTGCTATTATCGGGACTGTTTGTATTTAATCCTTGATACAGTCTATCAATTGAAGGGAGCAGACGTTGAATCAAATTTGTTCTCAGAAACTCTCTCTCTGGTGATTTTGGTTTTGCCACAGGACCCTGATGTTCAATGTATTGAACGTTGGTGCTTTGTTTTAGAGCAGACTTCAAGGGCATCTTGGTCTTTCCATTATTGATAGCACCAATGGAGCTTGTAGCTGTTGCATCTCGACTTTGAAAACTTCCCCTCTGACTTACTCTCGTAGGTGAGATCTTTTGCGTGTCATACTCGTTCTTCGTAATTGGTATTTGCTTCAAAGGTGATCCTGTCTTTCCAACAATATAGCTCCCTTCATTTGACCTCTTGGAACCTGCTTTAATGACTTTTGCTTTTTCTGTATCTTCACCATCTATCATTTCATATGTGGTACCATTGAACACTAACTCTTTGTCCAACATTGCATCTCCGGGTCTATCAACTTTAGATAACTTCGGTGGAGTTCTTATCACCAAGGGTACTGAGATTTTGAAATCTGGGTGGCCTTGTGGTTTTACAAATGCCATATATGAATCATCAGCTAAATTGTGGGAGGTTGTCTGAAAAGGAAACATACTGTTTCTTCTCTGTGCCTTCTTATGTGCAGGTAGTGAATAAACACTACTGCTATTTTTGTGATGTTGCATGAGCTTGGTTTTGCTGGAAGGCATATCGTCGCTGTGATTTTGACCTGAAGATGATAAAGAGGATCCCAGGACAGCTGTGAAATTGTGTCGAGGGCTTGAATTCTGCTTATCAGTGCCATCCATCAATGAATTAACAGGAAGGGAGAATCTCACTTGGGGGTTAAGCTTCCTCTTTTCTCTTACATTCTGCAGCCTCGCAGTGGTACTTAACTGTTTGATAGGCGATACTTCTGTTAACTTGTTTACTTCTGTCGTTTCCGCAAACCTCAGGATTGAGGGGGGTTGCTTTTCCATTAGGCTTTCTCTCATATTGAAAATGTTGCAAATTTGAATCTGTGGGACTTGTTGCTTCTTCAGAAATCCAAATATCACTTGAGTATCAGAGATTGGGATGATGATAAACCAAGTAATTTGAACAACGTTGAAATTCTGGCTTCAAAAATACCACAGATCAATCAAAACCTTCTGCTGTGGTTCCAATCCATTTGAAAAGAAATGTGTATTTGATTTGAATTTCAAAAGAGACAATTTTTTTTACTCATATATACTGTTTACAAATTTCCGAAAATGGAACACTTTTAATTGAGTGCATACTTAACTCACGATTGGCTCAGACACGTGATCAACTGCTTCAAGGAACTCATAAGGTGTTTTTAGTTGACTATAATGATGATGATGGTGGTGATGAGGAAGGAAAAGCCCGGTTAAAATGAGACACTAAAGATCTCAAACCATTTCTTTTCTTAACTTCATCCTCCTGGTGTTCCTGCTTTATTACCTCCACGATCCCCCGTTCAATTCGAAACTGCTTCTCTTCTTCGGGTGATCTACAGCTAAGCTGCAGGCGGATTGAGGCCCATTTGATACTGATGACTCTTTCTTGACCATCATGTGGGGTCTTTCTATCTGCAACCTCTGTGTAGTAAGAAGGGAAGAAAACTAGATCTTTATAATTATTCATGAAACACATCGCCCCAATTTTCTTGCATTGCGCCCCTGCTTCCTGTAACCAATTATCACAACACCACTTATCCAAAATGAAAGGTGTGCAGTAAAGGGAACCAAGATTGATTACAAGAAACCTTTTCTTGCCATCTCTGTCCTCACACCTCCAAATTAAGGTATCATTTGAAAAATCAATTACTGCTCCTAATGATCTTTCAAATATACTTTTGTAGCAAATCTCATTTGAACTATAATCAAACACATAAAGCAGCCCGAGTTCAATGTAGTAAATCTTTTTAAGCTCAGGATGATGGCATGCTTTTAGATCATAGGTGAATGAGTTGTCGTTTGTTTCCGTAAAGCCGAAAAAAGGCGCCTCTAAAAGATATTCCCATCTGTCTTTCTCAATATGATACTTCCAGACATCTCTTGCTATACTGAGGGAGTCCTTAATTTTGCTCTCAACCTCGAAAAAACTTCCCCCCTCAGATTCCCATAGCTCTGTGATCCAATTGTTGACGTACTTCTTATCGGATTTGATGGTGGAAGTGAACCCCCCAAACATAATATACAGTTCTTCCTTTTCAATATATGTAATCACAGCATTGATCCTAGGAGGTGGAACCGAACCAAGTTCGGAGTCAATGCTTTTTGTTACCCAGACATTTTCGTCGATAAAACCTATTTTTTCATTGAATGATGATTTGGAAACGATGTACCTCAACAGAAACAAGTTAGTTTGACTTGGACCTGAATACGATACTTCTGGATTTCCTCTGTCGAAATCAGTGTCCGATTTGAATTTCCAACTTTTTTGGTCAACCGATACTTGCTCGGTGGGACATAGCCGGGTTAAATATGGCCATGAATAGTCAATAATAGGGTCGTTTGTTAAAATATGAGAAGATATATGACGAAGGACAACAACCGATATTTTGTTAATATCCGTTACCTGGTCGAAAGCAAAGTTTCCGTCTTTGTAAGTTATTTTCCTGTAAGCTGGAATTCTTGCTCTTGAGTGAAAATCGTACTTGTATCCCCAACAGTATATGGTCCCATCCTCAAACTCCTCAGCATAAAAATTTATTGGAATAAATCTTTCGAATGTGGAAGAAGAGGTTGAATGAATGATCGAACTGAAAGGCCCACGGGGAAGACGGATGTCAATAATATATGGATTCATTGCTAGGGTTGTTCTTTGTAATTTAACTGGAATAGTTTTTAATCATTTTGAGAATTTGAGAAAATTGATATGCAAACAGATATTATGATTATGTTTATTTTTTTTTGCTGATATGATATCAGCTAACAGAACAAGTTATTCGAACAGCTCCAATCAGGATAATACACGAATGAGTACCAACTTTCTGTATAATAAGTTGGAACTATAATCTCATAAGAATTGAATGAGTCAGATGTTCCATTAGAATATGCTTGATAGAGCTAGTCGTTGATACCTCTTACAAAAATGTTCGAGTGTCTTTTCATGCAGATTTTCCAAGGGATCGATCAAATCAAATGGGTGAAAATCTCTCTCTCTCTCATGGTCGCTCAATGCTTCTATATTTGCAATACGTATGAGTTGAAGCAAGAACTTATGGGCATCTACTTTGAACATTATCATCATTCGACAAAAGTGACTGCATACTACAATAACTTGAAAGTTTGATCCTGTAATGCAATATATCAAGCATCGACAATACAAAAAGATCATTCTCTTCTTGTTGCAATGTATCCGGTTAATTACAAAAACATCCTTTTGATAATCATACAATCCAATTCATTTTAGTTATTGTACTCATGTCCATAAGTATCTCAAGTCTCATCACTTTGTTCGCCTGTGGTGTACTCACAGTCTCTACTGATTCTTCTTTTCGTTGGACCCGACTAGCGGATTTATCACTCTTGAATCCATGAATAGGCTGTCTCAAGGGATCTGCATCATTTTACATAAATATATAGATAATTCAATTTCAAAAGCGAAAATATATAATTAGGTATATTCTTTAGATTTGTTCATACAACTGTTACCAATTATATTTTGATGAAGAATCTGATATTGTTTATTATATCTTCTATTACTATTATGATTGTTCATTTCATCTTTTTTTTGCAATAGTCGAGTAAGCTTGTATGATTTAAAAAAGTAAAAAAAAAAGGATCCTTCTAGATTATAAACTTATTATTCCTCTGCAACGAACACCATGATGGAGAAACTCACTATCTTTTTTGGTCTCATGAGTTGTTTATTTTCCGTAAGTGGATTCCTCTGTAACTTGCACATTGATGCCGCAGATCAAAAAGCACTTGCTGCTAAGATCTGTTTTTCGTTTACATGCGCGTTTATTGTTTTAACGCTAGGTACTCTTGTTCTGGTTTTCAAAACAAAATGGGTCTTACCGGTGGAACTACCAAGTTACGAGGCTCTGCAAAGGAAAATTTACGACTCATTTTTGGATGAAATCCAGAATGCTCCCATTAGCAATGTGGCTGCAAGCCCACCCTCTGACTTTGAAAGTAGAATCAGACTGGAAGAACGAGCTGAAAATGATCAGGCGTTAGCTGATGTGAAGAAATATATTAAAGACCTTTCTCCTCCCTTGGTGCCAGAAGCTGACCTTTCTCCTCCCTTGGTGCCAGAAGGGTTGAACGACGCTGCCAAGGATCATTTCAAAAAGACTTTTGCACAAGCAAGAGTGCCAGATGATAACTATCAGCTTTTCTTAATAGTAACACGTCTGAAGTCGTTTCAACAGATGTTCTATGACACGGCACCTTACTTCAAGGAAAAACATGAATTGTATCTTGCTGAACAAAAGGAAAGAGCTCGGGAAAACAGGGAGATGATTTCAAAGCTTGGCTTTTTTGCGGTAGGGGTTATCGCTTTTTCTGTTGCATTTGTTTCCTATTCTTGAAACAGTTGGCTATAAACAAACCCCCTAATATGTTCTGGTATACTTTTTGGTCTTGAATTAGTTCATATATTCAGTAAATACTTATATGAATATAATGGGTTTTCATTATGATAATAAAGATAATCAGATATTTTGCTATTATATGATGGTTCAACAACTTTGTGTAGACAACTAATTTGATACTAACAAAAGAGAGACACAATCCTCTGGAGAGTAGGTCCTTCTTCAGCAACTACTTTGAAAGCTTTAACCATTTTTCCCATTGAGAAAGCAGATGATATGAGTTGAAACTAACCCTCGATGGAGATGAATGGTCTGGCAGCACACTGGCAATTAACGAGGGGTTACCATTCAAGTCATGCCTGGTCGGTAGCGACTAGTTCAACCAAGTTCAATGCTTCTGCCTCTTTGCCGGTTTGTATCTATATCCTGGATATGTTTCCAAATGGGTCTCCACTTCGACTTGGCTGAAATAATGAAAGGCTTCTTTGACTTTTGGCGACTCCGTTTGCCATAATTGACTAATCACAAATCCTAAAAACGAATGACGAATTCGTTGAGTCTTTGATATCATGAATAATTTCAGATTGATCAAGTCAATAAATTTTGTGGCAGTTTCTTCGTCATCGTCATTTATGATATCATATATTCTCGTCAAGACATAAAACTCCTGTTGATCTCTTTCATAAGCCTCATTGACAATGCCATCCTGGTAGTTATCAATAATTTCATCGACAACCTCTGTCAAGTTGCCAATCAAGTTTAAAACACTGACTATTCTCATCATTGAGGTACGATATAGCATATAAGAATTTAAGGGGCGTTTGATATGATCACCTGTTGATGTGACTTTTGATGACGCTGACATGGCTGCAGCTGATGACTGCATCTCTATTTCTCTGAGAACCATATGTCTCAAATTGTAGCCAATGCCAGTTTTATCAATAGTAGATTTCAATTCATCACCAGACTCGTTATTGTTTGTAGAGGTTCTCACATCAATGATTAGTTCAGAAGATGAACCCTCTTGAAATGGGAGACTTTTAAAAGATTTTACAACGCCTCCTGCTCCGAGAATTTGATTGTTGGCCAAGATTTGTAATTTTAACATTCGATTTTTGGTTGTGAACATTCTTTTACAAGCATCAATTGTTGCAGTTGAATCAGAATTCATTCCTTGCAAAATTGACACAACATACTTCCATCTCTCTTCAGTTTGAAGTGATATCTCAATCCAAGCCCGACGTAATCCTTTCATTCTATATTTTTGGATATCTGATTTATTTGCAAATAACTTTGGCCTATAAGTTGCAAGCTTGACAATTGATCTCTTAGGAGCAGCACTGAAGTGAAAATGCTCCAGTAATTTTGATTCACTATTGATGAGAAGCCTATTGAATGTAGGAAAATGATCGGGCCTTTCTGTGATGAATTTAGTTTCAAACTTTTGCTGACTCAATGTCTTATTAGGTGAGACGAAATTTTGAAAACAGTCAAGTTTGAGGCTTTGCTGTGACCAAGATGCTACTAGATCATTTCCATTATAATTTGATGGTGTGATACATTCTTGTTCTTCACGGAACAGATCCCTATCATCATCCCCGTCATTGTCTGATAAGATGTCAATTTTCGTTTTGAGTGATGAGAAGGGAAGATCAGGTATGAGTGGATCTATTGGAAAATCATAATCAGCAGACATTGTGGTTGCATTCGTAACCACTGATTGCCTTCTCGACTCGGGTTTCTTATTGTTGAAGTCGAATGTTGTTGTCAGATCATCACAATCATCACTTCCGGTGTTGTCCTCCAAGGGGGCTGCTTCGAGGATGTCAAAATTATCAAACGAGGATGAATCGTGACTTCTTTTCAATTGGAGGCCCGGAGTATTATCAATTAATTCGGTATGCTTCTTTCGGGTAAGCTTGCCGTGGAATCGAGTAGAGGACATCGTCAAGCATGAATACTTAGTGTGGAAGAAGGAGACAAAAGGGCTTCCTCAAATCAAACGAAGGAGATTTGTCCTGTGTAAAAGAAAAAACTTCGAAGGTAAGGCTGCTTGTAGATAGAGGATGACTGTGTTGTAGAAGAAGTTGATGATAGACTAGATGTTGTTGAATGATGAATGTGAACACGTAAACATAGAATCTTCTAAGATATCCTTGTGCTTATATAATAGTTGATACGCGATGAGCTGTTCATCATTGAAACTTGAATTGACAAACTTTAAGAATTTTAACTAAAACTCTAACAATGGTAACCTGCAACGGTTTAAGGCTGAACTCTGATGTGAAGTCAAACTCAATTCATATATCCCCACTGACGTGTGAGATTACACGAAATAAAGAAAAAGACAAAAGAAAAAATTGATACGCGGTATACGCGTTATTTATATACATGTGTTTATGTGGAGAAAAAAAAGTTTGATGTAAAGTTCTTCGGTTCGGATAAGCTGTCTGTCACTCTTTTGAACTTTTTTGTTCATTTGACCGTTCAACAAGTTGCTTCTATGCTCATTTTTTTTTCAACAGCCGTGTCATGAATACAAGACTGTATTCTCAAATTTCATCAAGATCCTCTCGGTACCACTCTTAGTTCAAACCTCGCTTGATCCACACCCACTGGAGATTTTTTTGATTCGCTAGCTCAGCTTAAAACTCTTGTGCTCAATCATAATTTTCTCCTACTCACAATCTGAAGTTGAGTGAAATGGTAATTGTCTTTTAGTTAGCAGCGATAACAGAAAGTTACTAAGCTGATTGTCATATCCTTCGGTAAGAATAATTCATATTTGTTCTACTGTAAATCACTAATTTGGGAGATATAAAAATGTGTCATAATAATTGAGAGCTTTTTAGCAAACCAAATGCAATTGTTTGTGATTTGTGTGCAGCTTATTATAAGGTTCAAGGCACTGCAAGGTTAAAAATAATAAATAAAAGACCAAAAAATGCACTACTTAGTTTATCACTATGGTAACAGGTATCAATATCGGATTTGAAAGACTTTGTGTGTCAATTAGCATATCCGATGGCTTAACAAATGACATGTGATCAATCTATCGAAAATAGATGAGTTAGAGAGAGCCCCTTACAACCGTTTATACACGACTTAGTTGTCGCATCTTGTATATGTGAATAGAAACCATATAGAATAAGGTATAATAGTGTACTTTTGTAGATCATATAAAACTTTATTGTTAACAGATTTTTCATCGCATCAGGCGACAAAATTAAATTTGGCAACCATTATTAGGATGCTGAGTATTCAAAGGTTTCAAACGAAATCAAAAATGCTTCCCGGAGATTTCGTGGAATTTGACACTCATTAAGAATATGTCTGACAAGCTACAAAACAAACAGACACTTTAATCAAAACCCCCCACTTATCGCATTATCAGAAGTGCAAAGAATTCTTTACAATTATGTGTCCAAAAGGAAAAGGAGTTCCATCTTTGCTATCTCATCCGTGAAACTATTAATTCGAAGCATGGATTTTGTAATATACATGGCAAATTTTCCAAAATAAATGTGATCCAATCGTTACCTTAGTAAGTCGATTTAATATTTGCAATTGTATGCATTAATGACCTATATATGATAATACTTTTTGAAATACGTCAGTCTAGATACCAAAGCGTTGTCTCCAAATTTTGGAAAGTGAAAGCGAACTAAACTGGGTGAACTCTTTAAGGCATATCAGTAGAGAGCAATTTACGAAAAACAACCTGATAAGATAAGATAAGACTAAGCAAATATCGCTCCTTGTAACAACAAAGAATTATACCATTGAACATAGATTATTTGGATTTAGAAAAAAAAAAGTTGATCCATTTCAACAACTGGGAGTTTATTATCGTCTTCATTTATTCCATAACTGTTTGTTTAATATCACAGAGATTGCTAGTACCTACTACACCAATAGCATATCGTATATCTATATCTTTTTTCTACCTTTACTCTATACACTGACTGCCTGAGAAAAAAAAAAAAAAATTTAGTAAAAACAAAATTTTGAATTGAGAAAACAAAAGAACCAATTCACATCATATATTGATTTTAAGATAAAGAAATCAGCCGTTTCCAAATGCCGTCATTATCTTCATCGACTCCCTCGTCTGATACAAATAAACGAATTAACACAACATTATCCTCATCACCTGTGACTTCCATCCAACACCAGCTTAATACCAACAACCCATCTAAAGTTGCAGATTTGAAATTAGTACTACTAGGAGAAAGTGCTGTTGGGAAATCATCATTGGCGCAAAGGTTCACCACAGACACATTTGATACCAATAAGGAAAGTACCATTGGAGCAGCATTTATCACAAAGAAGATATATTTGGAGAATGATGAAACTAATGAGACAAGATTGATAAATTTTCAAGTATGGGATACTGCTGGTCAGGAAAGGTATAAGAGTTTAACACCAATGTATTATCGCAATGCCAATATAGCGTTGATAGTTTTTGATTTGACAGATATGTCAAGCTTCAAGAAGGCAGAGAACTGGTATAATGAGTTAAAGATTTTCAACAGTGATGAATTAAAAGAATTGAAAATATACTTGATTGGTAATAAGTTAGATTTGGTAGACAATTTAGAAGTGCCCAATTTCACAGATGACCAGTTTATTAAAGACAATCATATTGATATCATCAAGACCAGTGCCAAGACTGGAGAAGGTGTAAATGAATTGTTCAATACAGTGATTGGAAATGTGGATGATGCAATGTTTGTTGATGTTGAAGATATGAACCAAGTAAATGGCAAATTGAACCGCAGAAAAACTTCAATTATTGACCTATCGAGTTTCCAAAACCAAAATGATTCAAACTGTAGTTGTTGAAGAGATAGAATTTGTAATTTATCTAAATATGTACCTAATATATATATATATACGTATGTAATAACGTAATGGTAATAACAATGATGATGATGATGATGATAATGGATGGGACAAAAATAAATTAATAATGGCACTGTTGAGTTGATTTATGTTGACGATGAGTCACTATTCAACAAATTCATCTTGCAGTTAGTTTAATCCTTGTAGTGTAATTTTCTAAAGAAATCCATGCATCCAGTGAATACAACCAATAAGATTCCACCACCTGGACCTAATCTCAACACTTTTGGAAGAAATCCTTTATACAATGCACCAAATCCTTCTTCACGATATACTCTTAATAATGATGGGAATGTCCATTTGTATTTTGTTGAACCAGCTTGTACTCTTGATTTGACAACATCGAATGGGGTATTGATTAATGTACCAACTGTACCACCAACGGTACCACTGATCAAATCATTGAGTGTTTTTTTACCTGGGGTCTTTGCCTCTGGAAGTAAAGATCTTACTTGAAAGATAACACCAAAGTAACCAGCATTCCAAGCGATATGTCTCCATAAAGTTGGTTCTAAACCTCTGTATAAACCAAACACTCCATCATCCTTGACAATTTTTTTAACAACTTCCATTGGTCCATTAAATTTCGATGTTCTATCTTGCAATTGGATCTTAACCAATTCAAATGGAACAACAACAAATGATTCCGTAGCACCTGCACTGGCACCTGTCAAGATGGCAACAGGTTGAGTCATCTGCTCTAATCCAAACCATCTCTTATACAATTTACTGTATTCATCATTAGCGGCAAATTTAGTTGCTCTCTTTGGTGCTTCCATCAATATTGGAGCCGTGATTCCACGATAAAGTGTCTTTGGGCCTTCGGTCTTGATGATCTTAGTCATACAATCAATGATACCATTGTATTCGGCAGTAGCTCCAGATCCAACTTGTAATTGAATTCTAGTCTTGACCACATCCAATGGATACATCAACAAGATTTCAGATACACCAGCTACGGCACCGGAGAGGAATTGATAGAGAAATGGTAAAGCTAAATCATCATCATGAGGGGGTGAATAGAAATTACACCCGCCCACGCACAAAAGGGTTAGTATATATTGGTTTTCCTTTTCTCGCGACTCAAATTTTTTCGTAATACATAAGTTGAGAACATACGTCTTTCGTCAGTAGACATGGTTGCTTGATATTTGTGACAATTGGTGTATATATATAAAGATCAATGGAAGAGATAAGGAAATTGTGTAAGTATATATATTTCAAATCGGATTTTTGGAGACTCAAATCTTATTTTCTTTAAAAAGTCATGGAAAATTTTTAAAAAGAAAATAAGCGGTAGCGGTAGTAGTAGTAGTAGTGCATGTGAAACCGAATTACCAACTTCTCTTTTGAGAATCGCTTAGCGCTATACAATGGAGAGCCATAAAGAAGAGACAATTGGTAGCAGATATAACATAGCATTTCCCAGAAACTCTTGGTAGGTAACAACTCGGTTCTTTTAAGTAAATTTACTTTGTAAATTGAATTTTATTTATTACATTCATCACAATTTTCCCCCCTCCTTTCAAATTTTTTTGATAGAACACAGGAAAAAGATAAGAAGAAGTAAGAAAATTAAAAAAAAACAAAAACAAAAAACCAAAATCAGAGGCGCAAAATGGCCAATATAAGAAAAAAAGAAGAAGAAGAAGATATGAAAATTTAAGAATTAGAATTGTTGTTTTATAAACAGGAAGAGCTAACAAGATCTCTCTTAGATTACAATAATGGATTCTCAATTTGTGACAATCCCTTCGAAGAAAACGGATATGCTAGATTGGGTTCACCCACTCAAATCATTTTTCACACATAATTATGGCACATATGAAGAATTCACCGAAGAAATAAATCTATTCAACAAATTGAGACTCGATGCAAAGAGTTGTAACAGAGATGTGATGGGTAGAGATATCTTATATCGTTATTATGGACAATTAGAATTATTTGATTTGAGAATCCCAGTCAATGACCATGATGGTGTACATGTCGAATTCACTTGGTATGATGCTTTTAAGGAGTCTAAAAGTGTCACACAGAATTCAATAGCATTTGAAAAACTGTGTGTATTGTTCAATTTAGCAGGCACTTTAAGTGAAATTGGTTCAGATTCATTGGAAAACCATGAGTATAAATTGAGTTGTCAATCATTGCAATTTGCTGCTGGTATTTATAAGTTTGTCTCTGAGAATTTCTTGAATGCTCCTTCTAATGATTTACAACAAGATACTATAAGAGCCTTTGAGCAATTAATGTTAAGTCAAGCTCAAGAAGCCTTCTTATTGAGAATATTGAATGGTGATGGAGAGATCAAATCATCTTTGGTGGCAAAATTGGCTAAAGCTGCCTCCAGTTTATATTCTTCGAGTAAGGAATTATTGGAAAAGGTAAATGATATTGATCCAAAATGGATCAATTACTGCAAATTGAAAACAAAATTATACAGCTCTATACTGTATTATCACCAAGCCAAGACTTTGAAAGATCAAAATAAAGTTGGAGAGGCAATCTCATTCTTGAGACAGGCACAGATGGAATTAGAAGATCACAAATCAAATTACATTTTCTCCAAATATACATCTTTAGAAACGAATAGTAAGATAATGATTGATTTGATTAAGCAAGAATTACCGGTTTTGGAAAAGGATAACGATTTCATTTATCATGACTCCATTCCTCTTTTCAATACGTTGATACTCAAGGGTTTAGATGGAGTCAAATCAATATCGATAAATGATCAAGGTATTGATAAAATAGTTGGTAGAGATATCTTTGAGAAAATTATACCTTACTCAGTACAAGAACAAAGTTCGAAATATACTGAGATGCTGGCGTCATTGTTAAGATCTGAGGATGAAAGAATTGTTGTCTCAAATGAAGAATTAAGTTCTATATTGGAATATTTGAATTTACCTTCAAAATTAAACGAGGTGAAAGTGTTGGTTAACTCATCAAATATGGAAGATGATTCCAATTTAAAAGAGTTGATTGAAAAAGATTTTAACTCACAAACATTGGTGGATGAATTAAATTCATTGAAAAAAAATTGTAATATCAAGTTGAATGAGTTGAATTCACTTTTAGATTCACAGAGTTTGCAATATAATGATAAGATGATGGATATCAGAGAAAATATTTCCAAAACGAGGCAGTCTTTGATCTCTGCAAATGAAACTGACCTCAAGATCAATAATTTGATCAAACCTTATGAAAAAGAATTAGCTATATTGAGATCAGGTCAAACGTCGTCATATTTGCGAAATGATAAGAGCTTATTAGATATTGATTTCGATGATGATGATTTGAGAAAGAGTATAAGTATAGTGGATAAGTTATTATCAGATTTGAACAGTTTAAAATTTGAGAAAAACAAGACTTATAAATCTTTAAGAGAGGCGGTGCATAACGATGATATTTCCAAGATTTTGATATTGAACAAAAATGCAGCAAATTATGATGAAATATTTCAAAATGAGTTGAATAAATTCAAACCATATCAGGACCGAATCGAGTTATTAATAACGAAACAAACTGAATTGATTTCGAGCTTGAAAAGAAATTTTAAAAGTTTGTTAACAAATAAAAATTATGTCAATTTATCCAATGAAAAATCTAATTATGAGACAAATTATTCCAAATTGATAAAAACTTTTGAACAATTTGAAAAATTCAAAAATGGTCACAATCAAGCAATGAAATTTTACAAAGATTTGATGAATTTTATAAATAGTTTGGAGTTTGAGACCCAACAAGCCATAACCACAATCAAGATGTCAGGGATGAGTTTAAATTATCAACTGCCACCTCCTCCTCCTATGCAACTGAATTTCACTTCAAATAGATCGCCCTCGGTGACATCGTCAATCAATAGTAACTTTTTGCCAATACAACAACAACAACAATCATCTAGACAAGGTTCATTTCAATACCCATCATCGGTTTCAACACAACAACATTATCAATCCCTGTTTCCACCACCGCCACAACAACAACAACAGCAACCACCACCTCTACCGCCACAACAAAATTATGGTCAGCAGAGACAGAACTCGTCATCGATTTATGATCAGCCATCTAGTTATGATCCTTCAATGTACTCCAAGTTTTCTTAGATTCTTTTTTTTTTTTTTTTTTTTTAAATATAATGTTGAATAGAAGAAGGTGCAGGATTAAATGAATAGGTGATAATGAAAGAATAAGATAAAGGTTTCGATGTACGGTATGAGTGAGTGAGAAACTGCTCTTCATTTCGTGTGTTGGACTCCATTTTGTAATAAAGCTGTATATCTATCTATTCGACACTATTGTTAATGAGAAAAAAACAGAAAAAAAGGGTCTCTTTCTCTTCTTTAGCATATGAGAAATGTTATATAAAGTGTATATATCCAGATATTTGTTTAACTATATTCATCGATGTTAATCTAGTATTTATTGTTATTTTACGTCAGTTTTTGAAAATAAAACTTCCTTTCCAAATTGTTATTATAAAAGAGTGGAGTAAGCTTGCAAAGATTATTTTAATGTGCATGCAAGAAGGAAGAAAAATTGTATTTTGGAAATGAAGAACATGACTCAGATTCAACACTTGTGATGTTGATCATGTTGATAATGTTTATGTTGTTGTTGTCTGATGTGCAGAATAATGAGTCAGTTGGAGTAACGATAAGACGAATGAGTAGTAATTGTTTAAATCATTGAAAAAGTAAAAGGCAACTAATTCACCAAGTTGTTGGCGATGACAATATTAATGATGATGATGATGATGATGATAAATTCCCTTCATGAACGTTTCTCAATTCATCTAACAATTTTAAAAATTTTTTAGTTCTTAAAATTTTACTCGTTTGATCTATTTGACATTTCAAAACGTTACCATCCAGCTTCTTATTATCTAATCTTGCTAATACTTCTGGTAATAAAGATTCATTTTGGAAAAAAACTTCAGACATTATAGTATTATTAGACATCTCCCTTATTAAAACTTTTTTCACTGCAGCAAATTTAGAAATTACCAGTTCAATATCGGCCTCTGTAGTTCCATTTTGTAAATTGTTGATCCTTAAAAAACTTGGCCTCGAGGCATTCTTGAAACTTATTTCATCATCATCAAATTTATTCGTTGTTTCGATAATTGTTGGTGTTGTTATTGTTTTTGTTATTAATGACGATGGTGTTGAGGAGGACGTTGTTAATGTTACTACTCCAGACCCATTCGAATTTATAGCATCCTTTTTCAACTGCAGCAGTTGTGGTTGTTGCTGTTTTTGTGGTTTGAGATTCACCACTGGCAGCTTTGCTGGCCTCGTAGTGTTACCTGCTAATGCTTGTGCTAAAGGGTTGTTCGATTGTATGCGTTTGTGATTATCATTTCCAGTTCTCTTATTAACATTGATTTGCTTCGAGTTGAGAGCAGCGAATAATGGGTTTTTCAGTATATTAGATTTGGTGACTTTGTTGTTGTTGTTGTTGGTGTTTCGTTTGGTAGTTGTTTTGAAATGTGTGTTTAACCTTTGAGCCAATGGGTTAACTCTTGTTTGAGTTGCCACATCCTTCTTAGCCATTGTTATATATAATTTACGCGTCTATATGTTGTAAGTGTGTCTCAAAGTTTGTCTTATGATTTTTTGTTCCTGCACAGAATTTTTTTTTTTTTCTTTGATTTTGAGACATTTCAAGTAGTACAGGGATGATTATAGCATTAAAGAAGTTGAAAAGTAAGCAAATTGTTTAAAGAGAAATCACACATCATTAGCCACCACCCCTGACAGACAGACAGATAGATGCAGATATGTTTATAAAGACTCATAGGAACTCAAAATGTATAAGAGAATAAAAACTAACATTGAAGATCATTTTCAAATTCATCAATTAGATTGAAGTGATTCTTTTATCGATGATATATAAATTAAACCAATTTCTGTATTATTATTATTATTATTATTATTATTATTATTATTATATGATGTTATGTAGGGGGTGTATAAATTGTGCATGATTGAATAGTAAAATTTCGGATAATTGACCCAGACTCAGTGTCTTTAGTAAATGGAATGGAATTTAAGGGTAACAACTTCCTAGTACTCCCGACACAGTATCCGCTCAAATCTGCTTGTTCGTCTGTTTGTTTGTTCTCTCTTATAACACATGGGAGGCAGAGGTGAGGCAACAGCAATAAAAAAAGAACCCTATGAAATCATTATTACTACAGCACAAATAAACACACATTTGGTATTTAAACCTATATAAATATATAGAATATACTTCTCTCTCTTTCACTCTCTCTTTTACTAACACACTCTCTCTTATTCAATCAAATTCCAGTCAATCAAATTTCAATTTCATGTCATAAGTAAAGAGTATTATACACACAGTAAAAAGAGAAAAAAGAAATCTTTTTCTTTTTCTTCTTCTTCTTCTTTTTCGCGTGTAAAGAAAGAAAATAAACGGAAAAACCTACCCTGTTGTTAACTCTGGTATTTTGATATCTCTCTTATACATACACCAATATATATACTAGAGAGCAGCCAATATCACTCAACAAATCTTCTCCAAACAGCAATGACAGCTATAAGAAAACAAAAAGTGAGCAAGGCTTGTGACTCTTGCAAAGCAAGAAAGAAAAAAGTATGTTTTTTTGGTTTTGATTTCCTCATGCTAATTTTTGTTATTATGTGTGATTTCATCCGAGTATATATATACTAACATTAAACACCCAAGTGTGACGGTACACAACCATGTCCCTCATGTGTTAACCGAGGAATAGCTTGCTCATACATCATAGAAGATAAGAGAAGAACACGATACGGGTATGGCTTTATAGAATCGAGCCCTGCAACTGATAATTTGATAAATAGATCAACATCGTCGGATTTGAGTAAACTGTCATTTCTAAGCCCTCCAACCGAATTGAAAGTGCATATCAACAAGATACCTGCAAGTTTACGTCCGTTGTTGAACTTGCCCTTGAACGATACTACTCTCGAATCATCACAGGATGATGATGATGATGATGATGACAACAACAACAACAACAACAACAACAACAACAACAACAACAACAACAACAACAACAACAACAACAGCAACAAAAAAAAAAACAATACAAACGCCAACGACGCCGTTGAAGGTGCAACAACTGCAACTGAAGCTAAAATCGATCCATTTGTAACGAAGAGGCGACATGGTCGCGGTTATAAAGTGACATACGTTGGCAACAGCAGCGCTATATCTTATCTACGTTCATGTAGAATGATCATTGACACTCCAAGTTTGGTTGATTTGAAAAAATCAAATTTTATGACTGAACTTCGATCAATGACAACAGAAAATCATTTGACAGCAGATATGAAATTTAATCCATTAGAATGTTTACCAGATCGAGAATATGCTGATTTTCTCATTAATTCTTTTAATCAAAATATTAATCAAGTGGTTTACGTTATAAATTGTGATTATATGAAGATCAATATTCTGGAAGAAGTTTACTCCAATCCTTCTCGTGCTCCAAGATCTAAGCTTTGTCTTTTACATCTGATCCTTGCTGTGGGATCCGTTTTCGCTCAAGCTTTACAACGACAATCCCCAGAATCGGTTCATTATTCCAAGATTACAGACCCAACTGTATATGCTAAATGTGCTTTATACCTTTTACAATTATCGGATTTGGAACCAAGTTTAAGAATGGTTGAAATTCAATATACTTTTATGTATTATTATTTATTTTCAAATCGTGCATCATTACTGTGGGTTTATCTTGGAACTGCAATAAGAAATGCTGAATTATTAGGTTTGAATCAAAATTTCATCAACAATTCTTATAAGGAAAAATCTTATGTCTTACATAGGATGAGATTATGGAGAAGTCTTTACATCGCTGATCTGTTATTGAACCCCATGGTTGGACAACCAATTACAATATTAGATTATAATCTATCAAGTATCAGTGAACCAATAGTTTTGAATAGAGATTTTGGTGATGAATGTGAACATCAAATGGTGAAGATAAGTGTTTTAAATGGTCGTATGTTACAAAACATCTATTTCAGTACACAAAGTTTACAATTCCCAATTTTGAAACAATATGCTTCATCATACCATCAATGGGCTTTTGAATTACCTTATGAATTAAGATTAGAAGCATTCTTACTGATAGATAAGATATATGATCATTCAAAAGAATATAATAGAACTAAATACGCTTATCATCCATTATATTTTCTTTATCTCGTCAAGTTATATGGTGTCGAATTATTAACAAGACCATGTTTTGAATTTGTGATAATGAGAAGGCTTCATCAAATTGAATTTGGTAATCAAGATGGGTTTGGCACCATTTCTAGAAATTCATTCATAATGAATTTTGCTAATACTTGTTATAATGCTGCAAAATTCACAATTTTCTTATCAGAATTTTTTTGGGAAAGAAGTTTACGTCCAGATAAGCCATCAACTTTTGTATCATTTATATTTAGTTCTGGACTCACCGTGGGGATGGTTTACTATACTCAAGTAGTACAAAGATTGAAAGATAGAAAAATCAATAACGATGAAATGGATTTCTTAAAAGAAGATAATGAAAGTTTTCTTCTTAATGCAATAAGATTACTTCATGATTTCTCATGTGTTGATGCATCTAGTGAAAGATTTCATGAGATCTTAAACAATTTACATACCGCTATCAAGGAATGTGAATTCTCAACAAATACACCAACATCAGATTATGAAACAAGTGATGAATATAACGTTCAAAGAAATTTTGAAGATTTTTTATTCCCAAATATCGAAAGTTATATCGATAGCTCTCAAGAAGATGATACAAAGTCCTTGAATGATTTCTTGGAGATGCATTATCGTAGAGATCAAAAAGGTGCCTTGATTGATGGCTTATTTTGATTATTTAAGAAAAAAAAAAAAAAACAAAGACTTTTGAAAGAAATGAATACTGGTGATTGAGAAGCAAGTTATATATACACTTTGTTTTATTATTCAAATTTTTAATGAGATGAGATGAAAATGCTTTGATTGCGTTTCATCTCTAATAAGGCCTGAAAAAGAAACACAGCATTGGCGTCTCAAATAAATTGGATTTCATATACACTTAAAAATCACCCCGTTGAAAAACATTTTTCTTCAGAATTCATTCCCTAAGGGACGATAGACGTGTGTTTTCAATCATGCTCATTTAAGATATCATATTGTACATATTTGAAATCAAAACTCGATGGAATAGACACACCTCACCGCCCCCCTCTCAAATTATCACGCCTAATTATAAGCAAATTTATACAAGGTCATTATGGCTCATCAATTCAGTGATTGTTTAATTTTGATGTTACATTCACTACTAGAAATATAGAGCCACAGTGGTATTCAGAGCTAATACTTATCAAAAAAAAATTTCCCGACTTATAAAGGGATGTATTTTATTTTATTTGATAAGGAAAAATTTCAATGCCTTTCGTCGCGCTCTTTACTATGATTCTCATGATATTTTTTAGAATCGCATGGCTTTTTTTTTATTATTATTATTATTTTCGCTGCGAATGATTACACTTTCTGCTCTATTATCAGCTTCTGATGATCGTATACTGGTGCCTACCATGGTTATTCTCAACTCAATCTTTAATTTGGTTAAGGTGAGTTGTTTAGGCTGCGCTGCTCTTTATTGACAATGATGAAAGAAAATTCATTTTGGCATGCATGTCCGTAACTCAATTTTTCCACTCATTACCATGTCCCATTTGACAATATTCTCTCGATGGCTTGTGGAGGAATAATCAAAAATGACAACTTTGTTTCTATATGTAGTTCTTCTTATATGGTATTCTCTCGGGGAATTTTTAAAAAGGTCGACAATGGACAATATTTACAAGGACAACGTCAGCTTCAAAAAAAAAAAAAAAAAAAAAAAAAGACCAGTGAATCACTTGCTTCTTTTATCCAATTGTTCACTAGTATATATATAATATTTGTATAGGCATCATCAATTCATCAAATTCATATCCACATCCTCTTTTGTCACTCGTATCTTGTAATTTTACTCTGTATTTGTCTCATAAAAAAATCTTCAGCATTGCTCCAAGCAAGAAGCAAGCCATATACTTCCAATCAAGTACTCCAAAAAATGATATGATCATTATCGCCAGCAAGATCAGCTTCAGAATGAAGTGAGAATACCCCCATTGCAGCAGTGACACCACGGCTGTATCGAGTCTCTTCTCATCCTCTAAGCTAGCCAACGTTATAGTGTCGACAGAAGACCGTCTATCTGCAGCGGAGGATCCAGTTTTCATTTTTGTTGTTACCTTCTTAGAAAACCTCTCATCAACAAGATCTGTATAAGATTCCAACTTGATCCACATATCTTGCACCAAGAATAAAATGATCTGATCCACCCCTGGTCTCCTTTCAGGGTTAGCATCACACATCAGTTCGATCAATTTGACAAAATCTTTGAGTAAACCATTCTCAAAGTTGTCATCATCGATGTGGTCACATATTGGACGAGTGAAACCGCTGGAATCACCATATAGAAACGATTTCACGTCTTGATCATCGTGATAATTTTGAATCTCATGTCTCACATTCTCTTGACCGCTCGATTTATATGGTAATTTGTTGAAACACAAGAAATAAAGTATTAACCCCATTGAATAAACATCGGTTTTTTTGTTAAAGTTATTCAATGAAGTTTGATCAGCGTTTCGATATAGCAATTCTGGAGAAGTGAATTCTAATGTCCCAGTGTAACCTGAAGAATCCCTCTTTGTACCCTCTATTGCACTTTCTCCAAAATCACTCACAACAACATCGGGAAACCTTTCCAAGTCATGTACAGAGCTCAATATGAATGATTCCCTAGGCTTTTGCTTCAACAAACAATTCGAAGGTTTCAAGTCACGATGTATGATGTGAGATTTATGTAATTGGTATACCCCAAAACAGATATCTTTGAATATCTTGAAAATTTCAAAATTGTTCAAAAAATTTCTTCTAACGGCAGCTTTCTTATCGCGTTTCCTCCTTAACAACTCCAGCTTTGTAAATTTGATATCTGTGTTATTGAATTTGTTGTTGACAAAGTTTTCCAAATCGCCTCCATCACAATATTCAAACAAGATGAAGACACATGGGATCTTTGGGCCAAAAGTGGATGCATGATCAATCTCCAACCAGACGTGGTTATACTTGATCAAATGTCGAGCGCCATCTACCGCCATCAAAAGATCATACTCAGGATCACCACCACCATTACCATTACCTCCTTCAGATAAAGAATCGCTGGATTCATTCTCTTCCACAATGTTACCGTATAAATCACCATTTGTCAAATTATACAAAAATTGTACTTCTTTCAAAATGTTGGCCAAATTATTCAAATCTTCCCCAATACCAATTTTTTTCAAGGCAAAGATCCCAATTCTTAAATCATTTAAAGAATGTTCAACTTTATAAACGGAACCGTTTGAACCTGTACCTATTTTCTTCAAGATCTTGAAAAATCTTTCGAAATATCCTTGAGTGAAGAGCGACTCAGACAACCTGATATATTGATTACCGCTCTCCTCATTGCCAATAAACCGTTGATTAAATTTGTTACCACCACCGGTGCCTGCCGTCGTCAGGAAATTCAACAGTAATAACTTGAAGTAATCATTATCTATGAATGCACGAGAATTTGAACTTGAGCCATCGCCGTTATTATTATTATTATTATTAATGTTATTAAGGTTGTTGTTATCGCTATTGGGGCGGCCCATATTGCTACTGTTTACCATGGTGGCGCCGGCGCCTCTACCACCAGAACCAATACCATCTTCATTTAGATCCTGACTCACATGGATGTGGTATCCACAACTCGGACATTCAATGTCACCACCGGCCGTGGTGTTACGACCATCAAGTACATCGGTTAACAAGACATGGCGATTATGATTTGTCAATCCAATGTTCTTCACCACTTCAAGAGAGTTGTTCAATTTGTTGTATAAGATCAATGAGTTGGCTGTTGGTAAGGACAGAATGACTTGGTTCTCACCGACTGTGCTGTAGGGTACCACAGACATCTTTGGCTAACAATCATCAATTCTCGAATGTGGGTCTTTTATATGAGGTCAATGTGTCAAACGAGTTTTTTTCTTTAATCTACTTTTTTTTTTTCTTTTTTGATATCATCTTTGGCAGAATCAAATGTGATGTATTGAATTAAAAAGCTCAAAAGTATTGTTTAATTTATATTATATTATTAAATTAGTGACTCTAAAAGGGGGGCGGACAGATAACAAACTAATACCAATGATACAATATTTACCGAATGCAGAAACCTTTCTTTCGGCTTCATTTTCAACGAGAAACAAAAACAAACAAAAGACAATTTCACAGAGAAAAAAGATCAAATATGCCCTCCACATCAGAACATACCAACCAGCTCTTAATTTCTCTAGTGAAAATGTTAAATTCAACAGGGGATGCGTAATGTTTTAGCAAAGATTTTAGGAAATTTTTTTTTTTTTTTTTTGAAATTTTGATTTGAAATGTGTGAAATTCAATCATTGATTAGGATTGAAAACTTGTGCAAAACTTGAATTTTTACCACCATTTTGTTGCCATTCAGTCATCACAGCTTCCAATATGGTCAATCCACTGACAACACTGACAACAATAGCGGAACTTGATCCACTGCTACCGAGTAATTCACCAAAAATGACAATTCCAGCCAAGATACCAGCACCGGTAGTTGCAGCGACTGGGATAACCTTGTTCAATTCTTTAGCAGCACCGACATCTCTGTGGCCCAATAAGGCAATGTCTTGTTCTTTAAAACTTCTAGCAATATCCTTTGCTGAAGAGCCTGAAATTTCTGTCCATACTCTTGAAAAGGAGACCGATGTTACCATGATAAAGATTGCAAAAGTTATTGGTCTGATCAATTTGAACAATAATGGGGCGGTGGAGATTGTTGATGGGGAGATGAAATATAACAAACCATTGTTCAAAGGGTACAACATTGATTTAGAGTTCAAATCGATTTCGTAACTAGCAAATACTTTAACAATGTCGTTCTGTTGAAAGATCTTGAAAAGGGTAAAACCGAAAATGTTCAAGTTGTATAAGACAGTAAAGGTGAACAATATTGGCAAAGCACCACTGTAAAACAATTTGATAGGATACACCGAAGACATTGATCTGACTTTGGAGTTCTTAATTGGAATTTCCACTCTGAAGGCGTTGAAGTACAAGACAGCTCCAATTGAAGCTAACGTGATGTATAATTGTGTCAAATTGCTCATGTTAGCTCTAGTGAAAGATGAAATTATAGCATCACCGAATGATTTGGATCTTATATTTTTGAAAAAATTGATGATTGATCCAACTTGTTCATAGCCTCTGCCAGTTGGTACAGAGTTGATACCAATGGTGTTATAAGCAAAATTTGCAGCAGCGGAAACGGTAATCAAAGTCAATGCACCAGAAGAGAATCCGTAACCTTTGTCCAATATTTCAACCATTAATGTAACAGCCAAGTTGGATAAAACCAATTGGAAAACGATGGTAATTTGAGCGCCAACACTTAACGACTCACCAACAGTTTGATTAAAATAACCCGAGGCCAACAATGAAATGCTATAAACAAAACTTAAAATTATGCTTGTAATCTTTTGCATTGTTTGGAATGATTGTCTATCATTTTTGGAATTGAAATTAACGTTGATCAATTTCAAACCAGAGATGATTTGCCATACAAAACCAGAAGTCAAGACTGGTAATAGACCAAATTCTAACAAAGTACCCTTTTCACTTCCAACAACAGCTCTCAACCAGTAAAATGGATCAGGGATTGTCAATTGTTGAGAAGAGTTTACCCCACCGAGGGGGAACTGCATGAATAGATACAATGCAGCGGATATGAAGGTAAAGATGACCTTTTCATCAAAGTCCAAAGTGTACGGCGACTCGATTTCTGGAATAACCGAACCAAAGGGTTTAATCAAATCGAGAAGACGAACTAATGTTGCATGTTGTTAGTAATATCCTAAGGAGTAACAGAGCATATACGTATATACATATATATATATATATATATATATGCTTGAAGTTATGAACAAAATGACTACTTACAACCACTCATTGTTGATAATATTGATATGAAGATCCCTGAGTAGTGTTATAATGTGTCTGCTTCTTTTGCCAGAAAACTTCTTTGAAAAATTCAACGATTCTTCTCTTTTTTTGCCCAATATCAATTTTATGGGAGATAATACACTACCCCGACCCCAATATTATTTTCTCTTGGTTGGGATGGATGCGATAAACTGCATGGGGGAAGGAAAAACTCAGAAAGATTGAAAATTTGTGTAGCAACTTTTTGAACAAATGAAGTCCATCTCATGTACCACCAATCTCCTTCAGAGTATACAAGAAGAGATAGATAAGTACTCAAGTTTTCTTTCGAAAAAGAAATTTTGTTGTGGTGTACCTCCTTTACGACACAAGAGAGGAAAAGAAAGAGCAAAATATGAATAATAGATTTCTTGAATAATCAAAATAATCGGATTAATCCCAACCAGGGTATTCAAGTCAACTGCTTGTCAAATCACAGACACTGAGAGGCTTTCGATAATACCGGCCTGATCATAAAAATAAGATGACAAAATAAGTGCAGAACTTCTTGCTGGAATTTTTTTCTCTTGTTATTTCCGTGCTACGGTAGAGGACAAAACATCACTTCTTAATTTTAGGAAAAATCATGGTGTTTAAAGTGACTCTTTGTTAAATACCAGTGTATCTCCAAACCCATTCATCTCTATCTAGAATAATTTTTGACTTAGATCTTTTGCTTTCCCAAAGACTTCTCTAAAGGATCGTGTGGCTCTTTTCTTAGTCAAATTAGTAGTCTATACAAAGTTGATGAACTGTAAAAAAACAAAGCAGTAGAGATACTGATTGTCTTTAGCATCACAGTGAATACCCAATATACTTGTGTAAACATTTTTTAAATAAATGAACTAATTCAAGGCCAAAACTATACTAGAACAATTGATAGGGGGGGTGTGATTTTAAGCCAACTGTTTCAAGTATAGGAAACTGAAGCAATAGAAATACAGGTAACTGCATATACACAAGCACTAAGTGCACCAATCATCCATGTCCTGCAATTTATTTTACAAATCTTGTTCTATTTCGAAGGGGGGTTCTTTAACTTAAAAAGAAAAAATTTTAAGAGTAAACTTGTAAGTGCTCATACTCACAAAATGATTTAGATTAATCATTGCATTTGATTGTAAAACATTTCTTGAAAAGAACTCAGATGTTCTATCAACTTCTAAATCTTATTTTTTTGTCGAATCGGAGAAGTTGACTATCAAGTATGTATCTATAAACGAATTTGGTAGGAAAGTTTGACCTCTCAAACTCAACCCACCTGATTGATGTTGTCTTTGTTTCCCCCCCCTCAATCTCAATCTATGGAGGTAGAAAAGACTTCAGTTGGCAGATCTGATAAACTTAATCATCATTCAATGCAGAAAAAAGCTGAAGGATAAAAAATGAGATAGAAAGAAGGTGTAAAAGAGTATTGGCTAAGATGGTTCAAAAAATTAGTGAAGTAAAGATAATTGATGAATGACGTTGTCGACTCAATTTATGGGAAGAACCCTAACAACGATTCTGTAGTGTAGTGATTAACACATTACATCTGGCATGAATATAGAAATCCTGGGTTCGACTCTCAGTGGCTCCATATGCTTCTTGTTTGACTTGAATAGGTTATGTGCAAGTTGCAAATATGTCCACTTCTCGAAAATAAACGACTCATCAAACTGAATAAAACTGTAAGTTAGTTAATTATCTAAAAATTCTTTTTTCGATGGAGTTCTAAAAACTTGAGACAGTTACCTTGTTTTAACCATGTATGATGTCGTTCTGTGCGATTTTAGTCTCTAATTCATCTAAATTACAATGAATGGAAGGTGAATGTGACAATTTATGCTGTATTATTTTGCATTATATAACGAAAAATTTCTCTCTTTAATAATTGCCGTTACTTTCGATGCTTAGTGGCTACATTACCTAATCACACAGCATGTATCAAGTTACCCACTTGGTAATTTGACAAATAGAGTGGCGTATCATACTAATTGACTCAAACCCTTACCAAACTAGTTGCGTTCGATTTCGCAGCAAACCCCACCCCCTTGCCATAAATAAGCAAATCATTCGTAAGAAATATCGAAAACCTTATTGTCTTCAGGAATCTAGAGAGTGCACAAACATGTAAATCTGATTCACCCCGATGAGCTCAGAATTTTTTTGCTCGAACACAACATCTCCATGATTACGTTTTGAATATATTACAATATATTACTTTCATTTAAAAGTCACTGTGGTGGTGGAGAGTAAAGGGGTATTTATAAAATTTACACGACCTAGTTGAAAAGAAAGTTTTTGATGTTATTTTTCATATAGTGGATAGGAGTAGATAGGATTGAAAAATACATTACTACAAAGGATGCCTGCTAAGCTGCTGAATGAGATAACATCTGAACCTCAATACCAGGCAGGGGAGGACGTTGACGCTAAGATAAACTACAAAGATGCTGTCAATTATTGGGATTCTGTACCAGCTACTGTCAATGGAGTCTTGGGAGGATTTGGTGAACAGACCTCGGTGCCTAAAGCTGATATAGTTGGATCGAACACATTTCTTAGAAAATTGAAAACGAGATTTGGTACTGATCCTGGTAAATTGAAATATGGGATTGATTTTGGGTCTGGGATAGGAAGAGTGACGAAGGATTTCTTGTCGAAGAAATGTGATAAAGTTGATATCTTGGAACCGGCTCCATCTTTAATAGAACAACTGAAGGTGAATTTGAAGCCTATTGAGGACAAAATTGGAGAGTATTATCAGATCGGAATGCAGGATTGGGAACCAGAACCTAAGAAGTATTATCTATTGTGGTGTCAATGGTGTTGTGGACAAGTTGGAGATGAGGTGTTTCTTCAATGGTTGGACAATTGTAAAATCGCCATTCAAGATAATGGACTATTGGTATTAAAGGAAAATAATAGTACGATGAATGAGGATTTTTTCGATGAGACTGATAGTTCTAAGACAAGAACAGATGAAAATTTTAGAAAGTTGTTCAAGCAAGCTGGTTGGAAATTGATCAGTACCGATCTTCAAAAAGGATTACCCAAGGAGTTGTTTCCAGTGAGAATGTATGCATTGAAGCCAGAATGAAGATCAAATTATTGCTTAAGAACAATGACATTCTCTGATTTTTCTACAAAGTTTGAACTAAATTTAGAACAAGTTTAATAAATAAATTATTATTAATTCACCCACTACGACTAACTATACTACAATGCAATCAAAATTGAAAGATTAAAATTAATGAGAATATATAGCTGGTTGAAGCTTGATTGTGTTTTAGTTAGTCTATGGATCGATGATGATGATAATAATAATAATAAATATAACAACACTCTTTTATTTGATTGATCAGAATAAGTTTAAGATGGTAATTTTTTTTCTTCAATGATAATCAGTTGAACTATGCAATAAAAATTTTGTGTTCATCATTCAATAAAACGTAAAAGAATTGTGTGTTGATAATGAGTAAGACATACCTATTAATCCGCTTTGATCAATTTCAAAATATTGTTGTATTCAAGAGAGTGTATACATAGTTGTTATCCATCGTTGAAATGGTTCTATTCTAAAATGAAATAAAAACAAAATTGAAAAAAAAAAAAAAACTTTTTCTCTCTTCTCTCTTTATTTGATTGTTAGAACACAAACTTATTTAGGGTTTCTTTAATCTATTGATATTGGATAGAATATGAAGATAGATAGATAGATCGATAAATGGATAGATGATATCTCAATGTTGGCATATTTCTGATCAGCTGCTCTTCATCATTCTCTTCACCCCGCTTCTTCCCATCATATCAGGTATGATCTCTCTCTCTCTATATATCTATCTAACTATAAAGAACGTCTCTTGTTTGTTGTTATTATTGTTTCAACTTTTTTCGTCCTCTTCTCTTATCTTGGAAAAGTTATTACATACAACAATTACCATTTAGAAAACAACCCAGCAAAATGACATTACTCTCAAACTCTCTCACCATTGGGCTTATAACCTTTGGCATATACTGCATCCAGCTGTTGAAAACCAATTGGCCAGCATCTCCTCGTCGTTCAAGCACGCAGACATCACTATACGTGATCATCGTTGCATTATTGATCACCATCAATTCTAGTTCAAATCCATTACGCTGGCTCTCCGTGTTGGTTGCTTTTATAACTAATATAAGATTGGTGTTCTTGTTGGCCGAGGAACCTGTTCGATAAAAAGGCTAGGTTGCTCATTTGCTGATTTAATGCAAGCAATTGATATCACTGTGACATCTCATCGATTTCAACTTGAAACAACGTTGCGCACTCATTATAAAACGCATGTATGGAAATGTCTATTCTAGTTAAACACTTCTTACGATGTCGAGAATCTGTGTGGTGTGTTCTATAGATCTAAGTTTTGAAATTGGGCTGAAAGGTAGGTTGATATGTAGGATAGATAGATATATAGAATTTGTGAAGTGAGGCGATCGATGCAACAAAAAACGGCATTCGGTCAAGATCATCATCACTTCCCTTTTGTACTACCAAGTATTCACAAATCTAGGTATGAAGGTTATAAACATATCCCCGCTAAGTAGTTTACATCATCTACAATACAACAAACTATTGAGCCCGAATTTCGATCGAGAATGATTCAAAGTTGAGTTACAGATAATCAATCATCTGCTATATTCCTCTTTTTAAAAACAAAAGAGAAGAGAAAAGAAAAAAAAAATTTTTCTAGTGAAAAATAAAATCTTGCAAAATAAAGCATTTTTTATATATATGAAGAAAGGACATTGTCAGTTGTAATCAGATAGATAGTAACAAGCAATGGATGGAGACGACCTTTTCGATGTGTTCAGTGAAGTTCCATCCCTGGTACCTACAAAGCCTGTAACGACAACAACAGCTGTGAGTGTCGATGGTAATGATATCGATACAACCACCAAAAAACGTGCAGCTTCCCCTTCAGATTCAAAATCGGAGGATGAAAGACATAAAAAGCATACCAAAAAGGAAAACAATGTCATCAAAAAAGTTGAAAGGCCTCAAGAGATCAAACCTGTTGTAGCTGACTCATTGGAGATTGAAGCTTCAAGAGAAGTGGTTGAGTCTTCCGGGTTGATGAGCGCTCCTGCTACTACTGCATCTAATTCAACAACACCGGGACAAGTCAAGTTGACGCATCAAGTGAGGCATCAAGTAGCTGTCCCACCAGATTTTCCTTACATCCCAATTGGCCAACATAAGAGAGTCAACCAGGCAAGAACTTATCCATTTGTCTTGGATCCCTTTCAAGATACTGCCATCTCATGTATAGATCGTGACGAATCGGTCTTGGTCTCAGCTCACACATCTGCTGGTAAGACCGTAGTTGCGGAGTATGCGATTGCACAATCACTCAGAGACAAACAAAGAGTTATCTATACTTCACCTATCAAGGCCTTGAGTAATCAGAAATACAGAGAGTTACTCGCCGAATTTGGTGATGTTGGTTTGATGACTGGTGATGTCACTATCAATCCAGATGCTGGATGCTTGGTTATGACAACAGAAATTTTGAGAAGTATGTTATACAGAGGGTCCGAAGTGATGAGAGAAGTTGCTTGGGTCATCTTTGACGAAGTGCATTATATGAGAGATAAAGAACGTGGTGTTGTATGGGAAGAAACTATAATCTTGTTACCTGATAAGGTACATTATGTTTTCTTATCGGCCACTATCCCTAATGCCATGGAGTTCGCCGAATGGATCTGTAAAACTCATTCTCAACCATGTCACGTTGTATACACTGATTTCCGTCCCACCCCTTTACAACATTATTTATTTCCTGCTAATGGTGATGGAATCCATTTGGTGGTGGATGAGAAGGGAAATTTTAGAGAGGAAAATTTTCAAAAAGCCATGGCTTCAATCAGTGATAAAGCCGGTGAAGATTCAGGTTCAACAGAGAGAGGTAAAGGTAAAAAAGGACAGACTTTTAAAGGTGGAAACAAGGATGGTAAATCTGACATTTATAAAATTGTCAAGATGATTTGGATCAAGAAATATAATCCGGTGATTGTTTTCTCATTTAGTAAGCGTGATTGTGAATCTTTAGCCTTAAAGATGTCTAAATTGGATTTCAATACCGATGAAGAAAGAGATGCCTTGACAAAAATTTTCAACAATGCCATTGATATCTTACCTGAAAGTGATAGAGAATTACCTCAAATCAAACATATCTTGCCTTTATTACGTCGTGGTATAGGTATTCATCATTCTGGTTTATTACCAATTTTGAAAGAGATCATTGAGATCTTATTCCAAGAAGGATTCTTAAAAGTGTTATTCGCTACAGAAACTTTCTCTATTGGTCTTAACATGCCTGCCAAAACTGTTGTTTTCACATCTGTCAGAAAATGGGATGGTAAGGGTTTTAGATGGGTTTCAGGTGGTGAATATATTCAGATGTCTGGTAGAGCTGGTCGTAGAGGTTTAGATGATCGTGGTATCGTTATCATGATGATAGATGAGAAAATGGAACCACAAGTCGCAAAGGGAATGGTGAAAGGTCAAGCAGATAGGTTAGATTCTGCTTTCCATTTGGGTTACAACATGCTTTTGAATTTGATGAGAGTGGAGGGAATTTCACCAGAGTACATGTTGGAACATTCTTTCTATCAATTCCAAAATGCTTCTAGTGTCCCAGTGATGGAAAAGAAGTTGATAGAATTGGAAGATAAGCTGAAATCGATAACGATTGAAGATGAAAGTGCAATTAGAGAATATCATGATTTGAAAAAACAATTGGACGTGTACGCTGAAGATGTACGTCATATTGTTACTCATCCAAGTAATGTGTTATCTTTCTTGCAAGGTGGTAGACTAATCAAAATCAAAGATTATGGATGGGGTGTTGTTGTTAATCATACAAAGAGAACCAACAAGAGAAACCCTTCACTGACTTATACCGATCATCAATCATATCTCGTTGAAGTGTTTGTGACCACCATGTTTGTTGACTCCCCAATCAACTTGATCAAACCTTTCAATCCAGTGCTAGCTGAAGGTATAAGACCAGCAAAGGAAGGTGAACTGACTAGATCTGAAATCATTCCGATTACGTTGGATTCCATTTTACAATTGAGCAGTATAAGATTATACTTGCCAAAGGACCCTAAAAATAGCACTCAAAAGAAAACATTAACTAAAACCATTCTTGAAGTTCATAAACGTCATCCAGATGGAATCCCATTGTTAGACCCAGTTGAAAATATGAAAATTGAGGATTCAGATTTCAAAATCTTACTAAGAAAAATCGAAGTGTTGGAATCCAAATTATTATCCAACCCATTATCACAATCATCGAGATTAGAACCATTATACAAAGAGTTTAAAGATAAATTGGCTATCGAAGATGAGATGAAGGATTTGAAAAATCAGATACTCGAGAAGCAAGCGGTGATACAATTGGATAGTTTAAGGCATCGTAAAAGAGTATTAAGAAGATTAGGATTCACCACTCAATCCGACATCATTGAATTGAAAGGTAGAGTTGCATGTGAGATCAGTACAGGGGATGAATTATTATTGACGGAGTTAATTTTCAACGGTAACTTCAATGACTTGACACCAGAACAATGTGCAGCATTGTTATCTTGTTTTGTATTCCAAGAAAGGTCCAAGGAAACTCCAAGATTGAAACCTGAATTATCTGAGCCATTAAAGCAAATGCAAGAGATGGCAGGTAAGATTGCCAAGATCTCTAAAGAGTGCAAAATTGAAATTGTCGAGAAGGAGTACGTGGAAAGTTTTAGACCAGAATTGATGGAAGTTGTCTTCTCTTGGTGCAAAGGTGCATCGTTCACTCAGATTTGTAAGATGACCGATGTATATGAAGGTTCTTTGATCAGAATGTTTAAGAGGTTGGAGGAAATGCTTAGACAATTAGTAATTGCTGCCAAGACTATCGGTAATACTTCTTTGGAAGAGAAGATGGAAAAGGCAACTGAGATGGTCCATAGAGATATTGTGTCTGCTGGGTCTTTGTATCTTTAATTGGCTTATATAATGCTGCTAAATTGGCGTGTCCTTGTACATTATTATTACTTAAGGAAATGTTATCCTTTTTTTGTTCCGTATCTTTTTTGAAGAAGACATTCATAAATGATAAATATGAAGACTTGAGCTTTCTCTCCATTTTGAGCTCCATCTAAGCTTTTCATTTAGTCTTTTCAAACAGAAAGAAGATAGCTGGTTGTATCAAATACTTGGGTGTAGATACTATAATCAAAAGCGCAATTATGAAGCTAATCCTTCATTTTTCCTTGCCGTTTAGTTATTATTCGAGGTGCACCTCATATACATCTTTTCTGTTCCCATCCTCATTATGGTGATTTCTTTTACAAAATTATCACTGCTCGATATCAAATTATTGCTAGTGAACATTTATTGATTCAAGTTTCCAATTACCACACCCCCTTCCTCTCAAAATGTGAAAATTAGCGGCGCACGTAATAACATTTCCAAATTAGGAAATAGATAAACATTATGAACTGAATTTATCGTCAATCGAGTTGTGAATGGAAGTTCTAAATGGGAGTTCTCCATTAACACACATCAAGCAGAAGATAGAGCACAGGGACACCAAGCAATTACCCGCTACACTCTTTCAGATTTCCTTGATGGCAAAGTACGAATCCAAATTTCTATTTCACTAGTGAATGATTTTAAATTTTTTTTACGCTCATAATTTTATACGTCAAATCAATCAGCTGCGTTTATAAGTAAGCTCCAGTTATAGCATCACTGGTGTTCTAACTGATTTTGAACACCTTGAATAGTATTTGGTTTCACACAGAGAGAGATATTTCAAAATAGAAAAATCCGAGAACTTTCACAAGCATTATAGAATACCGAACAGATCATGTCCTCTAATACAAAACCAACAAAGGTCTTCAGACTCGAGAAATCCCCAAGTGGAGTCTTCAGGCGTCGTTTGTCTGATGAGTTAAGTTCATCACCTCCGTACCCGGAAGACACGTTCTCACAAATATCAAGTCGATCTTCTGTCTTGGAACAAGAAATTTACGAACCTAATAGAGATAATGAGCTTTCGAAGCATATAAGTGCCACTGTGAAGTTAAAAGGGAACAATGACAGACTAAACCAAAAATACGGGAACATGTACCAGCAACCATTACCACCTCCACCACCCCAACATCCGAGCAAGACGGCTTCGCAAGCAGCGAATCAGCATTCAAGCTCATATTCTCCTGTTAAAGAGAATAGTCATATTGAGCATGGAAATTATCCACTGAAAGATTTGCCAATCTCGAACTATCTGGAGACTCTAAATCTGACTTACAAATTCTTATATAGAAGCGGCCTCAGTGGTTTTGAAATGTTGAAGTCCTCTAAATATGTGTCATCAGAGAGGGATGGGAAAATTCATTTACATAGTTTTCTATATGGATTGATAGGTGGTATCATTTTGATGCTGTTGAAACCGTGGATCTACAAGAGCATTAGCCATTTTGCCAACATTGCATTCCATACCACACTATGTATCGCTTTGCTAATGTTGATCAGCGTCTCTTTAACACAGAAACATAAAGGACAGGTTTCAGACGAGACCTCAGCAAATACTAACGCGGGAGTGATAAAAAAAGATGAGGGAAGCGTTCATCTTCATCATCAGCAGTTACGTAGCAATAGACCAATTGTTCACAATGTGCCACCTCCATTTTCTCACGTGACACCTCTGATCAGAAGATCGCCTTTACAGGCCAAAGATGGAGTTTACGCTGGAAGGGCCGCATTGACACCAATGCAACCTCTGTACAAGATTGTCGATGGCAATGTGGCAACTTTTGTATTTTCCCCAGAACACGAGAAAGCAGGACATATTAGTGAATTAGATAACGAAGAAGAAGATGAGGTAGACGTGGATGAAGGTCATCACGATGATGATGACGATAGAAGTTTGTTCAGTGTTCTGACTAATGCTCATAACAACATGTTCAATAGCAAAAAAAATTACAAGAGTTTTATTGAGCAGGCAAAGAAGGTGAGAATGATGGTTTGAGAATGAGTTGGGGTGAAAAAAAAGAAAGCAAGTCATATATCATGGTTGATGTATTTGAGACAATGGACGGTGAAATAAAAATAAAAAAGACTGATATAGGAAACACAATATCATGGAAGAGAGATGGAATTATCAATATGGATTAACAGCGATTACTATTCAATAACTTGATCAATCTTTTTAATATTTTTTGCGATTTTGTGTTTGTATTATTATTTTGATGATGATAACAACCCGTATATTAAATTAAAACAACAACCTAACTATTTCAGAAATAACTTAATGAGTTTCAGTTGGAATTTCAAAGACAACTTGCTTACCAGTTAATTTACTGTAAACAGCTTGTAATGAATCTAATTTGTGATCAATGTTTGATGAGTCCTTTGAATCTAATAAGACCTTGGCGATTTTGTTACCACCAACTAAGTATCTAACTCTCTTACCAACAATTTCAGTTGGGAAAACCAAATCTTCCAAGATTTTGTCATGAACAGCAGTCAAGGTTCTTGATCTTGGTCTCTTTTGTTGTTGTCTTGAGACTCTACCTGGTCTTGGTAAGATTCTTCTTTCAGCTAAGAAAACAACGTGTCTGTCTGGGAATTTCTTCTCCAACTCTCTGGTCAATCTGATTTGAGCTTTGTGGAAGGCTGGTAATAATGGGACTGGAACAAAGATGGCGATAGCTTTCTTACCACCTGAGACTTCAATCTCTCTGATTGATTTGAATTGTAATGGTCTCAAGTCAGCCTTTAAGTCTGGCAAGTTGGCTTCCAAGTCGACGAAAGCTTGGGCAACTTGTAATTCTAATTCAGATGGATCTGATGATAAAACTTTGGAGTTAGCTGACATGTTTGATGTTGTTCTCGGTTGGTCAAAGAATAATCCAAATTGTGTAACAAACAAAGAGTCTTTCTTGAATTGAAAATTGTAAAATGTGTATTTTGGAAAACTTTGAAAAAAAAAACACACAAAAAAATTTTGTGGTATTGGTAGTTTACCGAGTATCATAAAAAGGAAGTATATATAATTTTACGGTGTAGTGATGTAATGCTTATCTTGCGCAGCCAGCAGACCAACCAACATTTAGGGCTTTGTACCCTATATCATCTCATTCCCGGTTGAGGAAAGGTGTCTCCGTTTGAAAAGGGGCTGTCCTAACTAACCTCCCCCATAATTATCCACGTGACCCCTCTGATAACCATAATTATTGGGAACGAGTGATGCAAATGCCTATGATCTTTCTCCATATTTCAGAAATCTCATTGATTACATGACTCTTCTGCCGCTGTTACTTCGAACCAGCTTCAAAACCCACCAACAACAACAACACTTAAGACTCATATTCAATAATATTCATCGCTCCTGTCGTCAATATACAACCATGACTGAAAATCTTGTCGAAAAGAGCAAAAAATTAGCTGCATATCAAGCAGTTACCGATAACCTTAAGGACACTTATAAAGTAGTTGGGATCGGTTCAGGTTCTACTGTCATTTACGCTGCTGAAAAAGTGGGCCAATTGAGTTTCAAAGATCAATTGGTCTGTATTCCTACTGGGTTCCAATCAAAACAATTGATCATTGACAATGGATTAAAATTGGGTACTTTAGAACAATATCCAAAAATTGATATTGCCTTTGATGGCGCCGATGAGATTGATTCCGATTTAAATGTGATCAAAGGTGGCGGTGCCTGTTTAATGCAGGAGAAGTTAGTTGCTGCTGCCGCTAAAAGATTTATTATTGTTGCCGATTTCAGAAAGAAATCAGAAACTCAAAAATTGGGACACGGTTGGAGAAAAGGTGTACCAATTGAAGTGATTCCAGAATCTTACACCTTGATCTTGAACGAGTTGAAGAAATTGGGTAGTGTCAAGGCCCAATTGAGAAGTGGAGGAAGTGCAAAAGCTGGTCCAGTTGTCACAGATAATGGAATGTTTTTGATCGATTGCGATTTCGGTGAGATTGAGCAAAGTAAAGTTGCAGAGTTACACAATGCCATTAAAATGTTAACAGGAGTAGTTGATGTAGGTTTATTTGTTAATATGGTGGAAAAATGTTATATTGGAGGAGAAGATGGTGCAGTAAGTGTGATGGAAAAATAGGAACTTGTATATTTAACTTATACGTAACATCATGATTGAGAATGACTGAAAACTGTTTTCGTTATCTTCTATAATTATCATTACTAAAAGTGAAAATCGCAGTTCATGAAATATGAAAATAATAAATAGACCATAAGATTACTTATTACCGATGTTAGTGGTAATCCAACTCAAAGTCTCCACCAATCCAGTACCAGTTGTGGCAATTGTTGGAATAACACACCAATTGTGATCTTCAATTTTTTCTAATTCTAGTATATCAATCAACTCACTCGGCTTTAAACTGTTCGGTAAATCCTGCTTATTAGCCAATATACTGATCAAACAATTTTTCAATTCTTTATCGTTTATAACTCTAAACAACTCTTCTCTTGCTTGTTGCATTCTCTCACGATCGGATGAATCAATCACAAAGATCAACAGATCTGTGCCACTAAAATAATGTCTCCATAATGCTCTTATTCTTTCTTGTCCTCCGATATCCCATGTATGCATTTGGATATTCTTATATTTTATCGTCTCAACATTGAAACCCACCGTTGGTACCGTGGTGGTAGATTTTCCCAATTTTAATTTGTATAATATTGTGGTCTTACCGGCATTGTCAAGTCCCAACATCAACAACCGTAATTCTTGTTCTGGTGCTTTTTGAATTATTTGCTTTGGTGCAAGAAACTTTGAGAAAATTCCTCCCATATTGTCAACTTGTTGTGTGTTTGACTATTTGATATACTGCACGCGTTGCGTGATATGATTATGTATAGATCTATATGAGAGCAAACTTATATGTGTGTATATTTTCGGAACTTGAATACTGGAAGATCCAATGAGGTTTGATAGTGCTTTGGAAGCGACGATAAACTTATAATAGATATGAAAGACGATGAGATGCTCTTAATAAAACTTAGTTAGTAAACCTTTTTATTTTTTCTTTTCTTTTCTTCTTTTCAATTTTGGAACGCGTATTATGTGATAATTTTTTCCATTTTGGGGCTTTTAAGAGGGTTCCCTCAAATTGACAGTAATTAGTCAGTATCCCCGAATTTTGATATTGGTGAATCAGATAGCCGTATTTAAATCTGTGAGAGTTGGCTATTGAGTCAGAGACTATGAGGTTCCGATAAACAATGCTGCTTACAAGATCACCATACCAATATTATTATATATTTTTGGTATGTTATATTCATCTCATACATACCTTACTGAACCATCCCGAATTGATGACATATCAAATATCTTTATTTATTTTGACGTAACTCTTGGCCACTTAGCATGAGAGGGACCAAAGAACCTTTGATACTTCGTAAGACTTTTTCAGTGGCTAGAAAAACTTTATTCTCTTTATTGTTTTAGAGGTATTGTCTTCCCGAGACTTATTGAATGAATTGGTTTACAAGTTTGATCTGACGTCCAGTTCTTGCCAGTGTAGTCTTCATTCGAAGTTTTCTTACCGAACAAAACAGTATATAATACAGTGGACAATGTTTTGATTTACAGACAGATATTTCAATCAAACACAGAGAGCCAGGGATTACAGTGAAGGTTTGATCAATGTGAATCACAAGACCTCTGGAGCTTTCGATACAGAATACTTTCAAATACCTGAAAACAATCAGATTTCGTTGTTGTTGTTGTTGTTGTTGTATAAATTGATTTTGATTAACATTGAAGAGGAAATATCATTGGAAGCAATTTTATTGACATATTTGTAGTTTAAATCTAAATTAGAGGGTCACACAAATAAAATGTATGGTTTTCAATAATATACATAGAATTTTCATGCCCATCTTTATGATGAGAAAGCTCAGCTCTCTATAAGAACTTTACATATGCAGTTGGGAATAATCCTCTTCTGCCATCTATTTCACCCTCTGTCCAGCCGGAACCATCATCGTCAGTAACAACCACAACCTTTTGACCAACTTGCAAATCTAATTCATCATCACCAGTCTTATCGTACTCGTACATGACTTCGCAGTACTTGACCTTTTTAGCACCCCTTCTAGGAGCCACTTTGGGACCTTGTTTTTTAGTCGTCAGCTGCTCAGTGATCTCAAGGTAAGCAGTAGGCACCAACCCTTGCTCACCACCACTGTTGACAACTTCGGTCCAGCCCGACCCGTCATCCGGTTCCGTTACAGTCAAAGTCTCACCGGCCTGGATGGTCACTTCGTCATCACCCGCAGCATCGTACAGGTATGCGGCTCTAGCAGATGCTATTCCTGTTGCTGCTGTTGGAGTTTGACCTGTTGTTGAACTGCTCATGCTAGAAGACGTTACACTCTGCGCTCTATCACGTAATGAACCAAATATCCTGCCTCCAGCGCTCGAGGAATGACGCGTCAAATTTGTATTATTCATCGTTGTGGTGGGTAAGACCTCTTCCACTGCATGCTGATACGATTTCTTTATCGGCTTTAGGAAATTCAATCTTGATTTCTTTTTAGTCTCAACAGGTGCATCTAACAGTAAGTCTTTACCATCTGCCGCATTTTGGATCGTTTCTATCTCAACCTCTGAGATCAATCTCTTTGTGTCGTTACTGGTGTACTGTATCAATGCCGATAAATATTTGGTCAATAAATCATCAAATTTAAACATCTCCTCTTTGGTCAATGTCTTGCTCTTCAAAGCCGATTTTTGTTGTTGCACTTCAGCCAATGCACTCTTCTCATTGTTACAAACATCTTCGTACTTCTCATACACAGGGATTGCCTTATTAAGTTTCTTCTTCAACTCGTACAATTCGGCATCACTGGTGATAATCGTGTCGTCATCATGCCATATACTAGAAGGTATGTATTGAAAGTCAGGGGGCTCTTGCCATTGACGAACGTTATGCTTGATGAACATCGCTGTATCTAAAGTATTAATGTTTTGTTTAACCACTTCATCGCCGGCATTTAACAGCTTGGTCATGTTTTCTAAATGTGCTCTTTCAACAGAAGCCGCATTTAACCATATTCTGTTCAATCTTTCCACTCTTGACTCATTTAAGTCTTGCAACCCATCTAATACTTCAGGCAAATCTTGGTAGAAGTACTTATCTTTCAAACGATTAGCAACATTGATTTTGATCAAGTATTCATTTTTGCCAACGTTCATATCAATTTCCTTGGATTTCACCTTCAGCTTGGACTTTTCACTGCTTGATTTTTCCAGTTTCTGTCTTTGGTTTTCCATTGATTGGCATAAGGCATCATAATTTTTTTTACTCTTTGATAGTTCATCGTAAAACGAGTCTCGCTGCTTTATGACATCGTTGTTGAAAGTTTCATACCTCAATCTGATACCCTCGTATTTACCATGTACTTTCAGTAATTCGTCTCCAACTTTACTCGAAAGATCTTTTGAGAGAGCCTTGTGAATTTTGGCTATGGTTTCGGTTTGCGACAAAATTTCTGTCCAGGCCACCAATGAAGCACTTTCCAATGAGCCCGGTGTAATAACTGGGTCATCACCAACGCTTAAATTTGTGGACATCTTCAGTTTCTTTTTGAAGGATTCGTTACAGAGATTCTGCAATTTGGTAGAGTATTCCAGCTCGATCTGAGCTCGTTCATGATAGAAGTGACTGATATCGTTCATCCAGTTGATCCCATTTTTGACCCATTGGTTGGTGGGTTTGAAACTATCCTTCAACTCATCACCAATACTCAAAGCCGCTGTCGCCATTGTTGCTTCTCTTGTAAAATTGGTGTATAAAGTTTCAGTTATATAAAGCTTGACGTAAAACTGTGTCCGTGATGTTGTGTGAATTAGATAGAAATCTGTTTTCTTTTTTATTTTTTTTTCTTTTCCAGTTCTCTGAGATCTGCCTGCCAGGTTAAAGACAAAGCAGCTGATCAAGTTTTTTTGCATTTATAAGTGAGAGGACTCAGTTTCTGGTAACAGAGCTGATTAAGCTCACATGAAAGAAATCATCGGAAATTAATATCTTCAGCTGAAATGCAATAAAAATATTTGGGAAAGCAGCTACCCCATTTTGTTTCTGTAGATATCTATTTAATTTCGGGATCAATCAAAGACCCCTTCCTTGTAAAGAACCAAGACAATTAGTTAGATACTGGTAAAAACAAAAGTGATGACATGCGGAAAGTGAATTCCCCTTGATTATGACATCAACTTGCCGAAGTGATGATCTAGAAGAATGGTATCATAGTGCCAGAGGGAGCGTTAAGTGATATGATATGTCTTTAAAATAGAAATATTGAAGACGGTATACTGAGGCCGCCCGTGATAAAATAACGTGGGAGTGGGTGGGTGTGTGTGAGAGAAGACGAGGCAGAAAACATGGGCAAATAGGAAAAAAAAATCGATTGATTATATGTATTGACTAGCTTCGATGCACTGAAACTTATGAGAACATCTGTACAGATCACCCTTCAACAATGTCTTCAACAGATGTGTCTACCGGGTCGCTGATCTACTCAGCTGTACGGCCCATCTTCAAAGTGTACTTCATTTTAGGATCAGGTTACTATCTAGCGAAAAAAGATTGGCTATCGGTAGAGACGCTGCGAAACTTATCCAATATAGTTTTAATCTTATTCATGCCTTGTATGATCATCAACAATGTCATCACATACATAGAGAACTCAGATATCAAACAAATTGGTATTATAGTTTTAAGTGCCTTTCTCATGTATTCAACAGGATTTTTATTTGCATTTATTACCAGTTTCGTGCTACCTGTGCCGAAAAGGTGGAAGGGAGGATTCATGGTTGGAGGAACGTTGCCAAATGTGAGTGACTTGCCAATAGCCTACGTGCAGACGATGTCAGGTGGTGTTATTTTCACAAATTCGGAGGCCAACAAGGGTGTCGCATACATCATCATTTACTTAGCCACGTATATCATCGTACAATTTACTTGTGGATTGTTTAGATTGGTTGAGTGGGATTTCAGAGATATACCTGAAGATGAAGAAAAAGAAATCAGCAGTGAAAGCAGCCAGGATGAGAAGGAAGAGCAGTTGCCAAATTCTCCAGGATCGCCCTCCACCAATAATGGGCTACATAAGACAAGCACAAATAATAGCAATGCCGTGCTCGATACAGATGACTCGGATGATGACATTGGGAATAATAATGACGGTACCGCTTCATCTTCGGCCTCCACCTTGTCTTCAGCGGATAGCGAGGAAAGAACAGGAGGACCGGATGGTAGAGACTTACAAGTTGTTGCCTTGGATGATACACAAACATTGGGCAGAACGCTGCTACCAGGCATGTCACGACTTAGAAGTAGAAGATCAAGTAATGCATCGGCGCGTTCCGGAAGGTCAATAAGAACGGTGAGATCTAATGCTTCATCAACCAGCGAGTTGGTGAGGGAGTATTCAAGACTCGAACCAACTAACACAGAATTGACAACAACATTATCAATCATCACCGAAAACGTCTCTACAAAAACCATCAAAGATTCCGGCTCCGGAGTACCATTCATCGAAAAATATCATTTGCATTTTCTTGTATACATGTTGAAGAATTTTTTAAAACCAGCATCTTTAGCATTAGTTTTTTCGATCACCATGTCAATGATCCCATGGTGCAAAGCATTGTTTGTCCACACAACAGTCTACATGCCATCAGCTCCCGACAAACTGCCACCATTGGCTTTTGTCATCGATTACGCAGCTTACATTGGACAGGCAGCGGTACCAATAGGTTTGTTATTGTTAGGCAGCACCATCGCTAGGCTTGAAATCAATGTTATCCCAAAACATTTCTGGCAATGTGCACTGTCGTTAACAGTTTGGAGATTGATAATCATGCCAATTTGGGGAGTTTTATGGGTCAATAGACTTCAAGACAACGGTTGGATTACGGATAACAAGTTATTAGCCTTTGTAATCATGTTGCAATGGAGTTTGCCATCAGCAACAGTGCAAGTATATCTCACCGCCTCATATAGTGACCCGGAAAGTGAATCCCATATCCAGATGGATTGCTTAGCCATTTACATCATATCACAATACTCTATCTTGTTCATCACACTACCGATTGTTGTCTCATACGCCATCAAAGTTAATTTGGGTTATTAGGAGTTTTCGTAAATTAATACATACATTTAGTTACACAAATATTTGCAAAGTTAGTTTAATGAATTGAAACATTCGGTTATAAGGACTAGTACTCTCTTAATCCCCCAATTTAGTTATCATATTTTTTCGCACGGCTTTAAAGTGTTTCTAATCATTTTATACCGGCGAAGCGTTTGGTATTAATTCGACAACAAAACACCACTAAACAACCAATCATGGTTAGTGAGTTCTTATCCTTCGACAAAGTCCCTTTCCGTCGACCTATTGTCGTGTTTTTTGTTTTGCCTCTACCGTTATCATTCTTTAACCCATTTTCTTCATTTTTTCTAGTTTCAGTTATGGAATGAGTCTTCTATAAAGAAGTCAAATCCCATATCTGAGCTACTAGATTTTTGGAAGAATTAGAAAGCTTTAGAGTACAAATCTCAGCGTTAAATTCAACACATAATTAAATTACTTAACTAAGTAGATGATGACATTCTTTGTGATTTTTTTTTTTGACACAATCGCCGCCATTTTCAAATTCTCGTGTGCCGTATCAAAAGTCTATAAAAGGAAGTAATCAAAAACTGCGCGCATATGTCTTCTTGACAAATCCTTCTTAGTTGACACAACAATTGGCGATTTGGAGTAATTACATGTAACTGTATGATGTTATAAAAGTTTTCTGATTTGCTTTTAAATATATAAAGAGAGGTAGTTTTCATTGAATGAAAAAGTTACCTTCTTTGAACAACAAATTCTCACTTAATAACAACTTTCACCATTTGAAATCGAGATTTCACCTATGTCATATATATAATATAGATTTTGAGCTAGAAGGGATTTCTAGCATTTTGTTCAGAAGAAGGGGTCAAATTAATTTCAAGCTCAGTCTCAAGTGCTCTCAGCTCAATAGAAATTGGCACACAATAAGCAAGAAGTAAATGGAGAATTAGTGGCTGTTATTGATGAGGGATTTTATCACACCCACTATTTTTATCTCTCCTTGCAACCATCTAAATGAACTCTCACCACATGATTATGAGATTCTCTGACGTTTTCAACATAGTCAAGACAACAGCATACACAGCAATGGACACCATGGGACACTCAAATGTCCCGAAGAAAACAAAGTTGTGACAAAATAGATCTATGCGTGGAGAAGTATTTGAGTAAATGTCACTTTAAATAGACCATTAAGTTTACCAATCTAAGACTTTGAGTGGCTAGTTGCAAAGTAAGCAAATTCAAGTCGTACCACGCAAAAAACCTGCTATACTTTACCGATAAGCAATTCCAGCTGGTCACCTTTGTTCATACTATGATATGCGTCTCGGCAGAAGAATAAATTGACTTCCATGATGTCACTTCGTCGCTCTGGCTGAAATTGCACTGACTACTGAAATTGTCACCACAAGCTTACGACAGATCTAACTACAGGAACTACAACTTTGACGATTAACCAGAAATTCTGAAGATCTAACATGAGTTAAGCTTCTTTCACTCTGAAGGAGATGAGGAGAGCGTACAAAAAAAAATAAAAAAAGAACAGAGTAACAGAGCGAGAAAATAGCAAAATCCAACATATTTTTTGCTATTATCTCTCACTTCTTTACTGCAAATTCAAATTAATTCTCAGCAGTGGTCGAGAATTAGTCTTTGAACTGTAAGATTTGCCAAAGTGAAGACTAACACGTTGATCAGGATCGCTAAAGCGTTTTCGGTAGTTTCAAGATCCACAGGATTCCTCAACAGATATACTATCGGTGTGTTAAGGAAAAACCGAACTATCGATAAATATATTTTGGATCATCAGTCTTCCAAGAACAAGAATAAATTGCTCAAGAAGCTATTATTTCCCAGTAGACATTTAGAGTTCTATAAGAGAAGAAGAAGATATAGAACTATGAACGATAATGACAGCTTATTCAATGGCAGGACTACGACTACGAACGAGTCCCCACAGGCGAGGCAACGCCAACCGACATCCAAAAGAGCAAGACTAGTTGATTTTTACAACACCACCAAGACATCATATATACCCAGCATAGCGAGCTCGATATCAGGTCTCGTTGTGTCTCAAGACGAAAACAGCCAATTACCAAAAAATTCCAAAATATTTATGTACGACACATACACCATCCATGACGACGATGATACATATACGGTACAAGTTCATGGATATTTGTACTGTCCAGGAACGATGACTCGTAAAAATCGACTTTTATTGACATTGGCTAGACAATTGACCAAACCATCAACATCATCAATAGCACAACAGCAAGTTGCCGAAAAATTCCAAGGCGAGATAGGTGACAAATTGAACAACCCAGACCAGTACAACGACAACGATGACGACTCTGTGTATTCTACTGAGAGCACAACGTCTAGCGCAATGTCAGTGAGTACTGAAACTATTTTGAAAGAAAGATTACAAGGTTTTATGACAAGATCTTTGCCACAACAAACGTTAAAAGTGGTGGTGGGTTCAGAGTTAAAAATACCCATTGAGGATTTGTCACAACAGGAAATAAATAGTGATGACAATGGTCATTTTCAACTTACACTCAAGACCAATTATAAGCCATCTATAGTGCAAGTGTCTGCATCGATGAATGATGAGATAGTGAATTTTAAAGAGGTGAATATAATTGACAATAAGCCTAGAGTGTCGATCATCTCTGATATAGACGATACGGTGAAATTGACCGGGGTTGTAAACGATAAGAGAGATATGTTCAGAAATGTCTTTACAAGGGAATACAAAGAACTTGAAATTCCCGGGTTTGTCAACTGGTTTAATTTAGTTGCCGCTAAAGATTGCAAAGTGCACTACGTTTCAAATTCACCTTGGCAATTGTTGAAGACGATTGAAAATTACTTTGACGCAATTGCATTGCCGTATGACTCTATTCATTTGAAACAATATTCTGGAAATGTGATTGCAGCATTAATGGAACCCTCATCAGAGCGCAAGAAACCAACGTTGACAAAAATAATTTCAGATTTCTCTAAAAGAAAGTTCATTTTAGTTGGTGATACAGGTGAACGAGATTTAGAGGCATATTTAGCGCTTTCCAAAATGTTCCCATCACAAATTCTAATGATTTACATGAGAGTTGTTCCCGGATCTTTGTCAGATTATGGGGATAAATACGTTTATGAGACCATCACAAAATTGGTTCAGATAAGAGACACCGCCAGAACTAAACATTCTAAAGATTTGATAGATCTTGCCACTGAATTAATACTTGAAACTGCAGCAAAACCTGCAGGTAAAGTGAAACAAAAATTGTCACCCATCATTCCGAAAAAACCTTCTTCATTGAAAGGTCAAGCCTTGGATCCGCAGAGTAACACCAAATCGAATGCAAGTACTAGTGGACCGCCAAATGCCCCCAAGTTACCACCACGTCGTGCTCATACAACCGATAGTGCATTATCTATGAAAGCTACCGATGAAATGGCTCCCGATTTGCCAGCAAGGTCCAACACCAGCCCCAGCAACAATGCGACTGATATATCAGACAGCAAAGAACCAACAAGCGTGGCTCGTGCTCCTGCAGGATTAGACAGTTCAAACTTGACAGAAAATGGGATCTATGACATGACAAATGTTATGACCCATTTGGATGTTGACGATAAGAGAGGCGATGTATGGAGAGAGAGGATGATTCGCGTTTTGAACGAGTTGCCGGACGAAGTTGGGATCAAATTTTTCAAAGAACCTGATGAAGTTGTGGAAGAATCGTTAAGTATTATTGATAGGTATCAGTAACCTGATTATTGGACTTTTGGACAGAAATAGAGTTAAATATAGTATGTAAATTGATAAGAGGTGAAACATGGAAATCATAGAATCACGCCGAGCAGCTCAAACAGTAAGTAGTTGGGGGAGTTAATCACAAATCGGTTTACTAAATTCAACTCACTCCATTTGCTTATCACGAATTTTTTATCTTTATCAGTTCAAGCCATTGAGCCATTAGGAGATTAAGGGAATAATAATCCCGATGCAATTCAATTTAGAATACGGCTTGATGCTACCAGTAGTAGTCACTTTTGAGGAGTTAAGTGAGCATTCTTTAATCTTGTATTAGGAGTTTATGAAGAAATAAAGACATTAAATTCATTTAAAAGAGTTTGTGATCTCAAGGCAGTAGATAGATTTAACCGATGATTCGCATTTGTAGGAAAACGATTTTCCTATTGCATTGCAATTGACTCTCTGTTAGATTTCCTCCGCTAAACCCTTAAATTCCTTTTTTGTTGTGATCTTCCAGGTAATTCATCCTCGGGTAATAGCTCATATTACTAGGGATGCGGCTATCATGATTTATCATTTTTTGCAACTGTGTGTAGATGGCACATCTGCTTCGTATCTTGGGGTTTAAAAAGGAAGAAAAAAAAAGTGTTTGTTTACACATTTTTTTTTGATCTTTGATTCAAACTGATAGGAGAGACATACCAATGACGATATCTAGCGAAGTCTCGAACTCGAAGGAAGGGATTTGGACCAAATTGTTGAACAATTTAAAAGACAACACCCTGTATACCAAGCCACCCAATAAAACTATCTTGATCTTATCTGATTCACCACATCTACAAAAGCTGATCATTAACAAGCTACATTCAATCATTACAAATGAAAGCCCACTGTTGTTTTCTTCATCCAAAAGAAAGCAGCAGAAAAATTTAGATCTGATCAGTGGCTTCGGATTAGGATTCACGTATTTAGAATTGCCCTTGGATCCGAGTGATCTGGTCAACGAAACAAGAATATTGGAGGTTTATACATACTCTTACTCTGATCTCAATGCTCTGGAGAGAATTGAGAGTTTTCTCAGAAGGTTTACCAAAAAGGAAGAGCTAACAATCATCGATGTAGTGGACTTGGACAAATATGCAAAGACTTCTTCCAATTTTTCGCTGGGGAAAGCTTTCAGAGATAATGCTCAAATGTGTCAAATTTTAAAAAGGATATTCTCAAATGACATCAGAGATGAGGTAATTATCAATGAGTACAAATCTTCTCTGATCAAATATAAAAATTCATACTCCACTCTTGGGAAAGTTGTGCCCATTGAGATGGGAAAAGGTGAATGTGAATGCCCTCTAGGGGTCGATTATATACTCTTGTTAGTGGGACTTGACACGTTAAATACATTGACCTCGATGAGTGGACTAAGCCAAACTGAAATTGATAAGTTTCAGCAACTAATGAGAGTACTGCTGTTGGAAGTTGGTGGCTCTATAATTGCTCTTCCAAACCTTATCGATGATGATGTTCCGATGAATCATTCGTTTAACTGTCTAATAAATCTTCTTTTCAAAAAAGATGACATTATACTGGCGCAAGTGGAAGATGATCTTCATCTTATAATACCAAAGGGTTGGGACTCTTGGGGAAAAATAATGGTTTTGAATGAGCTGCTTGACTACGAGTATTGGAAAAAGGAATGGAAAGATATTTTAGAGAGCACTAGTGAACCCAATGCTGATGAGACTTCTCCGAGAGAAGTTGAGATCAAGCTATCATCTCACGACTACATTCAGCAATACAAAGACTTGTTGAAAGCGAAATATAAGGATCAGCTTGAAACAGATCTGGCTCTTACTCAACCGAGAGATATTCCAGCGGATTTGTCAACAACAAGAGATTACTATGCAAACAGCACACGTAACATTGACGAGACTGACATCAGCAATGCCAGCTTTCAGGACACCCATAGCCAAATACAAACCTTCAGATCTCAATTTGTCGAGGAAGGAGATATTCTTTCAGATATACAAAGCACTCCATTGCAGTCAAGATTCCAGTCAACCGCTGTCTCAAGTAGCAGTGCTGCTAAGTTCAACGAATTTTTTGACGGCTTAATCGCTAGTAAATCGAAATAGATTAGATAATGTGTCAGCTAAGTTTGAAGCGCGTCGTGAAAAATTAAACAAAAAATTTTTTTATCAAGAATTTCCAAAACCTTGCAGATTATATTCTGCTTGATCCATATCAGTGATCACGCTTTACATGTTCAGCCTTTCAAAAGTTGAAGATCACACTTTTATGGCAAATTCTCATTGATGTCAACACCAGAAACTTTTCATGATGATACTGCCAAGAGGGTTGCACGGTTGAGCATCACTGCAGCAGAGGCAGACAAGCCAAACCTTGTCATGCTTCAGAGTAAAAAGTCAGCCAATGAGATCAACAATGAATTAAAACAACCATTTACAGAGCCCGTGCTTCCACCAGGATTTCAATTTGCCAAGGGAAAGTCCAAGAGGAGAAGATCTTCGATCCAACAAGGTGGTAAGTTGTCAAAGAAGAAAAAACTGCTTCTTCCTGCTAGCATCAGCATTTGCAACGATGCAAATTCGAAAAAATTAAGAATATCGAGTTTGAGAGACCTATTGGTCTGGTTGCTGACAGACACCGGAGAAACCCCTAAATGGCTGAAGGTCGTCAACAAACAATTGATCAAAAACGTGGTCTTTCTATTTATTCCAGGTCTTGAACCAAGCGACTTTGGATTTGATAGTCTCGTGGAGGAACGTTCACCGCAAAAGATCACCACAAGCAATCAAGTTCCTTTTTGTGAAAAGCATTTTGAGCATTTGCTTCCAGTGCAGGCTCCTGGGTCAAAAGAGTCGTTGTATAGTTCATTTTTGAGTCTCACCAGCGTACCGTTGACTCAGAAGGAGAAGAGGCTTGTACTCAAGAAAGATAAACTGAAGAAGATTTATCTCCCTGATTTGCTTATGACATATGAACAGCTTTTAGAAAACGGCTATCCAATACATAGCGACATAGATCCTAACAGCCAACATCCTTTACAAGAAGGTTGGGTGGAGACGATTAGCTTTGAGCACGAGGGCTCAAAGACTTTTGCGATTGATTGTGAAATGTGTCTTTCTGCCAAAGGTAAAGAGTTGACAAGAATTTCAATTGTGGACTTCAATAACAATGTAGTGTTGGACGAGTTGGTGAAACCGAGTGAAGAGATTATTGACTATGTGACCAGATACTCAGGGATAACAGAGGAGAAATTACAGGATATTACAATGACATTGCTGGACATTCAGCAAAAGTTCATATCTATAATATCTTCAGATGACATAATAATTGGTCATTCATTGGAAAGTGATTTGAACGTGTTGAAAATCCGCCATCCTCGTGTCATTGATACTGCAATCATCTACGAACATGTCAGAGGCCCTCCGGCGAAGGCGTCTTTAAAATATCTCGCCAAAACATATTTGAACAAGGATATACAAACAGGTCTTCACGGTCATAGTTCAGTTGAAGATAGCGAAACTTGTATGGAGTTAGTGAAGTTGAAGTTGGTCAATGGCTACAATTTTGGTCGAAATGTGAATGAAGAGTCTTTGTTCACGAAAATTTCCCGTGTGGGTTCTGGCAATAAGACCGCCAGATCTAGTTTGATGATTGATTATTCTCCACCTACAGTGAGTCAAACCACAACTAATTTTGGGAAGAAGATTCAATGCTCTAACGATGATGAAGTCGTCGAAGCGATATCGAAGAATGCAAATTCGAATTATTTAATAGTTGCGAGATTGAGGGAATTAGAGTTCGCGAAAGGGTTTTGTTCCATACCCTTCGGCTCCCATACACCGGTTGTTACAGTAGAAGAAGCGTACAAAGACTTGAATCAGCGACTCGAAAGAATATACCTGGAGATTCCAGATGGTACAGCGTTGGTTATTTGTTCAGGGGTAGGGAATCCCGTGAAAATGATGGAATTGCAAAGGCAAAAGAAACTGTTTCGAACTGAGTATGAAACAAAAAGCTGGGAGGAAGTGCAAACCGAATGGAATTTGAAAAATTTGGCTGACCTTCAAAAGGCAACACTTGCTGCTAGAGATGCTATCGCGTTTTTGACAGTGAAGAATTCGTTGCCTAACACTGAAACAAAACCCACAACTGAGGAGTCTGACCTTGTATTTGATGATGAAACAGCCTTGTTGACTAGTGACGAAGATGAAAAACATCTGGAAGAAGTATAATAGCTATTATTGAACTAAATTGACATCTGTACTATAAACATACGCGTTTTTCTTGTTATTCCATCTTCACATCTCCTTCTTCATCTTTATTCAAATCAGCAACTGGTGTAGTTTCATCTGATAGTGGTTTACTGGCACTTTCCTCAGTCAGCACGGCCTTTCCGTCAGGTATCTCGGCTGCTTCAGTTTTGACTTGATCCTTCAATTCTGATTGTGGTTTCATAGGTTTCGCGGCACTACTAGAGAAACCTATCATGTCATCTCCACCAACTGCACCTCTTATATCAGCATCTGTAAGTGGACCTTTCTGATCATTCTGCAGAGCATCTGTATTGTCTGATTTTTGTTGCTCGTATGCAAACTGAGACAAATCTAAGAAATCCTCCTCTTTTTCCAATTCTACCTTGATAGGCTCAGTCTCCTCTGTACGAACCCATGCATAGACTTCGAACTCATATACCGGAATAGGTGGCGGCTGTGGTGTTGAGTTTGATGTCGTATTCTCGCCTGAGCTTACGCCTGGAGGTACGGCAAATGCACCATTTAGTCCATTGGGAGTTTGTTTCTTTGGAGGCTTTATCCAACTCTTCACCCAATGATCCCCCTGTGCAATCCCAGATAAACTCAGCATGGAGTTCGCACTCCTCACCAATGACTGGCCATATAAAGTGTGTCTTCCTGACATTCTTAGCTTTACGATCAATGTATTAAATTAAGTAGCAGTGTAAACTTATTGTGGTTTCAACTCACTCCGTGTTCACTGTTTATTTTTTTCTGTTCTCAAAAAAAAAAATAAAAATAAAATCACAAGTGAACAAGATCACCAAAGATTTGCTTCAACCCGACATTCATTCGATAAACTTGGTAAAATATCCATTCAGAGATTCTTTGATTGAACTGTACACACCAGTCTGCTATTCTTCTGAGGAGAACTTCACTCAAGAAGATGCCTGCTCTGGTTCAGAAAAAATATAGGACCAAGAAACAGAGGGAGCAGGATATAATAGATGAAGATGCTTTATATGATAGTGCGATAACTGGCTCGATAGATTTTGATGATGTTTTCAAAGATGGGGCAACTTTGCATGCCCCGGATGCTTTAGATTTTGAAGACGAAAATGAATTAGCTGAAGATGAATTACCTGAAGAACAAATAAGTCTGGGACCAGAGCTGGATCAGGAAAATTATGACAGCGATAACGATCTCGTGAATGAGCTTGAGCAAGAAGGTCTCGCTCTCGAATTAGAAGGCGAGAATAACGACGACAGAGACCAACTTTTCAGCAATGGCATGAAGTTGAATGATGACAAATTTTCTCAGATTGGAGAGAGTGACTTGGAAGATCTATCTGATTCACCCGAACCAAAGGAGACATCACTGGAGGAAATAGCGCAGCAACGTCAACGATCAGTTTTGGAGAAGAAGCAGAGAGAGGATAAAATTCTCAGTAAGTTTTTCCCAGATTTCAAAGAGGGTGTGGTGATGAAGATGATACCGACATTCTCTTCATTAGATTATGGAGACTACCAATGGCACAAACCGATCCTCTCAAGTGGTCCTTTGATACCCACTAAGTTGGATTTCGAAGTTGACGTTGATCAGCGCAATCTATTTTTGAAGTCGACTCATAGAAGCTCCTTCTGGAAGCAGCAGCAGCAGCAACAACAGCCCACTACACAAGATGAGACTGCTACCTTTCAAAGGGTGATACATATAACAGATGATGACTTGATGTCTTTGATTGTACCGCCTCCGCCTCTCAAGTACAATAAACCTAAACTCGAAGACTATGAACCCGATTTGATTTTGGCTACATGCGACTGGAATGACGAGGATATAATAAGTGTTGATGGCGGTAATCAATCCCAGGATGAGTTACCACCCTCAAAGAGATTCAAAATTGATCCTTATGAAGTAGACGATTGGCTTGATGATGACGATATATTTGAAGGCCAAATCAATTTAAAGTCATTGAATTTGATGCTCGATGCCAATGATCCACATATCTTATTCTACAAAAATTCTCAAGTTGATGCAAAATCATCCAAAGCTCTTATTCCCACCTCAAACTTACTCCTCCAATCAAAGTTCAATATTTCAAATGATAAAGAGTATGAGCTGCTTAGGGCAAACTATCACTCAAAGGTCAGATCTACCATTGGCAATCTATCAATTGAACACTCCTTACCTGCAGTGAGGTTACAATACCCTTACTACAAGATAAAGCTAGAACCTATACAAGCTAGATTGTTACACAGACCACAACTACGTGTGAGACCAAATTCTTATTGGGTGTTCACCAAGCCAAAGAAGCGGAAAAGCAAGAGAGATAAAGGGAAAAGTGTTCAAGAGATTTTTGGGAAGTCAGTGGATTTGACTTTGGGTGATACTGCTAATTTTTTCATGATGGAGTACACAGAAGAGTACCCACTTGCTTTATCTAATTTTGGGATGGCATCGAAGTTGATCAATTATTACCGGAAAAGAAATGAAGAGGACACTACAAGGCCCAGGTTGGTGGTAGGTGAGACTCATGTATTGGGAGTGCAGGACAAATCTCCATTTTGGAACTTCGGGTTTGTTGAGCCGGGAAATGTTGTACCAACATTGTACAACAGGATGGTGAGGGCACCAGCATTCAAAAAAGAACCCAATGATACAGACTTTTTGTTGATAAGAAGCGCTGGGGGGTCGAATAACCTCCAGAGATACTTCATAAGGCCAATTTCTCACATGTTCACCATAGGCCAGCAGTTTCCTGCTGTCGAGATTCCAGGACCACATTCTCGTAAAGTGACTTCCACATCTAAGAACAGATTGAAAATGATCGTTTTCCGTTGTTTAAATAAGAATGAAAATCAAAGACTTGCTGTGAAAGAAATTTCTGTTCATTTTCCTGATCAAACTGAGATGCAGAACAGACAAAGACTTAAAGAGTTCATGGAATACCAAAGAGTTGGGGATGACCATGGATACTGGAAAATAAAAAAAGGAGAAGTATTACCTAATTTCGAACAAATCAGAAACATGATCACCCCGGAAGACATCTCTCTACTAGAATCAATGACAAGTGGTGACCAGTATTTGAATGATATTATTTATTATTACGGTGACGAGGAAGAACAAGAGAGACAGAGACAACGTAACAGGGAGAAGTCAAATTACAACAATAAAAATATTGGAGAGGAGAGCATTGAAGAGCAATTGGCCCCATGGAACATAACAAGAAACTTTCTCAATGCTGTTCAAGGAAAAGCAATGCTTCAGATTCATGGTGATGGCGACCCTTCTGGTAGGGGAGAAGCATTCTCCTTCTTGAGAACTTCAATGAAAGGTGGCTTCAAATCATCTAACGATGATGAACTGTCTACGCCTTGGACACCTGGAACTCCTGCCCCGAAGGTGGAAAAGCTTCCCGAAAAAAAGAGAGGAAGAAAGAAGGATGAAGATAAAGCAAAGTTGGCTCCAAGTCATAAGTATAATGTTGCTTTGCAACAAAAGTTATATGACGATGAAATTGCCAAAGTCTGGTATACTCAACAAAAAGTTCTCACAGACGATGGTGATCATATTAATAGTACCAGCAGAATAGAGGATCCTGATTCTTCGGAATTGGCTGATGATATTCGGGAGGGATCCAGAATCAACATCAAAAATCCAGAGGCTCCTTTTGTGAAAAATCCCAAAAAGTTCTTAAAAATCACAAGAATGGTGAGGGACTCTAACGGGATCTTACAGAGGAAAACCGAAATTATCAAGGATAGCGCGGTAATAAAGGCATACATCAAGCGTAAGATCAAATTGCAAGTCACCTCAATTAACAGTGGCATAGATACCGATGTTTTAGTGCCGACTGGAGATGGTGAACAGGATGAGAGGTTGAAGAAAGCAATTAAAGAAGAGTTGGATAGAATGCAAAAGTTGAAAGAAAGAAGAAAAAAGAAAGGACCTCATAGGAAAAGAAAAGGTTCTATGGACGAGAATGCACTAGGAGAAGATTCGTTGCCGACCAAAACAAAGAGCACTAATAGAAGATGTAAGAAATGTGGCTCCACAGGTCATATAAGCACTAACAAGAAGCTTTGTCCACTGTGGAATAAGGAAGGTTCTGTTAACCCATCAGAAATGCTGGCTCCTGTGAGTGAGATAAACTCAAATTTATAGGCAAATGTGGCAGAAAATCTCGTGATTCAAAGTTTTATAGTGCTATAAAGGCGTAATAATGAAAGAATGGAAACTAAAATTCACTTTACACTCTGGGACCATGAGAATGGTTATAAGTTCCTGCTCGTCCCTAGCACCAATCGTTTTCCAACCATCCTTGAGGTGAGTGGTTCATTTGAAAAGGAGGATCTTGGTAAAGCGCCTTCCAGGTGTCGTTGATTATTCACTCGAACAATATTACTGACCAATACTGGCTCAGACACAATTGATATCTTATTCGGTTGAATCGTATCACCACCAGATCGGGACCTACTTACAATTATATTTCTACAGTTTTGTTTCAATCACCCTTAAAGCTAATGCTCCTAAATAGGGATTGCGCAAGTTCAACCTAGCCTAATGAAGCAAGGTTCTGGATATTTGATGTGAATAAATATCATAATGGGAATTCAAGTTTAGAACACTTAGTTTGTGAATGTCTTTTCATATATCTAATCATTTATTATTTATCGACACCTAATCTCACTGATATAAGTGTGGGTAATCAGAAGAAAAAAAATGTTTTCAGGCTTGGAATGATTTAAAACAACTAAAGTTTAGTAAAATGGACCGAGAGCAAGACATTGAAGAGTACAAAGCCTTGACTTCTTGTTTGTGAGTTTGATCATATCAATTCGTTGCTAATTTGGAGTGCTAACTGTTTTTTACCAGATCACTGTTCTATGAATATGGTAATTGGGCAAGGCGAACAGTGCTAAAGCCTAAAAATGATAAATGGAACGCATTGCCTGCACAAGATCAACATTTACTATCATGGTACCCCGACTATATTCAAAAGTTGAGCGAAAGAATTCTTTTGAACGAACTGTTCTTACAGAAGATGGCTATTGAAATTGCCGTTGACTGGGGGGTGATACCTGATCCTACTCAATGGTACCGGTGTACAATTCAAGATTTAGATAAGGTCCGATCCACTTTAAAGCAATTGGTGAGGGAATGGTCTGTTGAAGGGACAAAAGAAAGAGAGATAAGCTTTGACAAGATCTTGAAAGAGTGTGATGACTTGTATCAAAATGTCAACATGAAAGCAGATGTGAACGTTCTTGTAACTGGATGTGGATTAGGGAGATTAGTTATGGACTTTGTGGATCGAGGATATACTTGCCAGGGAAATGAATTCTCCTATCACATGTTGTTGATGTCCAGCTATATACTAAACCACATGGACACAGCTAACAAGTTTCAAATTGCACCTTTTATTCATAAGTTGTCTCACCAGATAAGCCGTGAGAAACTTTTAAGAAAAGTGAGTATACCAGATTATAACCCTTTAACCATATTTAGTGATCCACTGCAGAATAAAGGGGAGCTAATGTCGATGTGCGCCGGCTCGTTTACCGACTTGTATGGTCCGTCAGATTTGATGAGCTCAGAAACCTATACCAATGACGACAAACTGAAAACTTTCAGGCGCTCAAATGAATCCAACTTCGATGTAATTGTCACTTGCTTCTTCTTGGACACAGCTCACAATGTCATTGACTACTTGAAGACAATAAGACATTGTCTAAAGACGACAGGTGTATGGATCAACTTTGGGCCGTTGTTGTGGCATTTCGAAGATGATGATAGCACGATGCAAATTGGTGACAAACACGTACAAATGAATGGTCTAGAATTGACCAGAAAAGATTTGCACGAGCTATGTGAGGAAATGGGGTTTGTTTTTGAGAAATATGAGAACAATTTAGAGACGACGTATGGCGGTGATATTCACTCCTTGGGCAATTACTCTTACAAGTGTGAATACTGGGTTTGTCGGAAGAATAGTAGTGTATAGAAATGCTAAAAGAAGAGCAAGACTTTTATACAAGGAAAAAGATAAAACAGATCATTATCATAAATGAGACCTCTGATATCTCAGGGTGTTTTGTTATAATTTGTGGTAACACTATACATTAGTAGCAGTTATTCAAACGAGATTCAACACACTATTCAAGCAAAAAATTTATTCTATAATTATTGATCATCTGAAATAATCGATTGGATTGATTCTATAAGAGAGACCAATTCACAAAAGCTTTATTCTATAAACTTCGCAATAGGAACTTCAAAAAGCAAAGGGACACAACCACATCATTTATAAAGTAGCAGCTATCATCATGTCATCCGGAAGTGGCAGTAATACAAAGTCAAATGCAACTGCTGTTAAGTTAGTCTTGTTGGGAGAAGCAGCAGTTGGTAAATCTTCCTTGGTGTTAAGATTTGTCAGTAATGATTTCCAGGAGAATAAAGGTGAGTTTTTATCACGATGGCTTTTAGTTTTTACAATTCAATCGTTCATACTAACTTTTTTCTAGAACCTACTATTGGTGCAGCATTTTTAACTCAAAGATGCTCAATAGGTGATAAGGTGATAAAGTTTGAGATCTGGGATACTGCTGGACAGGAGAGATTTGCTTCTTTGGCACCGATGTATTATAGAAATGCTCAAGCTGCATTAGTTGTGTACGATATTACCAAACCAGCAAGTTTTATTAAAGCTAGACATTGGGTGAGAGAATTACATGAACAACTGAGTAAGGATATCATCATTGCATTATGTGGTAACAAATATGACTTAGTTGAAGCTGACAATGGAGAAGAGAACGAGGAACCAGTTAGAAAAATAAGTATCGAAGAAGGTCAAGCTTTGGCTGATGAAGAGGGATTATTGTTTTTTGAGACAAGTGCTAAGACATCATACAATGTAAATGAGGTGTTCATGGCTATTGGTAACAAGATCCCTGCTGCTGGCAAGAGTGGCAATAATAACGGAGAAGCTTCAAATGGAGCTGCAGGATCAAACAACGAAAGAGTCGATTTAACGGCGAAGAATGATTCAGCAATTGGTGGTAATAACTGTGCCTGTTAAAATTGTGCATTCAGTTTGATTTTTATTTGAATTAGGATTGTTTTTAAATTTTTATTTGTTCGTAACTTGCTTGTGTATTTTGTTGTTAGTGGCTTTGTCGTTCTTCTTGCTACAGTTAGTCTATGCTCAGATCAGGTCATCGTACTAAAAATATTGGAATTTGTTCAAATGACTGCTTGACCAGCATTATTTCTGGTTGGTTTGATTACTGAGTTGGGAAACAATTTTCACCATGTCAGTGTTTATATAGTGCAGGTGTGTATCTCTGAAATTTTGTTAAATCTTATTACTTGTTGAGCAATTTGGTGCGTCTTAAATTGCTTACGGGTACCAGAATACGAAATGACGGATCTATTGAAATATATGGTGTAGTGATTATTCACAAACTGACGAGCTAATATAAACTTTCATCTTTGAACCAGTTTCTCGAAAAACTTCAATGGTGAAAGAACTGTAAAGTCAGTCTGCAGTCCGACAGGCTTAGACAGTTTGTTGAGGTATATCAAGATTTTCAGAGAAAGATTAGGAACCAACTACCTACCTAAGTGGGGTGTGCAACGAGAAGAAATTTGATATCGGCTGACCAACTTTGATAAGTTGATTGCAAAAGACAAAAGTCACCTTTCACAAGAACGATATCGATATCCAGGGTTACCCACAAGGGTCATCAGTTCGTGAAATAAGATGAACTAAGCAATACCACTACAATTTGGGCTTCAACTCCGCGTTTCCACCTTTCTCATTGGTACCATTCAAATTCAATTCCAACTTCCCAGTATCGTCTGGCTCACCATCTGCTCCAAAAAATACAACGGTCACGGTCAAATCATCTCTGTATTTTCTTGACAAAGGAGAAGGAATACTGGCCAACATTTCACTGTGCTCTTTTGAACCTCCATTTGACAAAGCATTCCTGATCAAATGAGTGGAAACATTTGCATCTTCCATCAAGTATGTAACATCTTCAGTGTTATTTCTACGAAATGCCTGTTTAGGTGATTCTGGTGTAGTGTTAAGATGAACCACCTTGGGCAACCTCCTCTCCTTCGTGTTGTCTTTTGAACTCATAAATGATGACAAAAATGAGTTCGAGGTGTATTCATTTGAGCTGATCAACTTTTCATGTTCCATCCATCTGACCACTAAACCCACTACCTCTTCGTTTGTCAACATCTCGTACAAACCGTCCGAAGCCATTACTAGAAACTTGTCTTTGGCTGGATCAATTTGAGTCGTTGTGACAACCGGCTCTGCTGTCACATACGGTGGAGTCTTTAAGCTTGGAGGTGTCCTTCTACCAAAAAATTGATTGTAAATTTTATCTTGAATCTGCTGAGCCCATTTGTATCTGGCATCTCCAAAGGATCTAGTTGGCTCCAATGATCCAAGAACACGGCCTCTTCTGATAGCATCAGGCTCATTAGGGTGTTCCAGCCTGATACGTGCCAGCTCTTCGGGGTTGGATCCCGTTTGATCGACGCTCAACAGTTCCACTGTCCATTCGTTATCATCATTTAGGGAGCCCAATAGAGCTCTTGAGTCACCAGTGACTGCAACCTTCAAAATCTTAGACTTTGTGTCATAAAAGGAAACCAAAGCACAAGAACCACTTAACAGCGGCATCAATAAATCTGAAATTTCAGCTTTATTATTCACACTGGATGAGGATAAGAGCCTCTGAACAGATTTGTTGACTATTTCATCATCCAATTTTAAAAATCCTGATTTTATAGCCTCGTCAATAGTTTTTGAATCTGGTATCAATCTCAGAGTTCCTTTATTATTCAACTTGTAAACTTCTGTCAACTCCTGTACAATTTGAGCAATCAATTCCTGTTTCAATTTAGCAGATGTGTTGTAGCCCGCATGCCCATCATATACCCCAAAAAACAACCAATCGCTAGTAGACACAACATCTCCTGCATCTTGTATTGGCACTTGAATGATCAGTTCACTTCTTGCATCTTCAATTGGACTGTTGCTTGGAAGTTGAGCAATATCATATCTCAAAACTCCCTTATTCCTTTTTACCATATAGCTCTCTTCTACTAACAAGGTAGTGAAAAACAAAGCGGCTAACATGGTTTTGGCTTGTGTTTTCATTTTGCTCTTCTCCGTTGAATTGTTTTGGTCACCACTTGTCAGTTTACCCTTGGAGCTGTTCAAAGTTGAATAATTGCTGTATGATGGTAAACCCTGTATGCTTGAGTTTCTAGCAGAACTTTGAACAATCAGAGAACCCGTATTGCTCGATGAACTGTCAATTTTGGAATTACGTTGTCCACTGATATGATGTGCTCCAGTTGACGTTGTGATGGTTCTTGTTGCCGTTAAAAGTGACTCGAGATTTCTTCCTTTCAATTGATGTCTCAAACGTATTAAACTTCTAATGAGACTTCTATTGAAGTGTACACTACCAGACTTCACAATAGTTGATTCCAATCCCATTGCGATAACTTGATCACTTTATCAAATAGAACAAAGAAAAGTTCTGTAATTCTGCATTTTTTTTTTCTTCTGTAGCCACTCAGCCCTTGAATACTGATTATTGTTTCAAACAACCTTGCAAAGTGAACAAATCTTCAGCATTCGGGAATGTTGATATGTAGCAATTATTAACATTAAGACACTCTTCTAATATCTCCAAAAACTTGATGAGATTCTTTGCTCTTCTGTAAATATGTATTTGACTAAATGGCAAGTAATTGAAAGAAAATCAGCCGGTTGTGCTTTACTTTTCACTATCCCGAGGGCAGAACTGAATATTTGAAAGGTACATCCACAAGCTTACCGCCTACCCAGGTGTATTGTTACAAAATGACCGGTCTTTGAGTGGTGAAGGTTTATTTGAGCTTGCACACTCCCACTGCATCTCGGGTTCATCGTGGTCTTTGTTTCTGGTCAGCTCTGCTTCCTGACAGTAAAAGGCCAAAAGCACTAATCGCGCTGTTGGATAATATGAGTGCATGGTGGCTCCCACTGAGTGCGGTGGTTACAGTTTCGGTAGTGATAGTGGTGGTATTGGTAGTGTAGGCGAAAGTTGTTGGCAGTGATAACATGAAGTGATGTGAGAGTGAGCAGAAGCCAAATCGTCATGATTCGCCACATTGCTACCACTGCTACAGCTGATTCTTTCAAAAGACAGAATGATGGAACTTCGAGGTAAAACAATTGCTTTTAACAAATCGAACAGGAGTGGCAGGATTAAGTAATGACACCAGCCTCTAAAACTTTCAAACAGAAAGATGGAGGTTCATCAAACCTTTTAAGCTTCAGTATGAACAGAGTTTAGTTACTCTGTTGCTAAATACAAGAGGCTTAAAAGACGCCTACGGTATTTTTGGGAAGTATCTGCCTAGAAGAGCCATAACAATCGATGATAGCGCTAAGTATAACTGAGGAAGGGGGGCTAACACAGAAATGCAGCCCCAAATCTCCTACCTGATAAGGATTAATTGATTCTTTTTGCCAGATAACTCATCAACAAGCCAAAAAAAATTTTCGATATTTCAATAGTACACTACACTAAGAGTAGATATAACTATACAACATTTCTAGTTTCCAAAGAAAAGAACAGAACTCAAGTTTTGATTCTGGTTAAAGGGTAAATAAGCGACAAGTGCACAACCTACGCGACCACATATATTAAGCCTCCATCACCTGTTCGAACAGGATAAACAAATTTATAATATTTTGAAAAAATGCCTCCTAAAAAGAATCAAAAACAAGATGTTAGTCAAAAGAACAAACAAAAGAAGGCAGTGAAAAGTGCAGAGGATAAAACATTTGGGTTGAAGAATAAGAACAAGTCTAAGAAAGTCCAGCAATATGTGCAGCAGGTGAAAGGTCAAGTCAGTGAAGCTCAAATGCAGAAAGATGCCACAGCTGCAAAGAAAGCTCTTGCAGAAAAGAAAGCAGCTGAGGCAGCTAAACTGGAGGCAGCCAAGTTGTTCAGTCCAGTTTTGGTTCAAAAAGTTCCGTTCGGTGTTGATCCTAAGTCGATTCTTTGTATCTATGTGAAACAGAACATGAACTGTCCTAAGGGTCCAAAGAAATGTAGATTTTCACATGATCCAACAGTGGAAAGAAAAGTAATCAAGAAGGACTTGTATACCGACGACAGAAATCAAAAAGAAGAGGATACGATGGATAAATGGGATGAAGCCAAATTAAGATCTGTTATCATGTCGAAACACGGTAACTTGAAAACCACCACTGATATTGTTTGTAAACACTTCATCGAAGCAGTGGAGAACGGAAAATATGGTTGGTTTTGGGTATGCCCTAACGGGGGAAATGAGTGTAAATATAGACATTCGTTACCTCCAGGTTTCGTATTGAAGACTAAAGAACAAAGAAAACTGGAAAAATTGGCATTAGAGCAACAACCAAAGATAACTTTGGAAGACTTCATTGAAACTGAAAGAGATAAGTTACCAAAGGGAAATTTGACACCAATAACAGTGGATTCCTTTGCTGCATGGAAAGAGAAACATCTCAAAAGAAAAAGTGATGACAGAATGAAGCTGATGAAGGATGGCAAGAGACCATTAACGGGAAGGGAAATTGTCTTGAAGAAATTCTCCGACAAATTTTACACAGAAGAAGACAACGATGATGATAACGTATTTGATCTTTCGCAATTCAAGAAGCCTCTTGAGGACACAGATGAGGAATACAAAGACTACGGTGATGGATCGTCTGCCTTTGCCGCTGCTCAGGTTGCTCTGCAAACTCAAGAAATCAGACAATCATCTGGCGTCATGGTATGATCTATAAAGGAAATAGAGAAACGGTTTAGCATAATCTGTTGGTGGATTATTGTGATGATGATATTTATGAAAGGGGATATTTTGTTTGTCTAGATCTCTTGAAATTTTAGCGAAAAATATTAAAAGTAGTGGCTATCACATGTATGTGTGTCACAAACAACTCAATAGTTTGATGTCCTTTGACTCAACCAAATTGTTGACTTGATTTTACGAATTGCTTTATTTACTGAATGCTTTTATTTCCATATGTTTATGTAGTCTTCAATTGGCAATAGTCTCGATCTATAAGAACAATAAAATTCTCTCCGGATGGGAAGGTGTCAATTGAAAATATGAGACTGATACTCAAGTCAATATTTATCGAGGAATTCGAATCTGCACCAAGCTTTGTCTTCAGGCCCATACTTCTCCAAGGGCAACATAAAAGGCAATCTGATCGGCGTCTCTTTTGTATGTGAGATATTCTTATTAAAGATGGGAACAAATTTTCCAGTTGAATTATAGTCATTGGGGTCTAACAAAACACCACATTCCCAATTGACACCTCTTAGAGACCTATGACCTGCTGGAGCACCCCAAGCAGCCTTTGACAAGTTCATTGAGCCGATGAAACACCAATTCAAAGTTTGGAACTCATCTTCAGTGAAGAGATAAATCTTTGAATGATTATTGACAAAGGGGATAACGCTGCTATCATCTGGTCCTAACTTAACATCTTGGCCGGGTTCTGCTCTCAACCCGTTCTTGAAATATGTAGTTGCCGGTCGCCCAACCTCTTCTACATTTCTCTTATAAAAATATTTCGATATTAGCTTGTCCTGGACTAGGCCATTTTTCGTTGTCGAGTTGTAAATCAAAGGGCCAGCACCTGCAAGACCACCCTTTGCACAAAGTACCTCAGCTACTGTGGGAAACAAAATTACAGGCTCGATCTGATATCTTTCGTTCTTAGAAAATTTGTTCAACAGAGCTTCTCCAGACGCAATGGGAAACGTTTCATCCATCACCAACGGCAACAACAAATGCGTCAACATATTTGCAGCTTTTCCCTTCTGGCAAGTAAATGGTCCACCAATGGTGGAAGTTTGAGCAAGAAATTTGAACTTCTGCGAATGCCTCAAATCTGGGATCAACTTCCTTGATAAGAGATGTTGATGTAACCTCAAATAACCGAATTTCCCATCTGATTTGCCAGGTGTTGAACCAACGAAAGATGCTTTCACACCGCCAAAGTCGTATAGTTTTATTTTTTCTATCAACTGGTTGGTTTGGGTCTTCTTGTATTCAAACAAATAATTGCAAAGGTCAACTTTGAAGTCCTGTTTATTCGAGCTCTTAATGTTTGACATCAACAAGAGATCCGACTTCCAGAATACACCACCTAACGCATTGTATTCAGTAGCTGTGAAATTTGAAGTGGATACAAAGACCTGCATTGTATCATCTGAATAAAAGTTTATCACCAATTTTGAGTGATGACATGACCATGGACCAATTATATCTTTCACATCAACATAGTGGAACTGAGGGAAATTTTCAAAATTGTACAAGTTTTGAGCGATAATAGTGACGCGGGTAGAATTTACGTCATGCATGGCTCTGCTTATGAGCTCGCCATCCAGCTCAAAGGAGAAAATGTACGTCTCCTTCAATAACCTAGAACAAAAAAATGTGTCAATTGATTCACTTTTAGGTGGTTTTAAATCTGTTGTTTCGAAAACGTGCACAGGTGATGGTGTTTCCAACTTCGAAGAGTCAAAGATCGGCGAACTGACGATGCTTTCTCGTCTAAGCCTCTTGAATTTGCGCTCATTGATTTCCAACACTTCTTCATCACTCTCATCCGAAGTGGTTTCGAGATTTATGATCTCCGTTGTATTAGTTTCATTTCTGTCTTCGTTAGCTTTATGTATCGATTTGCTTTCTAACGATGTTTTGGTCCCGGAGAAATTCTTCCAGTGATTTGCCACAGCCCTCTGGACGTCACTCCGATTTCTCAGGCTCATGCGTCTTAAGTAACGCCTGCAGTTGGTTTGCAATAGTAATCAATCCCTTGACACAATAGAAAAAATATTCTTATTTTTTTCTGAATTTTTGATGCAGCGGAGCAGAGAAAAGCTAGTATTTAAAGATAACTATCATCCACATAATTGGAATGCAAATTTGAAGATCATGAAAACATCTCAAAAGAAGAATATAACCTAGAGCCAATCCAAATAGTTGTTGATTTTTTAAGGCTTCTACGCTAAATATGCGATAGGAAAATGATGATCGCTTCTACATTTGCATTAAAAATCTATAAAAAATAGTTGAGAGCTTCAACTTGTAAATCAATATATTGGAACTGAGAAAAGCAGCAGATAATCTACAGAAAACTCCAAAGATGCCTAGATTAAAAATATCTCGTTTAAATTGAGTTTTTTTATGGTTTAGATAAATGCACCGTTTCCCAAAAGTATTTGGGAAATGGGGGCGACACCACATTTGAGGTTCTCTTGACCTGTGTGACAAAATGGAGCAGGCGTAACACTTAGAGGGAAATCATTATTTGCTTGCTTCCAATTTCCGTGAATAATTTTGGAGCCAACATAATTTCTGTGCTCATAATCAACGTTGACGATCCAAGGTTCTACGAAAAGCTGAACGGTATCTCCTCCTTTGACATTGCATGAGATTGACTCAGAAACGGAGATAGATTTGGAGATGCCGACACCGAAAGAAATATCAAGCAACTCGATGATCAATGTACCCAAATCAACACCAAGACTTACAGAAACTCCTACACTCAAGGAACCTGAGAACCCCTTTGAGCCCCCATAACCTTGATCATTATCATGACAACTTGAGATCGGGATCATGGGATGTTTGATAAATTTGGCATTGCTTATCCGGACTTCCTTCCTGCTGAAAATATTTACAGCTTCATCCAGCTTCAGAAAAGTTCCGTTATTGTACTCGGTGGTGGATGGGGACACAATTGTATTTTCAGATGAGATGAAGACAGGGCTATGGGGGTACAACAACGCTTCTTCTCTCGTTTGAACTCTGATAACTTCTGGAGTCCTAAACAGATTGACTTCGCCAATGGTTCCGTTCTTAGGTTCAAAATAAATCTTATGGAGTTTTCTGCTAGATATGGCCGTAACATTTACTTCGGCAGAAACGTTTGAGATCGGCGAAGCGCATCCAACGCCGACAAATAACAAAACAGCTTGATAAAATAACTTCATTTGGATTGAAACAGTTGGTTGTGGATTATTTTTTGGGAACATGAGAACTTTTGAATTTTTTGCAGTTCATGACTTATATAAGTATACTGTTTCTGTAGTCTGCAACACAATCAAGATCAGCTTTTCAAGCAGAACAAAGACGCTGAAATGCATAATTCAAAGATCATAAACAATACTGATAATAGTTGTCTAGCTTCACTGTTAAATTTACTGACCTTTATATAGGCAATGATTTTATAAGCGTCAAAAAACAAAATTAAAAATATGCAAAAAAGTAACATCGAAACATTAGGTAAAACATCAAACATTAGGAGGCAAACATCTCCAAAAATCGATAGAAATGGAAGGTCATACGGCAAAACCTAAATCCACTCATCTTTCATGTTTCGTGGGTAAAAATTAAGAAAGCTCGCTTCTCAAAGACTTGCTTTTAAGTACACAAAAACGTCTCATCCTTCAACCCTTTTCACCACCGTATGCAGGGACCAAGGATTTTAAGCAATGACACAGCACTTTGTAGTTTCTTCATCTGATAACAACAAACTGGTTCTTGCAGCACATTCAAAAATATCATCCACTCCTTCACCACTCAACGCTGAACACTCTAAATAAGCTTTCGCCCCAATTATCTTAGCAATCCGCTGCCCATGTTCGTACTGAACGCATCCCGTAGCTTTCAACTCCGTTCTCAAATCTTTTTTCAAACCCACCAATATCACCGGAGTTCCAGGGCAGTATCGCGTCACTTCGCTAATCCATTTAGTCGAGGCATTATCCAACGAGTCCTTGACATCAATTGCAAAGCCAATGAGTATCACGTTGGCATTGGCATATGAAAGTGGTCTCAATCTCTCGTATTCTTCTTGTCCCGCTGTGTCCCAAAGTGCCAACTCAACACTGCGACCGTCCACACGGCATCTGGTATTATAGTTCTCAAATACCGTGGGATGATATTCAGTGGGGAATTCTCCTAATGTGAACACGTAAAGCAACGACGTCTTACCACAAGCCCCATCTCCTACTATGACAATTTTTCTTTTGATGGAGTCGGGCATGTGAAAAGTGCAATAAACGAGTGATATCGATGCGATATGGGCGTTCGTGAAATGGTTGAATTTGGTAAGGCTTTTCGTCTTTTCTACATTGGGGCTGATCACTTTTTGTCACACTGAAATAAAAAAAAAAGATGATGTAATTGAGTCTATGGAACCGTGACGTAACTATTGATTTACCTTTTGATGGTGCAACAATTTAGTAAAAGTCAATAATCTGTACTGCGTCTGAACACGCAATTTTGATGCAGGGACTTCGAGGACTTCGATACTGGTCCACCAAGGATGTTTGTCCACCCCATTTTATGTAGACTCCTACTTCGCTAGAATGGAGAAAATGGACTTATTTTTCTCCCCCAAGTTGCTTTCGCCTTGCACATCATTGAATAGTTACATTTCCCAAAATTAAGGATTACATTTTTATCTAATCTCATGGCAACAGTTATATTGTATACACATCTCACTAGTTAAAGTGACTCCTAGGGACAAATAAATAATCATATGCTTCAAAATAACAATAGTGTAATGTAAAACTCAACTTGATGTTTTTGTCCACACCCTTCTCCGAATTAGACGTACATACACTACTGAATATTTCTATCTTTAGCCCCTATAAAGCTAATTGAAGAAGATTTCTATCGTGTATATTCATTCTAGAACTATCCTAGTAAATATGCATGGTGGACTGGTTTGGTTTGACTAATCAAGTTGCCTTTCTCTCTCACTTTGTAGCAATTTTATGGTTTTTTTTTAGTTGGTCGACTTGTGTCAGCCCATCGCCAGAAGTAACGTAATACACAACTATGAAGTAAGTTAGCAGCTGAAAATTGAGGCAATAGACCACCACGTAGATAAAAATTATGTTAAAATATTTCGCATTAAACTATACAAGGAAAAAACCTCAGTTCACGTTATCTTCATGACAGCGTAAAATTGGTTGAGTTCCACAAGTTGTACAAAGAGGTACCAGTACCGCTATTCCCATTGCCATGGTCATTGAGGGAATCAGAGAAATTGACAGCATTTGAGAGGGTATTGCTATTGAAAGATGAGTGAGACAAAAACCCATTCTTTCCTTGTTGAGCGCCAATATCGTTATTGTTGAATGGCTGAAAGGTTTTGTTACTCAATGTTGTAGTAATCGTTTCTTTCTTGCCAACACGAATCATCGATGCGGCACCAAAATCATCATAATGAATCTCAAACCAATATGACAAGTGAGGGGAGTTGAGACTTTTCAAAAACATACTCAACGTCAAGTTCAACATTGTGGACAACATCGACTGTGTTTGGTTGTACAATGTGCTACGCATTACCCAGTTTGTACCCAAAGTGAACATTTGCTGATAGGATTGAGCCGTTGCCTCTTGAATCAACGTTATAGTGGCAGGGCTCAACTCCTCCGGATTTGAAGAACCGTTGGTGGTGTTGTTATTGCCGTTGTTCCATAAATCGTTTGTGACAGAGCCGGAACGTTGTTCATTTTGAAGTGGTGTAATCATTGGTGGTTGCGGAGGCAAATTCATTGCCAACTGAGAATGAATCACTGGTGGTGAAGATACAGCCGACCCATTCCAGATAGAATTGCTCCGGACACCAAATTGGGTATTCATTTCAACTCTCGATGAATCCGGAGACAGCCAGATGACAGAGTTGCCCCATTGATCATTGATTCCATTACCATTTTCCAAGTTGGTGTTCTCATTCATAAGAGAAGCGAAAGTATTGAAAGATGGATTTCCCAAACTGTTTGCTAATCCAATTCCGCTTTGACTAAGGCGGTTCGTCTTATCAATTAATGATGAGAAACTATTGGGGTTTGGGTTGGGGTTAGGTATTGGCTTGTCACAAGACAATGTGTTGGTGTCAAATAAATTGTTGCCTGATCCATTCAAGTTACTGTTGGCATGTGCCCAACTATCAAGTGAATTAGGAGCTTGCAGCAAGGGAAGAGAAGGCTGGGCGATGTTGGTGAATTGCTGCTGCTGCTGATGCTCTTGTAAGTTCGGATTTGGAAGTAGACCTTGTTGCTGAAGTTGAGAAGTCATCGTGTTGTTAAAATTTGATATTTGATGAATACCAGGCGGTGGCAGTGGCGAGTTATATCTATCCAAAGGTGGCAACACGTTATATTCAGATTGTGGCAACTGTCTCAGTTGTGAGACTGGGATCGTCAGTTGGGAATTAGGCTTCACCAGGCCGAACAGCGAAAACGATGATAATTGGTTGATTGGTAAAGGCATAGGACTGTTCTGTAGCACATTTGGTTGTAAAAATGATTTTGGAATATCTTCTTGTTTGTACAAGCTATCAAGTAACTGCTTCGAGTCGTATGATTGTTGTGATTCCACATCTTTCAAATTCTGCTCCAGTTCCGATTGTTGTAATTCCAAATCACCAAATGTCTGCTGACTCTTCACTGGCTGCAGCAATAACATAGCTTGTTTTTCCACTGGATCTTCCAATTGTAAGTTCATTAAAACTTCCAGCTGCTTCTCCAAAGCCAGAAGATGATCGTCATCTTCCAGCTTCTTCAGCAGGATCTCTTCTTCTCTTCTTCTTCTATCTTCATCCTTTTTGCGTTGCTTCTCTTCTTTTTTCAACCGCTCCTTTTCCAACCTATCCCTCTTGAGCTTTTCCACCTCTGCCAGCTTTTTCTTCAACTCTTCCAACTTCTTCTTCCTCTTCTCTTCCTCTCTTTTTCGTTGTTCGTCCGCTCTTTTCTCTTTCTCCTCTTGTAATCGGTTCTCCATCTCTTGTTTCTCCATTTCCTTCCTCAATTTTTCTTCCTCCCTTGCCAGTTGTTGAAGTCTCTTTTTTTCCTTAAGCTTTTCTTTCAGCTTCTGTTTTTTCTCTTCCTTCTCTTTCTTCCTCAACTCTTCTTGTTCCAACTCTTCAAGTAATTTGTTCGATCTGTCATTGGCAACTTTCAATCTGTATCTTTCCAAAAGTCTATCATGAAACATTCTCGTAGTAAAAAGTTGAATCATTCTGCGGGCTTCTTCAAATCTACGCTCTTCATCTACTGAATCATTTTCATCGTAATCCTCAAGATCATCATCCTCCTCCTCCTCTTCTTCTTCTTCTTCTTCTTCTTCCTCATCATCATCATCGTCATACTCTTCTGCGCTGTCTTCGTAAGCGCTACCATTTTCAACCACTGCTCTGGACATTTGTGCTTGTGGGCCAGCGGGTATTTGGCCAATTGCTTCTGTGTGCCGATCATTTGAGCTCTTCTGGAGTGCTTGTTGTTTCAAATTTTCATCATAGTGATGGGGACAGAACTCATCATGCTGAAGTTCGTCTTCATCGCCATCTTCTTCTTCGTCATCTTCGTATTCATGTTCTAAGTGACCACATTCGCTGCACAAGTCATCATCGTCCTCTTCTTCAACATTATAGCCAGCAAGGTGACCTTGATGATAGTGTATATGATCTTGCTTGTGTTGAAAGTCTTCACGTGCCATTCTTCTTTCTGCAAGTTTCTCCATGATATCTAAAAATTTTGTTCCATTGTTGCTTAATAAATCTTCAGCAATCGACATTATCCCATCGTTGTTGTTCCCCAAAGGATTGAAAAGGGAATCTACAAACACAGCATCACTCAAGTATGCATCCGAGAGTTTGTCTGTTTGCTGGCTCATGGTCTCATTAAAAGTGTCGTAGTATGATTCATACATCACCTCAAGCTCCTTTTCAATAGCATTGCGTTTCCTTCCGCAAAGAGAACAGTCACAGTTGACCTTGTCATTATCTCTGATAGCTTGCAACACATTCTCCTTACTGATACTAACAAGTTTACGTTGCTCATCTTTGGGAAGTGTTAGCCAAAATTCTTTCAACGCTTTTTGGCCATCTATGGAGCTTTCCCATATGTCATCATTAGATTGGCTCTCCTTTCTTTTTTTCTTATGCATATTTGGATCCATTGGTGTCACAACAACACTATTTTGAGGACCGCCTGTTATTATTCTTGAAGTAGGATAATCCGAATCTGCTTGAGAGCTGCTCTTCTTCTTCTTCTTTTTCTTTCTTTTATTGGAGTTATTCGACAGATGCCTTGTAGCCGCGTTGTCACTGGCTGCTGCATTTTCATAATCAAAATGGATATCACTTCCTGCGATGAAATGACTGGCAACATCGTTCGATCCTTGTACCGAGGTCATTGTGTTGAATTATTTTTGATGAAACGACACACAATATTAAGTCATACACAGTTTTGAATTACACTTTTTCTGGTGAAATATATGACGTTGAATACTGAAAGTGACTTATCTAAATATATGAACAGATCAGGAGTATTGATGGTGCTCTCTGTTTAGTAATTAATATCGACAGTTGGTCAATCTATGTCCTATCAAATCGAATTCAAAAACGTTGCAAATGGTCTTTTTTCTCAACACACACACACCTTTTTAACAAAAAAATTTCTTCTCATTACAATTTTTTTGTTTTCTTCTCCCTCCCACTGGTTTTTACATAATCTGCAATTCGTCTTTTGGCATGTTCAACTGAGTACAAAATAGAAATACATTGCTCAGCATGGCTTCTTCATGAATTATAGAGTGTAGTGAAGTGCGATCACTGTTTTTTGAGGATACTTTGTGGCATCCAATTGTGTTGCAATACTAGCTTGTCGAGGAAGTGCCACAGAAGGAGCTACATCTCACCTGAGGGGCAATTGTCATAAATATCCACAACTATCGTAGCAAGTTTTCATTCGAGATATAACCTCTTTCTATTTAAAACCATCAGGTTGTTTTGTTCGAGATTATGGGGTCATTTTTTACAATTAGGTGATGTGTGATTCTAATACAAGACAAACCAACACACGCACATTTCAGATTGGGGCCTCTTTAAGATCATACAGAGAAATAGAAGCTAACTCTCTGCAATATTTGTCTACGTTAACGACTTTCATACAGAACCTGGTTGGGAGTCAAGAAGTTCTCACTTTCGATTTACCGAATACTGAACATATTAACGCTTTCTTTCTCTTCTCTGCGTTCGGTTCGTGATTTTTTTTTCTTCCCGCTTGGAAGTAGGTATGTAGCAAGGGGCTGATGAAATTCTCAAATTGCTGCTGCTGCTAATTGATACCATAAACAATTTTTGTACTGCTTTTTTCCTTCGTGATAGAATCTAAGACTCTGAGGGATAAAAGTTAGAGATGCCTCCTTCTTCTGATGACTTTAGTTCGCTAATTAGATTACCAAATGACGAGCACAACTTGGATTACGAGTATTTTGCTCCTACCCCACGTCAGACTTTGAGAATCGCTTTGAATTTGAAATTTTTGATTGACAATGTCATACCAATTGAATACCCGTTAGAATTGATCACTATTCCAAAGTCGAGAATCTTGAATAAAAAAGTAATTGAAGCAGTGTATGATGCAGCTGGTGGTGTCGGTGATGGTAAACATGGTACATCTTCTCAAAAGTATAGATCTGTGTTGGTTTTTGCATTACTAAAAGTTTGCGGATGGTACTGGACTTTGAAACAATCAGAAATGGCTGATTTTGATCTCTACACAGCGAGAGCATGTGCAGCCCAGCAATTGGCTAAAATAGTTATCGAAAAGGAAGAAGATGAGAGATACTTGTTCATTTCAATGCTCTGTCACCGTTTCTCTATCAATATTAATGGTGAGAATTCTGAACCAGAGAACGCGTTGGAACTCGCCGTAGATATGCATAGTACTATCGTGATTGGATCATCTGGCTATCAGCGTTGCATGGACTGGCTTTGGAATGGTCATATCATTCAAAGTAGAGAAAACCCTCAAAGTTACGTGATGTACAATGCGTCTGGAGATACTCGGTTTTCTACTCATTTCACTCCGGAAAGGATCAAGACTCCACTGTACCAGAACTTATTGGAAATATTATTTTCTATCATTTACTTGATTATCTATACAATTATTATCAATATCGATACAGACTTTAGGAGCTTAAACGGATTTGAGGTGTTATTTTATATCTTCACGTTGGGTTACATCTTTGATGATTTCACCAAATTATACCATGTGGGCAAATCATTTTTTTCATTTGGAATCATGTTCAATGACCTTATGTACGTGGTAATCGTCTTATCGTTTATTATGAGAGTGTTTGCATTGTCAGCAACAGTAGCTGACAAGGCTATTCAGTACGACCGTGTCTCGTATAGAATTCTTTCACTCGCAGCACCTTTGATGTGGACCAGACTTTTGTTGTTTCTTGATGCCAAGCAGTTCATTGGAATCATGATTGTTGTATTGAAGCACATGATGAGAGAAAGTGCCATTTTTTTCTTTTTGGTATTCTTCATTTTAGTAGGATTTTCACAAGGTTTCTTGGGTTTGGATCAGCTGGATGGTAAAAGAGATGCTACTTCATTGATTTTCGCTGTCTTGTTCAGAACTGTTTTGAGTGGGCCAGAATTCGATGCATTTGGTAACTTTGCCTTGCCATACACAACTATCCTATATTACACATTCACATTCTTGACTGTTACCATCTTGTTGAACTTGTTGATTGCTTTATATTCAAGTGCATATTCTGCGGTTGTCGATAATGCGAATGACGAGTACTTGGCACTCTTTGCTCAAAAGACCTTGAAATACATCAGGGCCCCAGATGCAAACGTTTTTGTCCCGCCTTTTAATTTGATTGAATTGTTCTTCATTGATCTCCCATTCCAATGGACAATGTCAAAGGAAAGCTTTTTAACGTTGAACAGAACAGTGATGACCGTGGTGTATTCTCCTTTTTTATTTTACATTGCTTTGAGAGAAACCAGAGATGCTAGAAGAATTTCTTACAACAGATCTAAACATTTGCTGGATGATGCAAATCAAACCGATGCTCCTTGGTCGTTGACAGATGGATTTGATGATTCTCAAGATACAAGATTCCAGGATGAAAGAGTCTCTCATGAGTTAAGATTACAGAGAAGTCTGGAACTGGAAGACGTAGAATTTCAACCCAATTACAGTAAATGGGTAGCCAGTCTGAAAAAATTATCTCAACCAGTCGAGGAAGGATTTCTTGACGGTATTGGCTGGGAGAGTTACGAACTTTATGAGAAAGTTGATGAGTTATCTAATCTAGTGAAAGAGCTCTTGAGGCAAAATGAAGAATTGAAAAAATAAATATATATAGAAAACTAGTTGAAGAGAACAAAAAAATCAGACAGTATCACTTCATCTGTATTCAACCAATGATAAGTCAGTCATTGAGTAACGAGTATTGATTTAAAAGTATGCAATCACCTCCTCGTTCAGGGTCCAAACCAAAGTTATAGAAAAACCCCTCCGACGTCACCACCATTACATGTAGCAATTTCTTTGTCGTTAAATCACTGCTATCATCCGCACTGGCATTATCTAGTAAGACATTAGGTATCAAATCTGTGGCTATTTCCTTGCCTATCGCTGCAACACTTTTTGAATCTTTCGAAGTTGGCACTTTTAGTGAAGCGAAATGTCTATTTGGCTCGAGGATGGATGAAAATTTAGGAGGCAAATACGTACCCATCTTTTCAGCTGCTTTACGTCCAAGTGTTTGAGAAGTTCTCCTCAAAATCCTTGCAACCGAACTTCTTGAGGTGTCAATAACTGGCTCAACTTTCTCTGTGGAATCGTTACTATTGTAAGAACCAACAGACGAGGATGAGGGGCGTCTAAGAAGCTTCTTATACAGATGCCCATTCTCACCAGCACCTTCTTCCTCATCACTTTCAGAGGATTCGTTTTTTATTATCATTTTTTTGGCGGGGCCAGACTTGTTCAATTGGTGAATTTGTTGTATTGGATTAGGTATAGTTCTCATTGCTTCATCTTCGCCCAATCTGAAAATGTGGACTGTTTCAGTTGCCGAACTTGCTGTCAAGAACCTACCATCTGCACTGAATGATAATGAGTAAATTTTGGTTGGGTATGTTCCTCTCCTGAATTGATATAATTTGACACCAGTTTCAACCGAAAAGACTCTTACTATCGTTCCCTTATCTGAAGCGGTAGCTAAAAGAAGGCCATCAGAGCTTAAAGTTAATGCTGCCAAAGGCGTCTTATGAGCTTCGATTACCGATAATGGTTGTAACGTTTTGGCATTGAAGATGATCACGTCACCATTTCTCACTGGGGCAGCATTGTGAGGTTGATTGTTCTGCTCCAATGGTAAGATGTTGTTCGAGTTCATTTTGGGTGGTGATGGGTATGCCAAGTAGTTCACATCTGAGTTAGGCGAAAGAGCAATCAAACCATTGGGGTTCGACGGTATCTCAATGGTGTGGATCAATCTCATGGTGCTGATATCATATATATATATAGTCTCTTCCAACAACACAACTAACCTTGATCGATTCAATTTCACGGAAAGAATGGTGGTTGGAAAAGTCAATTCACATATTATTGATTGCCTCTTTGTGTTGATAACTTTCAACCTTCTTGGAGAAAGTGATGGTTCATCGCCTAATCCAACAACCACGGCTAAAGATGTCGAAAAGAGCATCTGCACTATTCCAATACTGCCATCCAGCTTCTTGTAACAGTTTGCAAATGGGTCACAATTGAATATTTTATATCCATTTGAGTATGCCACAGAAAGACAGGTATTATCCTGGTTGAAACTAACAAAATTGATGGATTCAGAATTGATGGAACGTGATTGTATACTATCCGTGGCAACTTCGGCGGCAGCGTTTGACGCGGCGATTGCGACGGGATTGGTGGCCATCCTTCAGTTTGGAATCTTTCAATTAGACTTCAGCTTCTACTTCACTCGGAAATTGATAGCAGATCTGGTAAGAAATTGTATTTGATTGTGAGAATTTTAGTTAGGCACTATCGTCTCCTCAAATCAAGAATAAATCTGTGCACTGCAGAATAACAAAGGAAAAAAAAATTTAGACGATCAGTGGTTTAATTTACATGATGCGAAGAGTCCAACAGTTATTCAAAAATCAAACATCTACTATGAACTGAAGTTGTTTACCGTTACTTTGTAACATCCGTCTCTCTTTGGTATGAGAATCTCATATTTATAAAAAAACAATCCTTATTGTTTTAGATATTTTCTTATTATTGATATGCTTAAAATACATATTTTTATACACCTCACTTTAAAATCTTCCTATTAAATATAAAGCTTAACGGGTAGCCATAGCTTTAGTAACAACTCTTTTCAAACCTAATTCAGCCTTTCTGTAATCATCAGCAGAAGAATCTTCGATTTCCAAGGTGGCCAAGGCATTTGACAAAGCTTCTTCAATCTTGTCCTTTGAACCTCTCTTCAATTTAGCTGACAAAACTGGGTCAGTAACAGTGTTTTCAATAGATGAAACGTAAGCCTCCAACTTCTGTTTGGATTCGTGACGTTTGGCGAATTCTTCATCAGCCTTCTTGAATTCATCAGCGTTGCTGATCATCTTTTCAATATCTTCTGAAGACAATCTACCGATAGAGTTGGAGATTGTGATGTTAGCGGAACGACCAGTAGACTTTTCAACAGCAGTAACCTTTAAGATACCGTTGGCATCGACTTCGAAAATAGCTTCCAAGACTGGCTCACCAGCTTGCATTGGTGGAATGTTTTTCAAGTCAAACTCACCCAACAAAGTGTTTTCTGAACAGTTAACACGTTCACCTTGGTAAACTGGGAATTGAACAGTGGTTTGATGGTCTTCAACAGTGGTGAAAGTTCTTCTTTTGATGGTTGGAACTGTAGTGTTTCTTGGGACAACTGGAGCAAAGACGTTACCTTGCATAGCAACACCCAATGATAATGGGATAACATCCAACAACAACAAGTCCTTGGTTTCATCAGAGGTAGATTGACCAGTTAAAATGGCACCTTGAACGGCAGCACCGTAAGCAACAGCCTCATCTGGGTTAATGGATTTTTCCAATTGCTTACCATCGAAGTAGTCAGACAACAATTTTTGGACTTTTGGAATTCTGGTGGAACCACCGACCAAAACAACCTCATCGACCTTGGCCTTTGGAATACCAGAATCTTTCAAGACTTGTTCGACTGGGTCCAAAGTAGATTTGAACAAAGCAGAGTTAATATCTTCGAATCTAGCTCTAGTGATGTTAGCTGAGAAATCTTCACCATCGAACAAAGAGTCAACTTCAACAGTAGTTTGAGTGACTGAAGACAATGTTCTCTTAGCACGCTCACAAGCAGTTCTTAATCTTCTCAAAGCTCTAGCATCATTTGAGATATCCAAACCAGTCTTTTTTTGGAATTCAGCCTTGAAGTGATTCAACAAGTTGGTATCGAAATCTTGACCACCCAAGTGAGTGTCACCAGCGGTAGATTTAACGGTGAAAACACCACCAGTAATGTTCAATAATGAGACATCGAAAGTTCCTCCTCCCAAATCGAAAATCAAAACATGTCTTTCTTTGTCAGATTTACCAGCACCCAAACCGTAAGCAATGGCAGCGGCAGTTGGCTCGTTAATGATACGCAAAACGTTCAAACCGGCAATGGCACCAGCATCTTTGGTAGCTTGTCTTTGAGCATCGTTGAAGTAAGCTGGAACAGTGACAACAGCCTTCTCAACCTTCTTACCGATCTTAGCCTCAGCAATCTCCTTCATTTTGGTCAAAACCATAGATGAAATTTCTTGTGGTGAGAAAGTCTTGGTCTCTTCCAAGTATTCAACTTCAATCAAAGGGTTACCGTTGGAGTTGATGACCTTGAAAGGCCATGTCTTGATATCTTTTTGAACTGACTCATCATCGAAACCACGACCGATTAAACGCTTAGCATCGAAGACAGTGTTCTTTGGGTTCAAAGCAGCTTGGTTCTTAGCAGCATCACCGATCAATCTTTCCTCAGAAGTGAATGCAACGAATGATGGAGTAACTCTGTTACCTTGTTCGTTAGCAATGATTTCTACAGCTGAATCATAAGTGGCAACACATGAGTAGGTAGTACCTAAATCGATACCAATAGCACCTGGGAAAACACCGTCAGCCATTTTCTCTATATTAAAGTTGATATTTTAATCTAAGAAGAAGAAGTAAAAGTAAGGGAATTGAGAATTAAAATACCAATTTTTCAATGAGAAAATTTTTTTTTTTTTTCTGTACTGAATGAGTTTGATTTTGTTAATTTTTTTCTTTTCGCTTTTGAGTGCGTGAGTGCAAAATATAACAAAAACGAGAATTTCTGTTTGAGATACAGAATTACCCGGCCTTCAATAATAAATGGCAGATACGTGTCAATATTTGACTACTGCTTCTCTAACAATAAGTTTTCGATAAGATACCTGGCATTGGCTATCTGTATTGGACTACCAGCAATCAAAATCTTCTGAACAGCTTTGTTAGTGTTAGGTTTGAACAAGATTTCATTCAAGTGGGTATCCACTGGCATTATCTTAATTTTTGCTCCACTTCTATTTCGAATTTCGGCTATTTTGGACCCCTTTGGACCAATTATATGACTAACTTCTGATCTTCTGAACAGAAGTTCGGCAAACCTTTCTTTGATCTCAGTATCATCTACTGGAATGCTTTCATCAGGCTGCGAATAGTTAATGGGCTTCAATATTGGAATTTGACTTTTTAAAGAAACTGATTTGAAATTCAGTAGATCACCTCTGATGAAGTTTCCGTGGTCTAGACTATGATCACTCTCCAGAAGTTTTGATACTATAATTCTCATCGAAGTACTTTTACATGTAGACACTTTGCACAATATCCCTGGTATTACTCCAAATGGGGTCTTTGGTATGCCCACACTGTATCCTTCATTTTCTTTCCAATATGACTTCAAATTGAAAGCAAAGTCTGTGGATAAAAACATCTCCATGTTATACCACTTTGTTTTAGATTTGAACACGTTGATGAAATGTTTCGTCTATATTTCGTTTGTGAGTGTCCGGTAATTAATACACTGTCACAAAATTTAAGGGGTAACCTACTTGAAACAATAGGTTGACATCTATTCTTAAAAGCCAATCGTATGTGAGATCCCCTATTTTGTCGCAATGAACAATTGCAAGGGGACTCGTGTCTTTGGTCTCCGTAGTCAGTTCTTTCAGTTGACAAACTCCCATTATCTGATGCCACAATTTTTTTAGTAGATCACTTGAAATTGATAAGCTGACCATCGTGTCATTCGGAGATACATCGGCAGCTGCCCTAACGGCGATGCTAAACAGTTCATTGGCATCGATGTAACTGAAGATGTCTTTGAGTCCAAATTGATGATCCTTGTAAACTTCAAAGCTAGGGGGTTTCAGCGTCAAAGACAACGACTCGAGTGGATCCATCTTTAACCAAATCAACTTGAAGTGATCTTGGAGTAGCTCAACAACTGGCTTTAAATGAATGTTTGACAATTTGTTGCCAGAGAGGAGCTTGAGTTACAACGACTTTTATTGATCCATGAACCGCATAGAACAAGAGAGAAATACTGAAAGCGAATTAGAAAAAAAATATATATATAAACACGTCTAAATACGGACATACAACAGTTTCGATGTTGTGATCTAATCGATGCTCCACTTAAACGGTGGTGAGAAAAATATTTTTACAGACACAAAAGCAGCTCAATGCTTCATGATGGTCTTCGAAGTTACAAAATTGTCGTCTAACTTTTGGTAGGGCTCGAAAAGTTCTCGAGATAGTACTCCAGCAAGCTCTCATAAATGAAAACAAACTGCTGCAATCTTTCAACCATTAACATCCTCTGCTCTCTCAACTGATAGACAACTTTCTCTATTAAGTCAATGTCACTTTCACTCGCACTGAACTTCCCATTTGTAAACAACTTACTGCACGTTAACAAATAGTTCAATGTTATAAACGTTCCTGATCTTCCCACCCCAGCAGAGCAATGGACAAGCAATGGGTCAGACGTATTCTGCATAAGTGAATTAGCATAATCAGATAACAACTTGACTGGAGCTAGTCCCACAGGCTTCGAAAAATCTCTCCATTGACCATAGTACAAATGATATACATTCTTCCACTGCTTGTTCCGCACATCAGTGATTTTAAGTTGAGTGACTACGAGATCTTGGCCAACCTGTTTTTCACCCATATTCTCCAAAAGTAAGTCCCTTCCTTCAAACATGTCACCCCCAATCAGGGTATATTGGTCATCTGGCCAATACTTGAAACACTTCTCCAATTGATTCTCCACTAAGGGCGTCACCATCACAATCACTATGTTCAGTCCGGCAATCTCATCGAAGCACATTTGCCAAAAAAGTCCAGTGGTATCTTTTGTAGGACCTTGACTGACGATGTAACTCTTGGGAGTCGTAGAGTATTGTTTCAAGTCAACAGTTACGCTAGAAGCATTGATATAATCATCGTATGTAGACTTGACCTTCAATTTCACTCTTGTCTTATCATATGGCACTACATTATGGTACCTGTTTCTTTCATGGTGAATACCCACACCTATTGACCATTCCGAAGCCGATTCTCGTTGCTGACCTTCAATAAGTCGTTGCGTTTGCAATCGCTTGATGATGGAATACCTCAGCTGTAGTTCTGTTACTGATTGACGTAGAAACTTCGGGACTTCATCCATTCTAAGTATTGTAATCTTCTTGCTATAATGATGTCGACGACTGACTAGACAATTCCACAGTGCCAATTGAAGTATACTGCAATTCGATTCAGCAATTTCCTTGCTTGCGTGTTATGAAAAATAGATGTGTCTTGCGTGTTCCACATTTTATATTCATTGTAGAGGGTCAGAACGAACTGCGCAAATACATTTTTTGGTATGGAGATGTGGGAGAAGCATAAAGAACAGACGAAGCTGGTCGCCCAAAAGCGATTCTACGAGAGTCTTCGCGCTACATGTGTTTACGAAAACGCAAATAAAGATCAATATGACTTATGCAAAAGGTAAAATTAATTTATCAACTCAAAGTGACATCTTCATCGATATCATTTTTCAACGCCTTGAAGAATGGCATTTTCAAAGCTTCATCAGCAGTGACTCTCTTGTACGGATTCATATCAAAACAGCGATCTAAGAGCTTGATGGCATCTCTAAACTGACGCCCAATTTCTTTATGAGTATTGATTCGACCATTTTCATCTATGGCATCTAAGGTGGCTAATGCTGGGGAATCGTCAGCAAAAGTGAAATTTGTGGCATCCAAGTTAACAGCCCAGTGTATAATCTGAGACATTGGGTAGCCCGAATTCGCTCTCAATTTATGAATGCTGGAGTCTAGACCCAATCCATGTAAGTTTGCACACTTTTTCATAGCTTCAAACCCGAAAAGAGTTGTCAACTCCACCAAGGCATCAACATCATCTGGTGAATTAAAAAATGTGAATCTACGCGCAAGCAAAGTCAATAATACTACACCAGCAGACCAAATGTCTATTTTAGATGTTTGATTAGCACACTTGAACAAAACTTCAGGAGCTCGAAAACCCCTAGTACCAGCTCTATTGGCTCTTCTTCCAGGTCTTGGGTCATCCTTGGGATAACCTTTTAAATGAGTATCTGAAGCCAAATTTTGTAACTCATAAGATTCATGGGCTTTATTTTCGAAGTGATTGCGATAACACAAACAGTTGGAGGTGTTTGTTGCGTCTAATATTAACTCCTTTTCAGCTAAACCAAAATCAACCAAAACTCCTCTTCTTTTGAAAGGATCATAAAGAAAGTTTGTGGGCTTGATGTCTCTATGAATTATGTGATGAGAGTGAACGAAGCTTAAAGCTGATAGTAATTCAAACATGTAAATCTTGATACCATCTATTGATAAGTCGCGGTAAAAATATCTAAAGTCTGAATGACGGTAATAGGGTAGAACTGCGATCACTTGATCTTGATGTCTCATGGCATCTATTAATGGTGCAACCTTTGAACAGCCGCTTAAAGTGTATAACAAATTCAATTCATTGTATATTCTTTGAGGTGAAGAAGTCACGTAAATTCTTTTCAAAGCAACGTACTTTATCTTTTTGTTAGAGGGTTTTCTGTGTGACAGCAGTTTGGATTTCCCCGTTTTTGTTTTCAAGGGTGGGGAATTCCAAAGACTGATATTTTGGATTTCAGGGAGCAATACTTTTGCCTTGTAAACGGTTGAAAATGTGCCTTCCCCTATTTTATCAATCAACTTGTATTTTTTATCAAGCTTCTTGAATGAGCTTCTGATGTTTGCAATCTCCTCTCTCACACTATCTGACAGTTCACTATAGTCGGCTCTGTTACAATGATCCTTTTCCCTTTCTTCCAGAGTATCTTTGGGGACGTTTTTATTCGGAATTGCCTCCTCAACTTCGTCTTCAGTATCATCATCTCTCACTACTAGCCAACCATCATTATTTATAATATCCTCTTGGGTGCTGACGAAAGTCTCACTCAGTGTACCATTCCCTATGATTTTTGTCTCGTCCTTCTCTGTTAAAAATTTACTCATTTTGATTGATTGATGTTGAGAATTAGCAGCTGATAATGCATGATTCAACCTATCATAGGCGTTAGTTTCAACTCTGATTCTTTTTGACAACAGATGCGGTACTTTCATGAATTTTCCCCCCATTTGTTTGTTCTCTTTGTCTGTGAAAGGATTATCTTCCGTATCATCAGGAAGAGCATCTAGCGAGTCCAGTGTTCTCTTCCTACTGGAAAGCAAAGGTTCTGAGAGCTCGTCCGTGACCAGATTGACTTCAAGGCTTGCACTTTTAGAATCGTTGTCCGTCATCAATGGTTTACCAACATTATGCCTTGTATTTGTTGCAGTTGAGGACCTAGCAAAAAAATCCATAGAAGCACTATTCTGTAAATATTCGGTCTCATCAACATTTGTTTGAGAAGTTCTACCTTTAGGAGACGATGAAGATAGCGTATGGTTTTTCAGTGGGTTAAACATTTCCATCTATCAATATCCCTGTGAGTAACACTTTGTTGATTGTTTCATTTACCCATGTACACAATCTATCCTTTGTATACTAATACGAAAAAGGAGAGAGCGCGTTAAGAAAAACAAAACAAACGTGAAAAAAAAATGATTTTAAACCAACGACTGAATTTTACGTGTCTGTCTAGCAATTGTTCAAAGAGAGAGAGAAAAAAATTGACATCAAATAAACAGACAAATCAGCCAAACAATCCCTCTGTCAGTTTATCTTTACCGCCGTTATCCCACTAATGTTACGTCTTTTCGTCTTCTTTATAGCGCTTGCTTCATATGTTCATTCCTCTGCATTGACATTTGTCTTGGGACTGCAAGAGAAATCATGTTATTACGTCAAGACAGATAAACCTACTGTCAACATTGGCTACTACTTTGCTGTTCAATCAGGAGGATCATTCGATATCGATTATCTGATCAAGGATCCAAATGGTGTTGTTATAGTCAACGAAGAGAAACAAAGACAAGGAGAATGGGTGTTCAATGCTGAAAAAATCGGAGAGTACGAGTTCTGTTTCGCCAATGGTATGTCAACTTTTGCTGAAAAAGTTGTTGATTTCGAAATCAAATTGGATGACGATTTTAGAGCTGAATTACCAAAAACCCCAGATCAGCCAGTAGCTGTGGAAGGTATGCAACAATCGATTTCAAGAATTGAAGATAAGTTGAACCAGTTGACAAAGTCTCTTCAATACTATAAGACAAGAAACAACAGAAATCAATCTACTGTCAAATCTACTGAATCAAGAGTATTCTATTTCTCATTTTTCGATGTTTTGTTGATGTGTGGTATGGCTGGTTTGCAAATTGCTGTTGTCCAATTGTATTTCAAGGGTTCCAGGAAACAACTCGTATGAGAAGATACGTGACTGATATTTTTTAGTCTTGTTTTAAATTTTGACACAAAAAATAATTATATATTTAACTAGCTTCGATTTGAAAATGTAACATATGACAATAATAAAAGTTGCTTGATATTAACGTCTTACAGAATGTCAATTTACTTTGTGCCCATAGCGTAATCACCAGAGATCCAGCTATTGACGAATGATAAAGAATTCTCTGGTTGATCAAATGGAACCATATGGCCACCACCGTAAACTCTTAAGAATGTGAAATGGCCGTTGTTCTTGACTTTTCCAGCTTCTGCACCATTGACATCCCATGACTTGACCTTAGCAGTCTCGAAATCAGCAGCACCTGACCATGGCAAAACATTAGTCCATGCTTGGTTACCCAACCAGTTACAGATGAAATCCTTATCACCGGCGTAAATCAAAACGGGAACATCTTTATCCAAGAGTTCAGTAACTTTCTTGAAATATGGCTTCATCCAGTCTCCTGCAAACATAAAGTTTCTGTTGATATCAAAGTTACAAGATTCATAAGTTTCAACTTCAACACCCAACTTTTCCTTGACAAAATCTTGATTCAAGTAATCATCAATGTATTGCAATTCTGAGTAACACAAAGAAGATCCCTCGCACATCTTTCTGATATCATAAACATTTCTACCAGTCTTTTGGTATGGACCCATTTGACCATTGTTACAATAAATAGTAGCTGGTAAACAAGACCAAACAGACTCAGATTCATAACAAGACTCAATCAATGACAAACATCTTGGTAAAGCGTCTAACATGGCATCACATTCTTCAGGCTCCAAAACTGAGTCAGCACCCGAGCCAACACCACATGCCATTGGCTCATAGTAGCCGTATTGAGTCAATGGATCAGTCAAACCATTACCAATCATGACTGAGGTCAAGTTGAAGTTTCTTTCATCATGCTCCAAAATTTCAGAAGCAAATTGAGGAATGTAATGACCAGCATAAGATTCACCAGCAATGTGGAATGGCTTGTCGGTATACTCTGGGAACTGTTGGAAGAACAATTGCAAGAAGGCATAAACATCCTTTCCAGCAGCAACAGTGTTGCTGACTGAGGATGATGAGTAAGAGTAACCAACATTGACTGGCTGGTCCAAGAAAATAACCGATGCATTACTGTTCCATGCTGATGGGTTGTAAATAGGTTTGAGATTTTCACCAATAGAAGATGGACCTAATTCAAAGAACAAACCGGTCAAACTTGAGCAACCAGGTCCACCGTTCAACCATAAGATAATAGGGTCATTTTTTGGGTCATTTCTTGACTCGAAAAACCAGTAAAAGAAGTGCTTATCTTCATCTTCAACGTCGATATAACCAGAATATTGTTTAACCTCGTCAATACCTAAATCAACAGGAGAAGCCTTGACTCTCAACTGATAGTTTGGCAATTGCTCCTTGTTAGTTACTTTGAAGTCCCAGTTGTCATGTTTCTTGATGTTGAACTTTGGCTTCGAGTCCAAGTTCATCTTAGCAATAGCTTCAGGAAATTGCATTGTCATCTCCGCCCAAGTCTTCTTGACAGTATCAGACAAGCCATCAACAGGTTCACCCATGATGCCTGCAACTTTCTCAATGAAGGAGCTGTACTTAGGCTTGATCTCTTCGGTGATTTTCTCAATGGATTCGTCGACCAATTTGAAAGGAGCTTGAGCGGCATCCATCAAATTGTCGACAGACAATCCTTGGGCCAATGTGGAGGCCACAATGGCGGTTAAAAGTGATGTGGATAACTTCATAATAGCAAAAAAGCCTTATCTAACAAGTTGAGTCTAGTGATAGATACAAAGTGGTATCTAAAAATTGACACAGCAGTAGATGGTGAAGGTAATAAATTACTTATAAAAGAGGCAAACTAAGCACTTATATAGAAGTGGCTCTGTTCTTTTTTTTTTTCTGTAAGTAATCTTATCGGCAACATTCTCTAATACCCAATTGGAAAGGGAATCTGCTCAATTGGGAAGTCAATTAACTCCCACCTTTTTTCGAGGGCGGTCGAGTATTTCCTCATTGGGAAATTGGTCTTTGTTGACGTTTTTTTTGTAAATCAGGAGGAAGACTAAAATAAACTTCAGAAGCTCAAAAATCTGATCTCTTTTTAAAAGTTACATCAATTTCCACACAAATTCTCTACCTCACTATTCCTTATCATTCTCATCTGTCTTGGTTAGTTTATTAATAGAAGATAATCTCAGATACTGTCCTCACTCCACAAAATAAACAAGGAGATTTAGTGAATATTTTTTTTTCCAAACGCGTTATTATTATCAACGGTACTGTCAAACACATATACAGTGGAGATGACGCTGTACGGAAACTTTGAAGATATCTGTTCCAAGACACCATTCCCGTTCTGTGCTGTGGTAGCTTCAGCTCACCGGAAAGATGACTATTTTCCTACTGGAATACTTCCCACCTGCTTCGCAAGAGCGGTTGAGTTGAGTAATACTATGATCTACCAAGTGGGGAATGCGATGATCAATATTGGCGGCTTAGTTGTCTGTTTGATTATCATTTTCAATATCCGGTCCAAATATACAGCTATTCTGAGATCTGAGATGTTGGCCTTCTTTTATATATTCACTGGACTTCTCATTGCCACTCTCGTGGTTGACTGTGGTGTTGCGCCTCCAGGCAAGAACGTTTATGGCTACTTTGTTGCTACCCAGATAGGGTTAACGGGTAGTTGTTGTTGGACGATGGTGTTTATTGGGTTTTTAGGCTTTCAGTTCTGGGAAGATGGTACCAAAAAATCGATGTGGAGTTTGAGGATAGGTGCCTTCATCATGTTTGCAGTCAACTTTGTCATCGCCATCTTGACATTTAAAGGATGGGCTGGGGAGACGGTTTCACAGACACATACCACCGGACTATTCACACTCATGTATGTAGTGAATGCCGTGCTTGTGGGCATCTACGTTTTTTCTCAGATAATCCTATCGACAGTGATATTGAAGAACTACTGGGCCTTGGGCAGTATTCTTTTAGGGAGTGCATTCTTCATTATAGGTCAAATCATGGTTCATGTTATTTCACAAATAATCTGTCAGAGGCTCAATCATTATTTGGACGGTTTGTTTTTCGGAAGCATTCTGAATTTATTTACCATTATGATGTTTTACAAGTACTGGGATATCATAACAACCGAGGACTTGGAATTCAGTGTTGCATCACAAGAAACAGGGGTCGCCTTCAGTGGCCTGGGTAAGGGAAGATCCAACATTTACAACAACAATTACAACAGATCGTCCAAGATGTTTTTCCAAGATGGCGATAATCCAGAGAAAAGTTTATTGGGTTGAGCTCTATTTAACTTTGATTTGTTCCGGCATAATGAAGATAGAATCAGAATCGTTATTCTGAGAAAAGTGTGACCAGCAAAAGTCTGTAATGTGGTGGGGATATCGTTTCAGTCTTCAGTGTGGTCTATTGCATAGAAGTATATAGAAGAATTCTGGTCTTAATTGCATTAATTATTTCATACTGGAGATATTGTAAAAACAATTCGAAAAGTCAGATGAATAATATATTTTAAGCTAACAGAGAGTCTCGAACAAATATCTGAAATACAGTTTCGACAGCTGCAACTTCAAGGAATATAAATCTTTCACCTCTGATAAAATGGTTTTTATCTATAGAGTTTGTTCATAGAGTTTGTCATTAGTGTAATATTTTACATTTTCGTAAGATCTGCTTACTGAAATTTTTTCTTTCCCCTATTTAACTGATTTAACTGTGACTAATAGGGCATTCAAATCGATTTACACCATAACATTATGCCTCGTGTCAATTCAGAACAGCTATCGCTGCTACAATCGAATCCCTCTTGTATCAGAAACATATGTATCTTAGCACACGTTGACCATGGTAAGACCTCACTATCTGATTCATTATTAGCGGCAAATGGTATCATATCGCAGAGATTGGCAGGTAAAGTGAGATACTTGGACTCGAGACCCGATGAACAATTACGAGGGATCACAATGGAGTCATCTGCCATCTCTTTGTATTTCAGAGTCTTGAAGAGAAACAAAGTCGATCCAGAATTGCCACCAGAAGTGAATGAACATTTGATAAATTTGATTGATTCTCCAGGGCACATTGATTTTTCTTCCGAAGTGTCGACAGCTTCTAGATTGTGTGATGGTGCAGTTGTATTAGTAGATGTTGTCGAGGGAGTATGTTCTCAAACAGTGACGGTGTTGCGTCAATCGTGGGTGGATAATTTGAAACCCATCTTAGTTTTGAATAAGATCGACAGGTTAGTAACAGAGTTGAAGTTGACTCCACAGGAGCTGTATATTCACTTGTCAAAAGTGATTGAGCAGGTGAACTCTGTTCTTGGGTCATTTTTCGCTGGTGAGAGAATGCAGGAGGATTACCTTTATAGAGAAAGAGTGGAGAATTTGAAAGATGGTGACAGTAAGGAAGAGTACGTTGAAAAGGATGATGAGGATATCTATTTTTCACCAGAGAAAAACAATGTGGTCTTTGCATCTGCTGTTGATGGGTGGGGGTTCAACATCTCTCAATTTGCAGCATTCTATGAGAAGAAATTGGGAATGAAAAGAGAGAATTTACAGAAAGTATTATGGGGTGAATTTTTCATCGATCCAAAGACTAAAAAAGTGATCAATACCAAAGGTTTGAAAGGCAGAAGTTTGAAACCATTGTTTGTAACTTTTATCTTGGACAATATCTGGACCATATACGAGAACTGCTTGCTTAATAGAAACCAAGAAAAGTTGGAAAAAATAGTACAATCATTGAACATCAAAATTTTGCCAAGAGACTTGCGATCGAAGGACACCAAGGCATTGGTCTCATCCATTTTTGGCCAATGGATCCCAGTTTCAACTGCAGTGTTGTTGACTGTCGTAGAGAAATTGCCATCCCCTTTAAAATCCCAACAAAGTCGTATACCAACCATTTTGGCGAATGCTCCGGGTTCTGACTTGTTGGATCCAGAATTGAAAGAGCTGATGTTGCATTGTGACAAGAATGGCAAAGTGAGTGCCTACGTTTCAAAGATGGTTTCTATCCCTGAGAATGAATTGCCTAAGAATCAAAGGGTGGCCATGAGTGCTGATGAAATGATGGAAAGGGGGAGGGTTGCAAGAGCAGCTGCTGCTAAAGCTGCAGAGGAAGCCCTGAAACACTCTGAATCTAGCCCAAAAGTTGAGGACGAATTTACCGTCGTCAATGATAAAGGTGACGATTTAGGGCTGGATCTGAATCTGTTTGAATGGGAAGAAGAGTTTGAAACTGAGACCGGTTTCGGGGACGAAGAATTGATTGAATTGCCAAAGGAAGAGTTAATTGGATTTGCTCGTATATACAGTGGGTCTTTAAAAGTAGGTCAAGAGTTGAGTGTATTGGGACCAAAGTACAATCCAACACTTCCTGATGATCACGTTGATAAAGTGATCATAACAGAATTGTATTTGATGATGGGTAGAGAGTTAGTTTCGTTGGATGAAGTCCCGGCAGGTAACATTGTCGGTATTGGAGGTTTAGCTGGAAAGATTTTGAAGAATGGAACATTGATCTCACCAGGTGTAACCGGGGTCAACTTGGCTGGTGTAACGTTATCGCTGCCACCAATTGTACGTGTTGCATTAGAGCCAGTGAATCCAATGCACATGGATAGATTGGAGAAAGGTTTGCAATTGTTGAACCTGGCAGATCCATGTGTTCAGACATTTTTGCAGGACACTGGTGAACACATCTTGGCTACCGCCGGAGAGCTACATTTGGAGAGATGTTTAAAAGATTTAAAAGAAAGATTTGCGGGGATTGAAATCACTGCGTCACAACCTGTTATTCCATATAGAGAGACAATTGTGCAGAGGTCTGAAATGAACCCACTGAAAAATCCAGAACTAGGTAGGGGTGTCGCGGAGCTAGAGTTGGGCAAAATTAAAATCAGCTTCAAGGTCAGGCCTATACTGGAAGAAGTTGTTGATTTCTTAAACAATAATGAGTTGGCCATTGATAGGATTGTAAATAATGGTTTCACAAATGACAAATTCAAGGACGAGTTGCAACAGAAGTTATCGGAGAGCAATAACGAAAATAAGAAGGATGGTATGAATTGGGATGGTATGGTTGCTAAGATTTCAGCTTTTGGACCAAAGAGAATTGGACCAAACATCTTATTCGATTTGACCAATTCAGTACACAAGTTGATCAAGACAGAGGCCCATTCACTGCTGGAAAAGATATTTGATTACCAAGATAGTATTTTAAATGGGTTCCAGCTAGCCACCAATGAAGGCCCATTAGCTCAAGAGTCAGTTCAAGGCGTTGCGGTTTTTGTTCAAAGTATCACTATCAATGAATCAGAAGAGGCGGAAGAAGTTATTAATTTGAGTGGTAGAATTTTGACTTCGACAAGAAGTTGTATCCACAAGCTGTTCTTGGATTGGTCTCCTAGATTGATGTTAGCCATGTACAGTTGTGATATTCAAGCTAGTGCCGAAGTTTTGGGAAAAGTCTATGGTGTTGTTCAAAGAAGACGTGGCAATATAATTTCGGAAGAGATGAAGGAAGGTACACCGTTTTTCACGATTCAATCTCGTATCCCAGTGGTGGAGCTGTTTGGGTTCAGTGAAGATATCAGAAAAAAGACATCTGGTGCTGCCCAGCCTCAATTGGTATTTGCTGGGTTTGAAGTTATTGATCAGGATCCATTCTGGGTTCCAACTACAGAAGAAGAATTGGAAGAGTTGGGAGAATTTGCAGATAGGGAGAACATTGCAAGAAAGTACATGAACAGTATCAGAAGAAGAAAGGGATTGTTCATAGATGAGAAGGTTGTACAAAATGCTGAGAAGCAGAGAACGTTGAAAAAGGATTAATAGGGCTATAATTTGAGAGGATGTAACTTTATGATTGGTCATTTGTTCTTCGTTGTGATAAATATGTTTACAAACTCATTTAAACGAAAAAAAATATAAAAAACGCTTAAATAAAAAAAATTATAATTACAATATTACAAATGCATACAAAAGAACAGGAGCTTTGATAATAAATGATATACACGATATAACGAGAAATGAATGGCAATATAACCAGGGAGGTCTTTATAGAAGCTCTTAAGAGTCTTTCATCTTCCTCATCCTCCTCACCTGCCGGCCCGCTCTTGGATATAAACTTGAACGATATAGATGAGAACTTCATGAATGAGTTTTTTAAAGCTGACAGTTTCTCTCCTTTTCCAAAAGAAGAAGGAGTAGGGGGTAACTCACAGCAACCACCGCCGGATTTCTTAAAGCTGTTACAAGATCAATTCAAGACATTGACAGTGGATGCATACAAGACCAACAAGAAGATTGAGAAGTTGAAACTGATTCCAGTTGATATGAAGGAACAAGTGGCTGAGATTAACAAATGGTTTGGCAAAGAGAATTCGATGTTGTTACAACAACTGCTGCAAGGTGGGAAAAAAAACAACGACAATTTACTTAGATTGGGTCAGAAATTCTTGAATAATTTGAACAAGCAACAACGGATCATTGACGAATATAATGAGAACGAGGAAATGATGATGACTGAAAGAGGGGATGAAGATTTAAACAATATCTCCACCAACGTTGACCGATTGCAGAAGGAGATGGAAGGGTTGCAAGAGTTTGTCTATGATATGACCAAAGATATGGGGCTATCCAGTGAGTTGTTTGGTAATACTGAAGGTGGCGGCGGCAGTGGTAGTGCCGAGGAACGTGTTGCTAAAAATGAGATCAATCATAAAATCATCAATAACGACAGCAATAACAACAATAGTAGGGGAGGTACAGAAACAGGTGACATCAAGAGCGATCATGGTACTAATACTCAAAACGGTAACAACGTGCCGTCGACCACGACGACGACGGCGCTGTCAGCGGTACCCATCAAGAAAAAGACGAAGAACAAGAAGAAAAGCAAACATTCACTGCAGCATGGTGGTGATAATTTGAGAGAAGACGAGGAGAAGGATATCATATTGGCAACAAAAAATATTTGGATCTGTGAATTTTGCGAATATGAAAGGGTGTTTGGGGAGAAACCGCGGGAGATGATGAAATGGTATGAGCACAATAAAAAAAATGTGAACGATGCCGTTTTAGAGAGATCCAAAAGGAAGAAGAAGAAGAAGTGAAGCGGCTGTTACTCAGTTAATAAATATTATAAATTTAAGAAATTTGTAAATAAGTGGTATGGTATGTACAAGTGCTTTTATTTTCTTGATTGGTATGACTAATTCATGTAAATGGTTGTATGTAAAGAATATCTTCTGACTGGTTTACCTTCTCTCATTTCTTCGTTGTTTATATCTATTTTATCTGTTTCTAGCTCTTTCGTGTGAACATGCAGCTTATTTTATTTCTTAGGTGTTGGTAACTCCACAAAGGTAGCACTTTCCAGTTCCAGTTGCTTCAACATTCTTTCTTTCTTGATATCGACATACCTCTTCTCTTTGAAATATTGGACCCAACTCTTTGCACAATCTTGTCCGAACTTGACATCTTGCAGGTGGCAGTTTTTATCCACGATCTTACTCTGCTTTGGATCAAGTGGGTTATCCACTTGATTCAAATCGAGACAATTGTTAAACAGATCTCTGGCATTCCAACAGAGTTCTCTTTTGGAGCGTAATGGCACCTCATCTTGAGGTTTAGCGTTGTCGCCTGTGACGTATGAAAGTATTCCCATGGCAGTGTTAGATGACCTGTGTATATGTGGTGATGGAAGAACAGATAATGATAGTTAAGGATGAATCTATGGTGTTGGTATATGTGAGTTTTTCATCTGTATTGCAAAAGTCTGGTTTGTGACTGATGACTTCCTAAAGAAGATAATACTATAAATGGAAATATAAACCCAAAGTTGGTTGGTTTGGTACTTAACACACTACAATTGTAGTCGTGTACACTCGCACCCAAAAAAGAGGGGTTATGGAGATAAGAACGAGATTGGGCAAGCGATGACCCAACAAATTTTTTGGGATACCACAACAATATATATATATATATCACATATGATATGATATATGATCTGTTGGATATCAAGGGGTTTGGAATTGATCGTCATCATCATCATCAAGAACATCATCATCATCAATATCTACAACGCTCACACATACACATACTCATGGTTCATAAACCAATATTATGGCAACACAACACTTATCAAATGTTAATAGCAATTCCCTCCCGTACACTAACATATGATACCCCTTTCTTTCTCCTCCCTCTCCCTCTTTTTCCTTCTCTCTTCTTCTCTTTAGTAATTCAATATGACTAGCACACCTAACGAATAAAGAACACCATCTCTCTCTCTCTCTCTCTCTTCTCGGCATCCTACCTACCCGATTTCTATTACACCTCGTTGATTCATTCTATTCTTCAATTGATCAAGTGCTGTTTGTTTGTTTCCGTTTTTTTGGCTTTTTTGGTTTTTGGTTTTTTTTTTGTTTTTTTTTTTTTCTTTTGGTGTGTTTTGCTTTTCTCTTGGTCTGCTTTATATTTTTACTTAAGTTTGTGATGTATTTCCTTCCCATCTCCGTTTTCATATTTCTCTTTTACTCTATTAATATATACAATTATCAACAAGTACAATTGATTGATATATAACAAGGTCCCATTTGTACTATCACCGCTGATATATCGCTACATCTGCCAACATGGCTCCTATAATCAATGTTGAAGTGGGCAAGGCTAAGCCAGGCGAAACTGCCCCAAGAAGATACTACAAAGTGAAAGATGGTGCCGTTGACAGACCAAGAGACATCAAGTCCGATAATCTCTTTGATTATTTTGTAGAATGTGCTAGCAGGCAACCTAACAGCAATGCCGTTGGTTGGAGGAACTTGTTAGATTTACATGATGAGACTAAAACTGTGAAGAAGATGGTTGATGGCAAATTAACTGATGTCCCAAAGACATGGACTTATTATGAATATTCTCATTACAAATATTTAACCTTCAAACAATTGGAGAAACGTATAATCAGCTATGGTAAAGGTTTAACAAAGATGGGTTTTCAAGAAGATGAAAAATTACATCTTTTTGCCTCCACTTCTGCCAAATGGATGCAAAACTTCTTGGGTTGTCAATCACAAGCTTTATCTGTGGTTACCGCATATGATACTTTGGGTGAACAAGGATTGACCCACTCCATGGTTCAGACTTCATCAGCCGGTATCTTCACCGATAACCTGTTGTTATCGAAATTGATCAATCCATTGAAAACAGCAAAAGATATCAGATATGTCATATACGCTGATCCTATCTCCGAAAATGATAAGAGATACGGAGGTAAGTTGTTCAAAGATGCTAAAGATGCAATCGAAAAGATAAAAGAGGTTAGACCAGATGTCAAATTCTATTCCTTTGACGAGGTGTTGAAATTGGGTCAAGATAATGATGCTGATATTGGAACTCGTACTCCAAAACCATCCGACTTATCCTGTATAATGTACACTTCAGGTTCCACCGGTGCCCCAAAAGGTGTGGTCTTGAAACATGAAAACATCATGGCTGGTATAGGTGGTGTATCCATCCTTGTTGATCATAACACTGTTGATCACAGAGATCGTGTCATTGCCTTCTTGCCATTGGCTCATATTTTTGAATTAGTTTTCGAATTGGTTGGTTTCTGGTGGGGTGGTTGCTTGGGTTATGCCAACGTTAAGACACTTACAGATACTTCTGTTAGAAATTGTCAAGGTGATTTGAAGGAATTTCAACCAACTATCATGGTTGGTGTTGCTGCTGTTTGGGAAAGTGTTAGAAAGGGTGTCATGGCTCAAATCGAGAAATTACCAGGTACCACACAAAAAATCTTTTGGGCAGCCTATAGAGCTAAGATCTCAATGAAACTGTATCATATTCCAGGTACTGGTGTATTAGATAACTTGATCTTCAAAAAAATCAAGCTGGCAACCGGTGGTCATTTACGTGTTGTCTTGAATGGTGGTTCCCCTTTGAGTGGTGAAACTCAAAGATTCATCACCAATTTGATCGCCCCAATGTTGATCGGATATGGTTTGACAGAGACAGTAGCAAACACTACCATTGTTCCACTGGATCATTTCGAGTTTGACGTTGCCGGTGCCTTGACAGGTGCCATCACTGTTAAATTGATTGATGTTGCAGAAGCTGGTTACTATGCCAAGAACAACCAAGGTGAGATCTTGATCAGAGGTAAGTGTGTCACACCTGAATATTACAAAAACGCAGAAGAGACCAAGCTGGCTTTCAACGATGAAGGATGGTTTTGCACAGGTGATATTGGTGAATGGACTCCAAAAGGTTGGTTGAAAGTTATTGACCGTAAAAAGAACTTGGTCAAAACTCTTAACGGTGAATATATTGCTTTGGAGAAATTAGAATCCGTTTATCGTTCCAACAAATTTGTTGCCAACATTTGTTGTTACGCTGATACTTCAAGAGTCAAGCCAATTGGTATTGTAGTACCTGCAGAGATCCCATTAAGAGAATTGGCGGTGTCTTTGAAATTATACAATTCTGTTGATGAAGTTGAATATGCAGAGGCTTGTCAGAATGAGAAAGTTGTTAACCTGATCTTGAAATCTCTTTTGGAGACCGGTAAGAGTCAAGGCTTAGGAGGTATCGAGTTGATTGCAGGTGTTGTCTTGAACGATGAAGAATGGACACCTCAGAACGGATTTGTTACCAGTGCTCAAAAATTGCAAAGAAAGAAGATTTTGGAAAGCGTTAAAGACCGTGTTGAGCAAGTTTATGCAAAGAATACTTGAAACAGTTGGTTTAGTTTAAGTCGGTAATGGTTGTGATTGGGAGCCGAAATTATTTCACATACACTTAAAAAATACAAAAAACGTTTCTCATATCTATTCACCCGTTCAAAGTCACTTTTACTTCACTCAAAAACCTTCATCAGTGACACCCTTGTTTCTCAAAATTTTTATTTGCCATCTGTTTACGATCTACTGGTCAGCTTCATTGGGTTACTATTTTTCTCCTATTTGAATTTTTCACTTTTCCGATTTATGTTATCTTTGCATTTGATATCTTTGTCTTACTCGTCGCCCAGAAGAGGGGTAAAGGCGGTCATCCCTTTCCTCCTGCTCTTTATTTTGGTATGTTTATTATTTTTTTTCTTGAAACTCATCATCTTTTATACGAATTGAACTGAATTGAATTGAACTATTTTCACTTTCAAATTAGAATCGCTAGCGTAACTTTATCTGATCATAAAATGTAGCAGCTGATGCCATTCTTTGTCACCCATTGTGGACAGACACTTATACCACTACACTCTCATGCAGACATGCATATATACACTGAAAGTTAAGCTTAATAATCGTTAAGGTATTATACAAAAACTCATCATGCCCTGTTCCGCCTGCTTTTTGCTCCAAATGTTTCTTCTTATCATCTCCTGTATTCCACGGATCAATTCATCAGCGACACCCGAGCAGGGTTCTCATCCCGTTAAACGATACTGTTTGTATTGTTGAGCAAGTACAGACTGATAAACGAGTACCCTCCAGATCTCTTTGGTCCTCCACACCAACTTACCAACCCGCCTAAAAACCAAAATTCGTCTCACACCCCACTCTCTAAACCCCAGTTACTTTCTGCGCTCTCAGGCAGAGTTGATACAAACCATGTCGTTCTTGTGTAGAGCACGGAATGAAAAATCGGGTGAGTATTTTATTTTTCAAATTGTATGTGAAATATGAAGGTGGTAAGGGCCGGTAGTTCTAGGATTTATTGCCTCCAGATACCTCACTTCTTCAATCCTATATTTCTCTTGAACTCATCGGCAAACAAGACTCGAAACAGGTTAATTCGTTGCCATCGTGTTGGATTGAACAAGAAATCGTACCGGTTGGTATGGGTTCTGTTCAATTGATCCTGTGTATGCGGAGACGGAAGCCCATTGATCCTGGCATGTATAGTCCTTACGAGGCGGTGAAATGTTGCACTGCTCATTAACTTCTGATAGAGGAATTCCTCAATGTTTCGTGGTGGCATTGTTACTGGTTTAATATTGAATCATGATCGCTTAGTGATCTTTCTAAAGGGCGCCCTTTTTTGTTTTTTTGCTTTACAGAGAAGAAAATAAAAAAAATGAGTGTGCTGTTTTCTGAATGTTGTTCATCTATCAACATTACTATACTGTTGGCTGAATAACTGACTAATTACACACACACACACACATATACGTCCGATGATTACCGATAGCCAATTGAACACATTAGCCATATTTTGTGGGGTGATGTCCATGTTGTTGATCTTGGTGTATCATGTCGTGGATACCCATTTTAAAGGCAAAGATGAGATATTACTACAACAAGAACCACTGCTGGAAAAAGTGGAACCGGTATTGAATTAGATCAATATTGCATTTGAAGTGATCAAGGTATATACTCATACTCATCTGTCTGCACTCTCTTGATATACTCCTCATAAATCAATTTTTCAATAATGGGCTTCAAGAGCACAACATCAACTGGATACACCTCGATGACCTTGCTTATCAACGCGTGATGTTGCAACCGCCTATCTTTTTTCATCACTCGCATCATTAACGCTTTCAACTTATCTTGTTGCTCCAAACTCTGGTATTCTGTTGATTTACTAGCTTGTGCACCAGTGGTGTTTGTCGTTGTTGAAACTGCCGTTGATGGTCGCACTATATTGGATTTAGATTTGAAGTTCTCATTTATATGAAATGTTGTTGATGAATGTATGGAATTTGTCAGCGAAGATGCCACCAAGAGTTTGAATTTCCCGCTGCTTAATGATATTAAATTTGTTTTCAAAATCAGGTCTTGCTCGATGTGTAAATGACTTTTGATCTCTCTGTATGTCAACGTCTCAAAATTGTTGAATAATAATAAGATACAACCTTGCAACAAATTGGTAAAAATCTGTTTTTCTCCCGACATGAAAGTTCTTGATAATGTCAAACTACTGAGATTGTAAAACCATTTTAAATTCTTATTTTCACCGGTGGGTAAGTTCAACCAATACTGATCGAAATTATTCATTGTAGACAACAAGTCTAGTGGAATCTCAAACATCACGTTGTTAGACTCCTGTCTTTTTAGCAAGTTTGCCCAATCACGTGAACTCAATGTCAAAGCTTCAAAGTCGAATGCCAATTTGTCTTGTGCAAAAAATTCCTCAGTGATCTTTCTGGACTCTACAATATCTTGTATCATCGTTTGAAATGACTTAGTGGCTTCGGGTCCACTTACTTGCGTCATTAAATCGATGACATGGTTTTCAAGCTTTGGTTGCGTCTTATTAAATATCAATCTTCTCGATAATGGTAAAGAGTATGCCTCCCTAAAGAGACCTTTATCCTCAATGAACTTATAGATCTCTTGAAATCTAGACAACTTTAATTTGTCGTTCTCCTTGAGCTGTCGTACAATATATTTGTTGAGCTTATCGATAACATTTTTCAAATGTTTCATAGTGTTGATACTATTTTTGAAGGAGTCCCTTAATTTCATCTCAAACAACTCGTCCCCATCAAACATCTCGTTTAAATTTTTATAGGACTCGTCTTTGAACTCCAAAAGTTGAGAGATCAACATCTCGTCATCCTGGTCCATAATATCACTCACTTGCCGTTCAACTATACTGGAGTACAGATGCGTAAAGAGGGTCAAATCTTGATCCCATTTCTTTAACTCTTTGTATAACATTGAGACTTCTTCGTGCTCAGTGGCCATCAATCTCGGTAGCAAATTCTCACAAATAGTGCCTAACTTATCAAATATCATCAATTTATCCATTTTGAAGACAACTGATTTTGAATAGCTTTCTGATTGGACAAAATAAATATCCAAAATTCCAGCGAAGTCGGCAATTTTGTCAAGTGAAACAGAAATATAATGTATGCTCCAATCGTCATCTGTGTTAGCGTGGTCTATATCCAAGCCATCAAATATCTTCACCGCCAAATCTTGAATCAAATTCGTGAACTTGATTGAATGATCTGAATCGAGTATTTTGATCAATGCGATAAACTTAATAATTGGTTCAGCAAATTGATGCGTCCTTAAATATTCCCGTACAAGAGAAACAAAGTCCCCAAACACTATATACCTGGTTTTCATTTCTCCAGGCTCATATAACCTTGTCCCAGTATTATTTGGACTCAGTTTCAATAACGAATCAGAAAATAGTTTGCGACCCATTTCTGTGATGGTAATCTTTGACTTCGAATAGATGGAGTAATTATTTTCAAGGTACATAAATAGCAACCTCAATTTTTGTATCCTTGCATCCCAAAGGGACCAACATTTGAGAATGTTTTGAATAGATGCGCCCTTAGTGATTTGCGGTAGGACTGATGGTAAAAATGACGTCTCCCAATATGAAGTCAATGCGTTGCTTATTCCATCGTAAAGCTTTAAAAAATGACCATTTTTGCAGCTGTTCTCAACCAAACGGTAACATTCGTTGAAGGAAATTGGTAGGTTACCATTGTTCAAGAGGATCTCGATACAATTGTGAATCTGTCGCGAAGAGTCCTCTATGTATTCTTCTTTTGACAACTTAGGCCTTTTCCTCGATGTGTTGTTGTTGTATTTATATGCATTCAGAAGCGCTGATGCTGGATCGGATATGCTATTGACATTAAGGATCTCATTCAAAGCCTTGTTAGAAGGGAATTTCACCAATAACTTTTCCATAGTTGTTATCGTGAATTCAAATTAGTGATAACGCTGTAGGAGTATTTTCTTTTTTTGTAAAAAATCAAAAACAAAGCTAATCAAAAATTATAAGTTAAACCATTACAGAATATTGATACGTCACAATAGGTGGGAGATATGAGTAGTTTGAAAGAGCAAAGAAGATACACTGATCCAAACAAGTTGATAACACTGTATAAAAAGCATGGAAACTTCGATGAAACGCGAAAACAGTTGCTTGAAGAATTCAAGGCCTCGAAAGAATTCCAAATATTGAAAGACGATTTACAAAAATTTGTTTCAGCAACAGTAGAGAGAGATCCAAATATCTTGAATAAGAACAGAGGTCAGATGGCTGCTTTATTGCAAAGCCAGTTTTTCAATAAAACTTCTACGGCAAGGATCGAGGCATTTTTGGATTCCAAATTTCAAGATAAAGGTATCAACAATGAATTCTTGAAAAAGATCGTCAAGGATTTGAATCATGAGTTCACACAGACTTATATAAACGTGCAATGAAATGATTTAGGTTTTCAAGCAATTGAGCTACATAATCACAAAACATTATCTAAAAAATTATAATTCTCAAAATGTTGAAGGGCCTAACAAACTAGCTGCACTCTTGGCATCAACAATAGCTGATTCATCATTTCCCAACAATTCATCAACATCTCCATGTTCCAGGACAGAGACCCCGTCTTTGTCCTTCTCGAGCATGTTCAGTCTCCCAAATTGCTCAACGATGTTGTCAACGTTTGTTATCTCCTCATCATCCAAATCTTCAATTCTCTTTTTAGTTCTGCCACTCCATGAATCTCCTTGGTTCGTTTGTGATTTACTATGTCTCACAGGTGATAGCGGATAATTTTCCCGTCCCAACCTGGACAATCCCCCTTTTATGTTACTAGTTTGTCTCACATCCGATCTGAAATTTTCCAACACCAGTAGTTTTTTACGTTCGTTCTCGATCGTTTTCAAACTCAATTTTTTGAATATTTGTCTAGTTTCTTTTTGGAAGAATTCCAAATACTCATCTTCTTCAAGCAACATGTTATATGTAGTTCTCACCACATCCCTGTGTAGTGATCTTTCCGTTATTGTGGCTTGCTCCAATGATCTTATAGCCTCATCAACTCTGGAAGGGTCTATAATAGATTTGTTTTTCAACTTTGCAATTACTGCATGTTTTTTCTTTGTAGACTCCTCTGCATTGATCAATTCCCTAATCAAAAGTTGACGATTGGTCAAAGACTCTTTAATAGTATATGTATCATCAATGACAAGATTGAGATAGTCCGTCAAGATAGAATTTGTTGTATGTTTCTTGATCAAATCAATTTCGTTTATTATATTTAAGTTCTTGGACATCTTAACCCAGAAGTTCTTCATGATGTCATCCAATTCTGATTCACTTAGTTCACTAAGCTTAGTAAACATGTCTGTATTTTGGTGACATAATTTTTTGTCCAATCGGTCAACGGTAATCAAATGCTCTTTCAATTTGGTGGAATTTGTGAAAATCAGCTTCACCAAGGGCCTGAAAGATTCTAAATCTTCACATTCATCATGAGGAGGCAGTAATTGCTTAAGAGTCTTTCTTTTCAATCCAGTTGCCATGACAATGTTCGATGGCTTTGTCTTTGAAGGTGAGTAATGGAAATCATTATTTTCGAGAAATAGAACAAATTCGTTATTCTTCACCAATATGGCATTGGACGTTAATCTGTTAAACCAAAGTTGTATGGATTCTGTTAAGCTTTGTTTGAATTCATCCGACCCATAATTGTATAAGGTTGGAATAGTTGGTAACGCTGGGACAAAAGCCTCCAAATTGTTGAGCTTCAAAAACTTGCTGAAAAATTCCAATTCCTTATAAGTTCTTCTAATATTTTTATAAGAAGTTTTTCTATAACCTGGTAGGCCCTTGACGGTGGCACTTATCTTGAAAATAGGGTTTCTGTAAGCGCTTGCACCATTTCCGTTCTTTTCGATATCATCCACTTCTAATTTGATTGAAAACCTCGATCTCAAGTACCTTTCAGGAACATATTTCTTTAACTCTTCAGCAGTTGGCTTTCTATTAAGAGCAGAAGCAACACTCTGATCATTAATTGGTGGTCTTCTTGTCTGGATTTCCTCCTGTGGTGTTGGCTGAGTAGTAGTCACTGGTGTTGATGCTGTAGAGTATGGATTCGAATTATTCTCTGTTTGCTGGTTCTCTGGTATCAAGCTTTGAGTGGACTGCTCCGCAAAGGGATTGTTATCGAAATCGTCAGGATCGTATGGGATAGAAGACGCCATTCTTCAGATACTTTGTTTAATTGAACAATCGTTATCAAGGGTCGACGTGCTCGATCACCTCCATGTTGTTGTCTTTTTTTAATTTTTTTTTTGTTGTTTTTTGAATTCCCAGGCTATAAGTTTATCAGTGGGATCAATCATAGGCAATGGTTGACAGAAGAATGGTCTGGAAGCCTCAAGGGCCCAATGATGTTGGTATCAAGGGCGTCATATTCGATATGGATGGTACTTTGTGCCTTCCACAAGTGAGTATTTATATCTCTCACTGCAAATTGTTCAGTTCTGTTCCTGTTCCCGATAAGAGTTGGCACTGACCATGACTAAATTTATTCACTAGCCCTGGATGTTCAGTAAGTTTTTGTACCGTTCTTAACTCTCACTTTTGGTTTGTTATAAACTCATTAATCTAACAAATTTATCTAGAGCTGATGAGAGACGTGCTTGGAATAAGCGGGAAACCAATAGATATATTGACTCATATAGATTCATTGTCTCAGCTGGAACAAGTCCAAGCAAATCAAGACATTGAGAAAGTGGAAGCAAAGGCTATGCTGGAAATGGAGCCACAGCCAGGGCTTTTGGAATTGTTTCAATTCTTATCGCAAAATGATATCATGAGAACCATATGTACGAGGAATTTGATCAAGCCAGTAAATCATTTACTCACGCATTTCCTCCCAAATGTCGAATTAAATGAACCTATAGTAACAAGGTCGTTTTTGCCGCCCAAACCATCTCCTGCACCTTTGCTACATGTCATTAACTCTTGGGGCTTGAAACCAGAGGAAGTCATCATGGTTGGCGACTCCATAGACGATATGACGAGTGGGTTGAGAGCAGGTTGCGGATTGATATTGATAAAGCATGAAAACAACGAGTATCTCATTGACTCGATGAAGGAGATTGACTATGTCATAAATACTCTTGATGAGATCATTACGTTGTTACAGGAAGGGGTTCCTTTGAAAGATAAATCGTGATAGAATTTTTTTTAATAAATTTATCATCTTAGTATGTAATTTCCTGTTTGAGTAGTATATTTTACACCCTTGTAAGGCTTCACATTTTCTCCTAAGCCCTTGGCACTCAATATCTGTAAATTAGAAACTTTCAAGCCACTGGCAAGGCTCCCTTTGTTGGAGTAATTTAGCTTGATGAAAAGAGGAGCTCTAGTTTTGAGCTTTGAAGTTGGCGCAGTTGATGAAGCTTGATCGTATGAGTAGTCCAGTTGTTGTGGTGAAGTTATCGCTCCATGTAGCATTGGTGAAATACCCAACGACAAAGATTTGTCAAACATCCATTGATAATTGGTACCCGAGACTTTCAGCAAATCACCGTGAGTTAGTTTCAATGTCTTAATAGAGTCGTCTTGATTCACGAATATATCAATACTCATTTCGTCAATATTTTTAACCATTTTTAGCATCTGCACATTTAGTTTGATTTCGAATTCATTTTTCATCAGCCCCAATCCCGTTTTAAATGTTATGTCAACTAAGCCCAAATATCGTAAGATTTCATTCAAGCTTCCTCCATACTTGTTATTGTTCAACAAATCTATCTCATAATCCATCAACTCAAACTTCCCATCAGCAGGTATGAAAGACAAAGTGTTTTGTGTATGTTGCCATTTATTAATGCGAACACATGGGTGAAACGAAGGTATACCCAAATCATGCCTTCCAATATCTAATTTTAATTCCAAGTCTGGAATTCCAGAAAGATGGGATGTGAATTGAACTTGACCATTGATCGTTGCGACTATTGGTTTGATTTGTTTGTGAATTGAATTGGGGTTGTAAAAAGCGGATGAATATGTTTGTTCCTTTACTAATGATGGCAACTGTGGCGGAAATACAACGTTAATTGTCTCCACCAAGTCGACAAACATTTCGTTGATGGAGTATTTGACATTCGCTTTTCTCCAAGGAATTTTGTTATTTGGTTCCAGTATTGATAAGTTCTTGATGTTGCTACCAATATATGTAGAATGAGACGAATTCATCGACGAAGAAGATGAGTTTCTTGTGAGTCCAGCGGCAGTATTTGTAGAGAGGTTTCTTGTCTGGCCCATCAATTTGTTGATCACAGATTCTTTCGTAGTCAATTCCCTCAATTGGTTCAAATCGGTCACAAATGGATATTGAAAATCAATCATATTCTGTAAAAGAAGGTTCACTGTGTCGTACTTCTTGCTCAACTTTGTTGTAGAGATGGGATTGGAGATATAACTTTCCAATACTCTTATAAACTGTTTGATGAATTCAATGCATATTAACGGATTCACTTTGGGAAAGGGAGTTGATATGGATTGCGGCTGTTCGTTTTTGATTTTCGATTCCGAGTCTTTCTCGTTTGATTTAACATGTTCAGTCCCGGGTCTTTTATTTGTTTCTTCATTTTGTTCCTCTTGTTCAACCTCTGCCTCTTCGACTCCATCATCTTCATCCTCTTCATCTTCTTCATCTTCTTCTTCACTCTCGTCATCTTCCTCGCTTTCTTCTTCCGATGTGCCTGAAGAATTTGAATGCTTGTATTCATACACTTCATCCTCCAAACTGCCCACTATATAAAACCAAAAGTCTTGATACTGGTAGCTGGTCACCACCGTCTTCTTGTCGATCTCTATCACCGGATCTAGAAGAAATGAACTTTCTAATTGCAAAGCTTGGCTATCACCATGCGTTGAATGCTGCAGTTGTAAAGCTTTAAGCTGATCTAATCTCGTTTGTACATAAGTGAAAGTTGGCGTGGACAAGGACGCTAGATATTGAAACACCAACTTGTCCCTATCATCTGTAATATAGAGCAGTTCAATCAACCCCATTGTAATCAATCGAACAGACGACTAGAGACTATCTTGATGTGTAAATATCTACTTTGAAAAGAGTTGGAAGTCCAATTTTTCTGTGGTTATATATAACGATAGCCCTTCTTTTACTTGAATTTTTGTAGTTTTTTCATTTTTTTTATTGAATAAGTATGAAAGATTAACCCATACACAGTGACAAGTAGATCACAGCAGCTTACGAATCATCAAATTTATCAGAAATATCATTGATTATACCTATTCATATTTAGATATAAAAGAGTACCAACAAACTAATTCTCGTTTTCAATCCCGCTCATGCAAAATCAAAATCAAACAGCACATATAGTCAATGCAAAAGAGAACCAACTTCAAACAAGACATAAAATCCACACACATATCACAACGACGAATTATATAGATTTATGACCACCATAAACAAATCAAATACAAAAAAATACAGCTAAAAAAGAAAAGTACCATAGGTAAAAGACAAGTGAAGAAAATTGTGAAAAGAACAATAGAAAAATTGAGTATCCCCTTTAAAGACAATTGACAAAATATAAGCAAATCCCCGAAGACATGAATTAATCCATTCTCTTTGTATCAACACTTTACAATACACGGGTTTCAAGTAGCAATTGGCTATGCCCGTATCATGTCAATTCATAGACCGATTCAAAATACCTCAAAACCCATACACACACACAATTTTTTTTGGTAGGGTATGAAAATAAGTTGAATCGAGAAAATTGGTATGACATGAGACACAGAAACACAATGGCTAATGATTTGAAAATGTGTGTAAGGTCTGAGTTGATATTCAAAGAATGAAATGTAAACAATGTCAATAATATTATCCCCCGATAATATTGTAATAAAAAAATTTGTAAGACAAAAAAAGAATAAAAAAAGAGTTTGTGGTCGTGTGAGTAGAGTGATGGATATGGATGAAACACAACTTGAAGATGGCTTTTCTTCTGGTGGCATTGACTAAGACTGAAATAGAGCTGATGATGATATGAGACGGCAACGAAAGAGACAACCAATTTGGAAAGTATCAAAACAATGGAACAAAAATAAATTCAACAGCGTAATATCAGGAGAAAAAAATAAGGTATATTACATTTACCTTGACACACTTTGAGAAACGATGACATTACTCAAACTGGGAAAAGAGTAACAAATAACAACCCAAATTAAAAATTTGAAACGCAAACAACAATTTTCAAATATGAAAAAAACCAATCAAGGACGAGTCCATTTGTGAGCAGAGTCCAGTTCACTTGTTCCATCTGAAGGTTCAAAAGTGGTTTGTTCCCTTGAAAACAGCTCATTTGAGAAACGTTCTTCTTGATCTTCTTCGTAAACTTGATCGACAATGTCCAAATCTTCGACAACTCTTTGTTCAATGTTCTTCATGTCGGCCATACCGTAGATACCGATCACGATACAACCCAAGATACCGGCAATACATGAGAATACCAATGCAACAATACCTCTAGCGGTGAAACCAGAAGGCAATGCTTTAACTTGAACGTTTTCACCTTTAAGATCTAACCAATCATCCGAGTTTGCTGCAGCATTACCTTGCCATTTGTTTCCACCAGCTTCACAGATTTGTTTATGGTTCTCTGGGATTGTTTGTTGTTGAAGTTCAGTTGGTGCTTCAATCAAGGTCAAGGCTAAACCTTGTAACAAATGCCATTCAATATGACAATGGAAGAACCAGACACCTGGATTATCAGCCTTGAATCTGATGACAAAGTATGATTGTGGCAAGACATAAAGAGTATCTCTTCTCATTGGGAATTCTGGCCATTCAGCATGGTCTGTCTCGTTGTAACCAACTGGATCTTCGGTATCATCAACAGCTGGAGCTCTTTCCAAAACTTGGAAAACGTGACCGTGTAAATGGAAAGGATGTTTACCTGTATCTTGGTTATTTAAAACAATCTCGACAATTTCATCTTTTTGTAAGACAAAAGCATGGGTGTTGGATCCATAGATGGCAGCTTCGTTAGCATGATCTCCAGAAGTGATAACACTCATCAGAGTTGGAAGTTTTGGTGCAACGTAAGTGATGTTATTGAAGAAGGCATAGTTAACACCGTTTCCCAAGTTGTCCATAATGACATCAACGGTAATTTGGTAGTCATAATCGTCATATCTTTCAATTTTCTCAACTGGCTCCAAATAAAAATCATCAAGATAGATATCCAAACTTGGAGTATAGAATTGTTCCACTGGAGGGTTGCTCTTAGAGTAACTGATAGTGTTGGTAGAGTTTAAGGAAATGACACCATCCAAGACATCCAACATATCTTCATCCATCTTTTGCATAAATGCATAATTCTTGTTAGTCTCTTCTTTGGTGTGAATTAATACAGTGTAACGTTGAGCAACGGTGATGTAAATCATCTCAGTCTCATTTGGTTGAACGTAGATACCATCAATTTCAACAACAGTCATATTATGGTCTTCGATCCAGATATATTGAGAAAGGAATGCACCTTCATTGATAATGTTTACTTTGTAAGTGGTGTTTGGTTTCACGTCCCAAGTTGTATTATAAGTGTTGTTCATCAACAAAGTTTGAGGAATTGGTTCAGCACCTGTTGGGTTATAAACATTCAAGAAACTTTTAGTCAAAACTGGAATTGAATCGTGATACCATTCAGTCAAGAGAAGAGTGGTTTCTTCGTCATATTCATAAGGCAATGGTTCTGGGTCATGGATGATTAAACCACCTCTGAAACCATCACCATATTGACCTTTAGAATGGGAGTGATACTAATAGGCACCAACTTGATCAACGGTGAAGTTATAAATCATAGTCTCATTAGGTGGGATAGGACATTGACTGACATATTCAGGACCATCCATCAACGTGCTACCGTTTTGGAATATACCATGGAAATGCACGGAGGTGTTTTGATCAGGTAAACCATTTGTCAACTCGATGATGATACGATCACCCTTATCAACGACAAGATCTGGCCATGGATATTCACCATTACAAGCAATGACGGGTCTTTCAAAAAACCCATCTGGGTTAGCATCAAGATAACCTGTTTCCCATTTAAAAGTATGAGTCTTGGCCTGCGCTAAAGCAGTAGCAGCCAGTAACAAAAGAACTTTACCAACAGTGAACATTTCTGTTTCAAAATTTCAAAATGGGGTATATGTGATAATAATAATCAATGATGGTTCGTAATCAAGCAAGCTGTTTCTTTATGATTAATTGAATAACTAAAGACAGTCTTGTTGGTTCCAGTTGCAAAAATAATTTGTTCAAAGTATACCAAGCTTTCCTCTATACTTCAAAACAATAAGCCTTAGCTGAGATTGAAAAAAAGTCTTGGACGTAGTATGAGGGTGGGAGATGGATTCCTTCTAAAGAATTTTTTTTTTCTCGGCACTAAACTCAGGGGTGGGAGTTGAGGATAGTATCGATACAAGTTGAAGGAATATATAAGTGAGAGTCAGAAGACTTCAAAAATGAACAGGAGTGAACTGGTTTGGAATATTAATTGAACTATGAAAATTGCAAAAAAAAATGAAGCGGTAATGCCAGCTTTTTAAATAAAAAGTTGGGTTGTAGGTTGGTGAAGAGCATGGCTTTTCCCAAAAGATGGAAAAGATTATTATTATTATTATTGTCTTTTTTTTCATTCAAGCCAAACTGCATGAACAGTAAAGAAGGTACAGGACAAGGGGGATGAGAGGGCAAGTAAAAATGCACCTTCAGCTGACCGAGGGTGGAGAAAAAACCCCATTATTACCCTCGGAAAATTGAATTTATCGGTGTTTAATAGTGTGTGGCCAATCACCAATTTCTCTTCACTGTTGAATACCGCCAATCAAAAAAGTTCAACACTACATTCCAATATTTTTAAATCAAGTTAAAATAACCAGTTTGCGGATGCATCAGCCGGTAACTTCAAGATGTATTTCTGGTGGTAAAGGTTGTCTTTTAGTAATAAAAAAAGATCATCCATTACATTTGATTTTGTAAGCATTAGGGGTTTAGTAATTTACTATAATAGGAATTTGTCATCGTTGTAAATCATCTCTCATCACACATGTTAAATGGATATATGAGGATTTTACTCTGGGGTTGGTCAAAGAACAATATACTACTATTTATTAAAAGAAGATTGAAACGAGAGGATCGTTAAACAACAACACGAGGCGGGATAATTTTGGTAAGCTTTTACTGCTTAGTTCTACACCCGGTGATTACGTACGTACCTGTTTGCCAATATCGGTTGAATGTCAAATTAGAAATCTTGGTTTCCATCGACTAGCGAATATGACTAGACTAATAATTTAGCTTGGCTTTTCTGATTGGTTACCCTCCTGTTCCACTTTCTTCAAATGTAATCAATATGTATCAATTTAGGGCCCTTTTCTTTTAGTGAGTTTTTTCTCTTGTTAGGGGGTCATAGTCAAAACTGATATCTTAAACGAGAGACAATAAATTTGAAGAAAAATTAAACAAATAACCTTTTTTGCAGCAAGTTTTTTTCAAATGAATGTTACCTCTTGTGATGGATAGAGCTATTTCAGATGGTGCTAAGCAAGTAAATATGATCAATGCCTTCCAATTGACTTATTGTAGAGCTTTTCTCCATGGTCAAAGCCTGTAATTAATGTTATTGATTTTTTTAACGGGAGAAATTAATTGAAGCAGGCGGTAGCAGTAGCAGTAAATTGCAATTTCTTTAAAAACATTTGACTGGCTGGTTTGTTATTTAGACGGGCAGATGGTAAACCGCATGGAATTTTTTACAATACAATTAAAAATAGTCGTGGGCATGAAGACCATTTTGACTCCAAAAAGAGACACACACACTACACGGGCAACTTAATCTCTAGTAGGAATCTGTGTCTCACTTTCGTCAATTAAAAAGTGTAAATTTCATAGCGCTAATCTCATATCTATTTTATCTGATTAGTCTATGAAATAAGTTTTCAAAGTTTAATTCAATTTGTCTTGATTAGAGCCAATAACCATCATTTTCTTTTTCTTCTACTTCAGTATATCTGTTAGTTTCTACTATACTTTCCTCCATTTTTTTTATCCATATTGTTAATTAAATTACACTTTCTGATTTGTGACAGTGACACACCAAAACTTCAATATTTTGCCCATTGGCAACAACAACAAGAAATTCATTTTTTGTTGAAATAATTTCGATTGATTAAAATAATTAGCGCATTGTTTTCATGTCATGTCGGTACCGTACAGATAATCTATGACACGCACCATACAACTGCCACCAAAACATCGACTCTAACTAAGGTAACTTTTACAACAAGCTCATTAGTATATGAGAAACAAGGTTGGTAGAGGTACCTGCTCCACAAGATGTATTTGACGATTACAAAACTATGTCACGGAAACATTAATACACTGTTTTGCTAGCAAGTGTTTTAATTGTATCGTCTGATTGATTGGATAATAATCAATTGAAAAAAATGTTATAGCAGTCACCTCCTCTTAATCTGTTCAATCAGATAATTTTGTCTACAAAAAAAAATTTATCAGATAGATCAGTTCGCATAAAAATTTTATGTTGCAAGGGTGAAAAGAAAGAAAAAAAACAAAAAAGGAGTTCCAACTCGGAGTTGGCACAAGCTTTCAAGTTTTCTGCCCTCTCTCTCTCTAGAATTTTATTTTCCTCTTTTCCGGTGAAGTACCGGTAAGTCGAATATAATCAATTTCGGTCTTGGGTAACCTTGGTAGTGCATTGAGAAATCAAAGTGATGGATTTTTAGTTCTTTATGCACTACCACTGCTGTTGTTTCACTCAACTCAAAATTAGCTTACGTTTGTTTTCTTTTTCCTCCTTTTTATGTGTGAACTAAGAAAGAAATCTTCATTGGTCAAAACTAAGCTTAGTCTAACTAAATAAATCATTTAGTACTTCGGTGAAACAACGAACCAGATTGGTACATGATTGACTCTTGATCAGTGGTATATCACTATAATATAATATAATATTCACACATCATAAGACCCTTCTAACCCAAACTTACACGTTAACTATTTCAAAATTTTCAGATGACCTCGAGAAGTATAATACGGCAACTACGTCAAATTAGACATCAGTCTTCGTCTTCTTTCTATAAGAGATCCACTCTGCCAGCTGGAATACCGTTATCACGACTTTTGACAAACTCATTCCCTTTACCCATTCAAGAATCTATAAAGGATTATTGGAAACGAAACCAAATAGATGAATTTCAAAAAGAACTTTTGGCAACGCTACCATTTTACCCCACCCCTGATGCTACTCGGCAAGCCGAATTTATCAAGACCATTATTGACGATAAGGGTCACTACATCAATGAGTTCTATATCAAGCCCAGAGATGTGGCTCTGGAAGATTGCAATCATCTCGTGCTTGTGCACGGCTATGGTGCAGGCTTAGGATTTTACTTGAGAAATTTTGAGAGCATAAGTGAATACGCTGCTACTAATGCCTCGGTAAATGATGAGAGTAACAACAAGAAACCTTGGTGTATTCATGCAATTGACTTGCTAGGTTATGGAGCGAGTTCAAGACCCAAATTTCCACATCATTTGAATGAACTCTCCAAGTTAGAAAGTTGGTTTACCGAATCACTCAAGACATGGTTCGAGAAACGTGGTTTACAATATGAAACTACATTGGTACTGGCTCATTCCCTTGGTGGCTATATCCTGGCCCGTACTAACATGAAACATCCTCAATTATTCAAAAAATTGATTTTGATATCTCCACTGCTGATATCGATGCCTCAAAATCCACCTATTATTCCACAATGGTTTAAGATTCTATGGGAGCAAAACATCTCACCCTTCAGCTTGGTTCGTTACTCTGGTCCTTTAGGATCATTTTTCGTGAGTGGCTGGAGTTCTCGTCGATTTAGCAAGTTGACTCAATTGGAACAATCTCTATTGCACAAGTATTCTTATTCCATATTCAACGCTAGAGGTTCAGGTGAATATATCTTGAATTTTGTGCTCCTGCCAGGTGGTGTGCCTCGGTTCCCGTTGATTGATAAGATCCATGAAATCAACTGTGATTTAGTTTGGATGTATGGGGATGACGATTGGATGGATAAGAATGGCGGTAAGAGGGCAAGCGATATCGTTAATAAAAGAACAGTATACCAAAGTGACTTCAAAATTATACCAAACTCCGGTCACCATCTTTATTTGGACAACCAGGACCTGTTCAACAAAACCATTATCGAACAGATGAAATTGTTCTCAACTTGATGCCAAGTAGCCTCTGTTTTCTTGAAACTATTTACAATTTAAATTAAGGTATTACATATTAATTCACACTTTTATTTTTGAAATGCTAAAGTTCAACAGCAATAAGATCTTGCCGGGATATGAGAGTTTGTACGATTACAAGTGGTGATTTACGAACTCGGGGGGCGGTTTGCAAGATGTTGAATATGACAGCGGAAATGTTTTTTGGAAACAGCCTCTCCGTGTTGAAAGGCTCACATAGATTGTTATTAGTGTCGTCCATATTCAATAAAAGTGATCTACAATGTCATGAATTTACCTAGATTCCATCTTGCTGTTCAAAATTACTATTTTATACTTATGACTACAACTTTTCAATGAGTTCTAATGGCTTGTAGAATGATAGTCAATTTTTGTTTGAGTCTTTTTTTATCATCTTATGATTAAAATACACCCTTTTCAACGATTATTTGTTTGGTATATATGCCAACGTTTATAATCAAATCTCATTGGCGTATCAGATTGGATAATAGAAAAAGACCTAGTTAACAAATCAAAGTGCAAGTGTAGTAATATATTGTTTTAGACAAGCAAATAAGGGAAGAAGCATCAAGATGGTTCCAACAAAGGAAAATGTCTAAACAAATACTGTGAGCATAAGAGACTTAAAGTTGGTTGTTCATTAGCAGATTAAAAAATAATCAAATTAATTATACACAAAAACTATATAGAGAGTGAGAGGGGGAACTAACCTAATAGTATGACTTCACGACATTGCTGCCCAAACCTAGACTTTCCCTTGTAGGTTTCTTCAAACTTTTCTTGTTCACCATGGCCACGTCATCTTCCAATGCAATAATTACTTTTTTATCATCACCAAATTTGAAGTTATCCGTAATGACATTGTTCAGATACCTCTTGATCAAATAGCTCTTGTCCCCTCTCAATATTTTCTTCAACGACCATGTCACAACGTAAGGACCAGAAGATGTCACAATGGTCTGCTCTTTACTGTTCATGTCAACATTGAAATACAGTTTGGAGAATGACAACGGTGACTTTTCAGCAACCATATGAGCCATATGCTCAGGTGTCAATGTGATCCTTCTCGGCCTTGGTTTCGAATCTTTTCCAAAAGATTTGTGGAACCCGGACTCACCAGCATTTTTGCCATCCTTGATCTGAGTATCAATCAACAATAAATGAGTTTTGCATGTTGCCAACAACCATCTTCCATCTTTCGAAACATCCATGGCCGATATTGCATCATCTAATGGCGGTAACTGAGTCTTGGCATTCAATCCCAACTTATCATACAATCTGATATCACCTTTATTGCTAGCAACAGCCAAGTATCCAGAGTCGGTGGTGGCAATGGTGCTGAAATCATTTTTGGTAGCATAGCTTTTGTATTCATTTTCTACCAATTTATTTCCCAGTAATCGCGGATCAATCTTGAATAAGCCTTGGCTAGAAACACCAACAAATGTCTGTTCACCAGTAAGCTGGCCCAACTTTGTTGCCGGATTGAAATCAACAACTTTCAATCCATCCTTCATATAGTAATCATCGACAATCTGGCCTCTTTCAAGATCCATTCTGTACAAATGTTCCTTGTTATTTGGGTCTCCCAAGATCATCGAACTATCTTGCATATGTAACATCATCTTTGAAGGAGTGAAAGTTCGGCTAGAATCTGGCGCCTTGATGTTCTTAATAGCTACTTGAAACTTCAAATCATCGTCCTCGTCTCGGAAAACTCCTAATGTGTCACCACGAGCAACAAATGTTCGATTATTCTTGTAACCAACAGTCAAGTGACTATTCACACTTTTGGCTGATTTCACGTATTTCAGCTTCAGAACTTCACTTTCGTCAGCGTCTGAATCATCTTCATCATCAAGCAGCTTAGTTTTACCAAATCGCAAATTTGACCCTGGTCTTTCTTCTTCATTTTCTGATTCTGAATCAGAATCTTCACTCTCCTCTTCCATGATCAATTCATCCTCATCATTCAAAATGTAATCCTTTTCGTCGTCTTTCACTTTGAGCCACTTGATCTTATTCATGGACTCCCATAAAGATATTTTAAAACTCTCTTGAAAAGCTGACAATTTCTCGAAATCATCAAACTTCAAAAGATATGACTTGCTGTCACCTATCGAGTTGAGAATAAAGCTGTAAGTATCAAAATCAAAGACTGGATTCATGCTTTGAGAAATTTTTAAATAAATTGGTGATTTGGTGTTGATGAGCAACATGAACTGAAAGTTACTTTGATCAACGATAGTAATCGCGGCACTCTTGTCTTGCAATTTGAATTTCAAATTCTCTGAATCAAACACATAAAGCCCTGAGTTGCCTTTATATATAACGTCACCATTTATCAGAGGTAAGTCTGTAGTGCTCCCGTCACTTGCGTCGTGAAAATCTTCATCAGAAGTATCTTCTTCTTCTTCTCTTTCAATGTCATTGTCTTTCATACGCAACTTCTTATCGAACTGCTTATACAAATAGTCTTCATCATATTTTGATTTAGAGAATTCAGCAACTAACTCCTTATCAGAAATATGTGCGGAATCAACTTCATATTTCCTCTCATATTCGCATCTATAGATAGTATTGACGAAAAGATCGATACTAGATTTCTTGACAAACTTAGGATCTATAACCAACGAAAACCGATCTCCCAAATCTCCGCTGATTTCTCTCCAAGTGATTGAGAAATTATTATCACTTGTTTTTGTCTCTTTCTTGAAGCTTAACGATTCGTCAATCAAAAATTCCCACTCATCTTTCAACAGATTGTCAAATGATGACGCATCGTCTTCCTGGAAGTCATCATCATTATCAAGCTCGTCTTCTTGGTACAGCTTTTGAATTATCAATTGATAGTTGAATGGAATCGTGGTTTTCCTTATGGAAGCAACACAGTCGTTACAAATACATTCTAATTCACCCTTTGGTGAGCTTGGAGATCTTTTCAAGAACAATTGCAGAGAAGAAATGGTGACTAGTTCATTCATATCCGTTGGTGAAGATGGACTAGAGGTATCTAATATTTTTTTGATGAGATTCATGATCCAATATCACAAGAGGCCAACTACCGAATAGTTATCAATTGAATATGTGTTAAGATACTACATAATTTTTTTGTAAACAAAAGACTTTTCTTTCGGATCAGGTCTCATTTGGTGATTTTCAACGACTCTTTCCCTGATTTGGGGAAAAAATTTAAAAAACAAAGCGATGAGGAGATAGATAGTTAATATCAAAAAATACTACAAGTGGTGATAATGATTAGAAGAGCATTCCATTCGGGAATAGTGCGAGGGCAAAGAAAATCTACCTGGGAGCTTCCTGATATCAAAGTCCCTCTGAAGGCATCGTCACAAGATGCAAAGACCAGAAATTTGAAATTTGCCTCTTTAAATGATGGCCCATCAATACCCAAAAATTGGAGATCAATGCAAAATCTACCTGAATGGAAGAGAAACAAGTTTGCTTTAAAGGAGAAATTCGGCGAAAACGAATGGAATCCTCGAAAGAAGCTTTCAAGAGAAACAATAGATCAGATAAAAGTGATCAATGCTCAACATCCAGAGATAAATGCGAAAGTGTTAGCTGAAGAGTTCAACATGTCTCCAGAAGCTATGCGAAGAATTTTAAAATCCACATTCAAACCTTCCGTGGAGGAGAGTGAGAGAATTATGGAGAGGTGGAAAAGAAGAGGAGAACGTCATTTAAAGCATAAATTCATAAGTCAAATAACAGATCAGTTTGTTGAAGAAAAGAAAGAGTTGGTAGAAAAATCGCAAAATCAAGTTATCAATGTGCCGTCAGCAAAAGAATTACGCGAAATTGCGGCGAAGAAGTTGACCGGTAAGGATGACATTTTAGAACCTTAGAAATATGTAAAAAGGATGGAATTAATAGTTTTTCAATGCATGTGCTCTCATTTCTTTTACATCCTTCTTCAAATCATGTATGAGATTAGTGTTTGGTTTCCCGCTCCTGATACTACGTTGGAAAAATTCGTAGCCTTTGATATTCTTTCTGAATATTTTCTCATTGTTCAAATCCAAATATGTTTGTAATTGTTTTAGTTGGAAAAGTAACGGCTGCATCTCACTCTCTTTATATGGTATCGACTCTTCCTTTGGAACTGCATCATCTTCTTGTTGGTAATTAGCGACATCCAACTTCAATAATTCACCCTTTAACTTCGTTAGCTTGCTATTTAAGTTCACCATTTTGGCATCCTTTGATATTTCATCTTCAAATCTAACAAACTTGTATGTAGTCTGTTCTTCCTTGACATTAGACTCGGTCTGTACCGAAGCATCTGAATAATATTTATTACCATACTTCACAACCAAATTGGGAACTTGTCTCAACCGAGACAGGATTTTTGAGTAGATCCCATCTCTTAACCTCCTGTTGACCAATTGCAATATATCTAATCTTCGCTCATACTGTATATCAATCAAAGGAGAGATCATGAAAATCAGCAAAGCGTATAATACAGATAGAAAGACACCCGAGCCATAGAGGAGTTGAATCAAGTATATAAGCGTCTTGGGCCTCCTAGCTCTAAGGACTGTGTCCTCGGGGAAGGCGATTATTGGAACGCTAAGCTGATTCATTATTGTGGTCATTGCAATTACATCAATTTAGCTCTTTTCGGGTTTTTTGTCCTTTTTTTGTCTTCATCTTTTTGTAAGATAAGCAACACAATCATGTGTACAGTTTTATTCCCTGATTGGAGTTGATATTCAGAACTTGGCCTTCAAAATGCTGATTATTCTCTACTATTTGTATTTCCCATCAACTCAACAGAGTTTTCCAACTCCAAAATGATTCTGAGCTCAGGGAGCGGTCTAATGAGGCTTCGATTGTACTTCAAAGTTCATCGATAATCGATAATAAATCATCCGTCTCTAGACAACTTGAAACACTCTGATTTGAGCAATCAAGATTGCATCATTATAATGCTTTCCTGAACTTTAGATGAGCCACTATGGCTTACATTTGTATAAACTTTGAAAAGACTCAATTTACTACTACTTGTCTTCTACAAGCATATACATCATTTTATCATGAGGCTCGTGGGAAGATAAAGTTAAATTATGGCTGAATAATTCCTTATTTACTGGGCCATCACATTACTCATAATTCCATGAAATTTATCAAATGGGTTGGAAGTCTGACACCTGTGCCTACGTTAGGACAAAACCAAAGAAAATGAGTTCTGACCGGTATAATGTAATCTTGAATGAAAGTTTGCAGAAGAATTTCACCAGCTTGATAAAATTAAAATATGTATTTTCATGCTGTCATTTGAGAGCAATTGTTAAACAAATAAGGTTGGTAACGACCAATTCGAAGTATACTCAATCAAATAGAAACGGTGTTGACTGAAAAAGGTGCACTCGACTTCATTACAGGTAAATTTGTGAAAGATGGAGATTTTCGGTTTGATTGAATTGAACAAAATTAGTTGGATAGTGGCTGTTGTTTCAAAACTACCAACTTGTCATTGCCTCAGAAGTTCGCTTGTTTGAGTTTTTGTTGGTTAGGATGAAATACTTGCGGAGTTACACAAATTGATGGATGTACTTACTTTAACGAACGTCAATAGCGATAGCCTTTAATCACTGCACTATGGGAAATAAAACTGTTATCTGGAAGACCAAATGTCCTTTGAGAAGCTACATGAAAATTATAAAACCAAATATAGACACAAGCAAAAAAAGAAGCATTAAAAACATCAATAAAAAGTGAGCTGATAAGCATCATGCACAAAAAGACGCTCTATCTTTTGGTTTTCTTTCTCGAAAATGCGGGACTGGGAATCGTATTCACTACTGATTTGGGAGACACTGCTGTATTCTTTCTGGACCCATTACCCGATGTAGATGTACCGCTGTCGGAATCATGGCTGATTCTTCGCCTTTTGCTTAACGTGGATTGGGAAATGTCAAGTTTTGGAGTCTTTGGATTGATCACGGCATCATTTTTTGAGCCATTCTCATTCAATGAAGTACTTGAGTCCTTATTGTTCAACAGTTGCTGACTAGCGTTATTTTTGAACTTACCTTGTTTCAAAGGTGAACTCTTTTGCAAAGTCTTTGGAGAAGGAGAGTCGTTACCCTCTTTACTTGTTGGTGAAATATCCTGACTTGACTGCGGATGTTGTTGTTGTTGTTGTTGTTGTTGTTGCTGCTGCTGTTGCTGCTGTTGCATTTTCTTCATCATCATCATGTGATTTGAATTAGTTGCACTTTGCTTTATGAAGCTGTTCAATGCTTCAAGTGGGCCAGCAAAGTCTTGAGTTGTGGAATAAACCATCAAAGTCTTTAGATGAGACATGACATCACTAACTTGCATTACTCTCATCACACTCTCTTGCAATCCAAATTGAGACATGTTGTTGAAGACCTCAAATCTTTTCTTCAATGACTCAGGACTTTCGAAAGGTTTCTTTTCTTCTACGTCCCCACTGTTGAAAATTCTCTCGATAGACGGCCAATCTAATCCAGCAGTGAAGTGATGAGTTTGAAAATCAAACCAATCTATTTTGAGTTGTTGATTAAACATCGCTCTCACCGTTCCATATATCGTCAAGTAGGAGTCATCATTGTACCAATGCCTGACGGACGTCCTAGAACTCTCTAAATACGCAGTTCCATTTGGAAGCACTTGAATTTTAATCGCATTGGGCACAAATTCAAACCTTGTGACACCACTTTGTATTATAGAATAGTAAAATCTTGGTATCAATGGAGCACTGAACTCAAACTGCCTTGAATCAGTGGCGCTTCTTATAGAGTATCTGAATACCCCAGTCTCATTGAAGTACTCTTCGGTGATTCTTTTCCAGTAACCAATATCACTCTCTGCTTTTATACCAGTTAATTCACAAAACTCTAAAAATTTCATAATTGCAAAATTTGAGATCTGCTTCCTCAAATTGATCGCAGGATTTGGCAGTGTAGGCAATTGAGGAATTCCCATGGGATTCGAGTAAAACTGCTGTGGTTGTCCAGGTTGTCCAGGCATCAGTTGAGGAAATTGCTGCTGAGACTTTTGCAGAGCAGGTCCTTGTGGTTGTTGTGAAATTTTAGGTTGAAAGGGCAGCAGTGACACCGATGCATTCCTTGATGTTCCTGTACTTGGAGGTTGGGCCACTCCTGGCGTTTTCAGTTGTGGTCCTGTGGGTTGAGGGGATGGGATTGGATGGGCTCTGTTGGCTAACGCAGGGGTTTGTACGCCCAGGTGATGTCCATTAGTTTCATTGCGGGCTGGAACAAAAGTGGTTTCTTGATTGTATGGATGCTGTATTTGGTGTGGTGGTTGAGAACCTGGCACTATTTGCTGTGGCTGCAGTTGTTGCCTCATCTGCATATTATGAAACTGAGTAGGGAACATGGGTTGTTGTTGTAACGATGCAGGTGTCTGTGATTGTGGCAGGTGTTGAGTTTGCTGTTGTTGAGGGGCTTGAAGTTGTTGAGGAACATGCTGGGTGTTATTCATTTGTTGCTGTCTGATTTGATGAGATTGTTGTAGCTGCTGCTGCTGCTGCTGTTGTTGTTGTTGTTGTTGTTGTTGTTGTTGTTGTTGTTGTTGTTGTTGAAAAAGTTGCTGATGTTGTTGTTGTTGTTGTTGTTGTTGTTGCAAATTTATAGTGGGCCCGCCACCATTCATTCCCATCATCAAATGAGGATTCATGATATTGGGGTTCATACCATTATTGAGGGTCAACATGGCCATATTTTGGGGATTCATTCCATTCATCATCAACGAGTTGTTTTGAATCTCATTACTTGTTCCATTATTTGAAACTGGGTTCATTTTATCCCGTTTGAACTCAGACTTATCAAATATCCTATGTTTATGAATTCAAGAACTGGCTATGGTTTTGATTATCACTTCATAATCAGCCTTTCACCCAATATAGTTTTAAAGTGACGATTGTATCTGTTCAACTTTGGAGAATCGAATTCAGTCTGGAAATGTAGAGAGTAGTCGATACGAATAGCGAATTCCTTTCTCAAACACTGCTTTAAATTCTTATGTTTCCAAATTGGTCAAAGGAACAGGATGATAAATGTCTTGTGGTATCAAATAATATGACGAATGAGACCTCAAAAGTTATGTGTGTCTTCCCTTTGTGTCAGCGATATCGTATCTCCATTGCCAGTAAAAAAAAAAATTATTGGAATTTCTTTGAAGGCACATATTACTCGATTGGGAAAACACTCCATTCAATATCATTACTATACATTGCTAGACAAAGAAGAACAAACTCATACTCCAAAGCCTTCTGGAATTGACAAAGTAATCTTATCCTTCGTCGCTATATAACGAAGAAGCAGTTTGTGAGTCAACGTTGGTCTGCGAGGTGTTTCCAAAGTCAGAGGATCCTCATCATTTAAAGATTTGATGTCTCTAACTTTATTAGCCCTCTTTCTCAACAACTTATTCAAAGTATCCTGCTTCGCTTCCTCGAGCTTCTTCTCTGTGAAATTCCTTCTTTTTCTAGCGGTCTCTGCCTTCCGAAGTTGCAATTCTTCTTCTGTAAATACTTTCCTCTTTGATGGCTCATTAGATAGTTGCAAAAGTCCATTCTTATCAGCATCAATATTATATTTGCTAGAGGAAGCTTCATTATCCAAAACTTTACTCCTTTGTCTTTCAGTCATTCTTGAAATGTCCTTTGTTGGGCCGGTATTCATTTCCCATTCCTCTTCGTCTGTCAAAATCAAATCTTGATCGAAATCTGCTGCAACATTTGAATCATTCTCTTCTTCATTTTCATCTTCAGCCATCAATAACTTACGCGATCTTGCTCTTTTTGATGTTGGTAGAACTTCATCAAAATCATCATCCTGTTGATGTTTTTTCGCCTTAGCTTTTTTAGCTGGTGATGTTCTCAGATTACCTTTCAGAAGTTTCTCCAGTTTTTTGGGCTGTGATTTTTTACTAGGTTTGAACTCATCTTCTTCATCATCTTCGTCTTCATAAAGTTCATCTTCCTCGTAGGCCTTTGGCTCAAGATCAAAATCTTCATCTTCATCAGGATCTTGTAATGCCACATTCACATTTTCGTTTTCTTCGTCCTCATACTCTTCAACTTCGCTTATCAATTGATCATCATCTTCCTCTTCTATCATCATATTCGGTCAATATTTGATTTATATAAATTGAAGTCATGTGATACCATGTTCAAATGAGATCACTTACCTGCACTGAAATCAGGCTCGTTTGAAACGTCTGATAACTCAGATTCATCATATTCACTCATCTCTTAATTTGAATTTAATTGTAATTAAAACCTCTCTTTATGTCTCTCGTCTTCTTCTCCTTTTCTGCCTTAGGCTATTTATTTACCCGGACTTCTGCCACCAAATCAAATGTCCTCAAATATGTCGTGTTCAAGAAGCACAAATTTGAGAGTGTGAGAGAAGAAGAAAAAAGACCAAACAAATAAACAACGGTTCAGCAAAACATTAATCATATTGACACGGTCTGCAACGGACAGACAGATACAACATCAACAACAACAACTAAGACATCTTTTAACTAGAATCATACAATGTCCCATCATGATGGGGAAGTTTTAGAAAGCCAGTATGATATCAGCTTAGTGAGCGATCAGATTGCACAAATGCAGAGGGAACAGGCTCTGGTTGAAGCTGCTGTTGCTGCTGTGGCTGACTCTAATGATGGTAATGATGATGATCCTCGTCAAGATCATAATCAGAGTATGGGGGTCACAAACGCAGATCATTACTTGAATACCAATATGCAAATAGAAGAAGAACACCAAGTGGAGCAACCTAAAAAAAAAAAGAGAAAAGTTTATCAAACAGAAGATGGTATCAAAAAATGTTCCAGATGTCGTGTGAAGAGGGTAGATGAGCCTAGGGAGATATTAGAAAAATATGCAACCTGTCTCAATTGCAGAACCAAAAGGAAAATAGACAGTAGAAAACATCATGATGAGTCCGAGTTTCTGTTACCTTCTGCAGAGTCTACAGCTGATGCTCTAGCTGCTGCTATGAAGGCAAGCAGAAATGATGGAGCAAGTGCGAAGTCAAAGTTCGATGAAACTCAAATGCTGTTAAGAAAGAAACCAAAAAAATCTCCAAAGCAAGCACCTTCACAGGAAAACTATTTTAAAGAGGCTGCTAGGAGGGTGAAGATGAAGGATTTTGCTAATTTGCCCAATTTATATACCCATTATGGGGACTTTGTTGACAGAATCAGGCTCAACTGCGAACATGATCTATTTAATCACCATTTCCGAGGTTATGCAGATGAGAGTCTCCTTCGAAGGTACAAATTGGAGGAGGTGGATGCAGAAATCTTTCAGTATGTCTCGAGGAAAATTATCAACTTATACATCCAGCCTTTGATGGATGTCACAGGGTATAGATTTCCAGTGAGAGACTATCATAAAGGTGGGTCTAAGTCGAAGAAGGTGACTTTCATGTTCATTTGTTCTCAAGATAAGACAAAACAAAGAAAGTCAAGATCTACAGATCAACGAAAAATTGCTAATAGGTTAAAAGTCAATGAATGTGACTCCAAGATCAATCTAAACTATGACTTATGCAGCGGTTTCTTGCAAATCAATTTCAACCATAAGGCTCATCACCCATATATGTGGAAAGCCGAGTCGATTGAGCTACAAAAGAATTCAGCACATTACATGGATGAGATAGACACAGTGGACTATAGACACCAGCAGCATCTGGAACATTTGGTCAATTCAGATGTCATCCACCATGATGACAGTCATACAAATTTGGAAAACCATGAACATCTTGAACATCATCATCAGCACGAGCGTGATGTTGAGACTGATGATAATATAGATTTGAATTTGATCGATTCCATTCCTGCCTCGTCTATGCAATATCTCACCGGTGTTGAAGAAGTGGCAGCAGCCGTAAACGCGCAGCGGGAAAGAGAACAAGAAAGGCAAGCGGAGTTAGACAGACAAGATGTGGTGGATGCTGCGACTCAATTCTTGCAGGCGCAAGCAAGACAAGATCAAGCTAATCAGCAGGAAATGACCCAAGATGAATTGGGAGACGACGAAGGTGTTGGTATGGATGATAATGACAAACATATAAATGTCGACAATATCGACCTGGAGCTTTTGCATATGGGGTGATTATATTTTGTAGCAACAGAAGTGCTTTTTAAGGATTAATGAAAATTCAAAAATCTTTGTTCAAATCGTATTTGAAAGAATAACCATTAAAACTAAAACAAAAAATACAAGTAGATTGGAAGCCCGTCATCATAATTACAAAATATTGTCCCGTTAGGAGTCGATACTCTTCAAAAATTCCCGTCTGTACCTACATCTTCTCATTTTATGTAGCTTGACCATTTGGGCAAACTCTTCCTTACGTGTTTCTCCGAAATCACGAATAATCTCATCATATTCCAGAGTAAATATTCCTGGCACCCCGGCAGGAGGAGTCTCTCCTGTTTCCAAATAATGTTGAAAGTACTCCGTGAACTTTAACACATCCCCAGATACCGCTACCAAAGCATTTTCTGTCAATTTCTTCGAAATGCCTAAATTTTTTTGCAAAGCATCCAACAAACTCTCAGCATCAATACATTTTTTACAAATCTCCCTGATCTCGTCTAAAAATTCTGACCTTTTCATCGAAGACAATACCTCCTCACTGATTAACTCTGTCTCGGAGCCCTCTTCGGTCTCAGATCTTGACTGAGTTCCTGCAGTCATCGTTTCTTGCAGAGTTGTATTTTCGTTGAGTGCCAGTTTTGGCGCAGTCTCAGGTATGATCGCTCCTTCTACACCTGGTTCGGAATCCGCATTGTTTTCAGGCTCTATATCCAGCAGCAGTTCGAGCTGTGGCTGAGCTAATGCTTCTTCTCCATTCACGTCAATACTTTGCTCTATTGTGGTAGTATTTCCCATTTCACTTCCTTTCCGTTTGCTCGATGGGGTATCTAAATCTGGCTCGGTACTCTGCCTCTTTCTCGAAGGTGTGGCGGCATCGTGTACTTCGCCAGCTCTGATTTGAGACTTAGGAGAGTCTGCCGGGGATATGTTCAAAACCATCCTATTTGACGGTTGTCCTTTCTTTCTTGCTGATTGAGACAGTGGAGGAGTTCCAGCTTCCAGTACCCTGTGATCGGTCGCTTGGTAGGCGGTCCCAGAGACTTGTGTGGAATATTCTTGAATAGATGGATCAATATCATTGTCATGAGCCTCTGATGGAGATTGTGCGGGAGAGACAAAGATATCTTCGTCATCATCTTCATTGTCCTCATCGTCCTCTTTTTGATCCTCCTGCTCTGACTCAACAAATAATGGCAATTCCTCGTTTTTCTGCTGCTTGGACTCTTTGTACAAGTCAAATTTAGTTTGCATTTCTTCGAGAACCTGGTTAGTGATGTTATTGAACGAGACCGGTATTTCTCCTATCATTTTGGCCTGTTCGTAATAATTTTTATACTTCAATATACCTTTCGGAACTGCAAATTTTCGATACCTGTCTCTCCAAGATTGAGCGGAGTGAGAAGGATACAACTCAGCCATGTGGTTGAAAAAGTTTTTGATCAAGTATGAAACAACAACAAGTTCATCCTTGTTGTCCTTATTTGGACCGAGCGTTTGAATCGATAACTGCCTGCATAGTATGTAGTCGTCCTTCAGAGTGTAAGCTGATTTCATACCTTTTTGTGCTCCTGATCGGTCAATGATATAGTTTCCGTCAGAATCTCTCATCAATTCACCATTGCTTTTGATTTTGTAGTAGTATTTGATCTCACTTTTCAACTTGTTTCTAAATCTAGATCTGATCGAAGCCATAGTATGGTTTGGCATTTTGGCCTCAAGTTCAGCAAAGAAAAACTTCGAATCAACCATACGAGGGTTTTTGCGGGCTTCTTCAATTATGACTGAATCCTCTTCCACTGTAAACTGGTGTTTCGATGTCTTTCGAGCTGAACTAGGCACTCGATGAGTATATTCCTCCATCTCTACCACATGTGATGTAGCGGGTGTTGTGTTGACTGTAGAAGGTTGTATGGAATCATCCTTCCATTTAAAATCGTTCAATCGCTGTGTAGCACCAAGCTCGACAGATTTATAAATGAATTCTGGCTTGTAAACATGTTTGAGAGAGTCTTTCATATGTTCGAGATAAGCTAACGAAGATGCGATTGGGATAAAAGAATTGATGTAGTCTTCACCTTTGGCCACGTCTTCTGGCATTATCTCGTTATAAGCTTCACCTCCATTTTCGTCGATTAGTTTTGTTAATCGCGTCAAATCAGGTTCATCATGAGAAATAAAAAACTTGTATGGAACGTTCTTAGCATCAACAAACAATCTGAACCTTTGTTAGTAAACAGCAACCTTTTAGAGCTTCTTAAAACTAGTTAAACTCACTTTTCGGTAGAAACGTTATCAGGACCATCGACACCAGCAATTTGTGGGTCTTCTGGGAATTCTGCAAAATCTGCCATGTTAATCTTAATTTGAATGTTTGTTTAACCCCTGATTTTGTAATTCGATAAGTGGTGTAGAGTTGTACCACTGTTATTGTTTATCTTTTGGCATATTGCTGACAGAAAATTTTATAATTTTTTTTTTTCTGATAAACTGGCGTTCCCAAAACAGAAAGTTTGTTTGGTTTCGCACACACATATATAGTAAACCAAGTTATAACAAAATGCAATTAATAAACATAAATCGAGCAATGCAATAACCTATCACCAAACATAGAAAATAAACGAACTTATCACTCACATAAAATAAAACTAAATACTCCAATGAAAAACCAACAACTCTTCAAGCAGATTTGCAGCATGACCTAACCACCGTTATGACCCTCTGGTCTAGGGGTTTCCTTTTCAATTACCAATTTAGTGCTAAGTAAATTACGCAATTCTTCACTGATCGGGCTCTCTTCAACAGGGTCACCCTTAGCACGTTTGATCCTGTCTTCTCTGTCGATGATTTCAATCATCTTTTTGAATCTCAAAAACAATAACTCTGCTCTCACCAAAATGTCATCCAAATCAATTGTCATTGAAAGATCATTGAAGTATTTCAACACTTGATCGAACTGGACCAAATGTTTCATTATGATCTTTTCGTGCTTTGAAAGAAGCGCCAAACAAATGAATAATTGAAACTGTGATGAATGATAATCTGTCAACAAAATTTCCCACAATTTTATGACGTCTTGGTAATCCAACTCCCTTTTGAACCATACCAACAACATTCTGAAGAAAAAAAACAAATTGCTTGAATCAGCATTCTCCAAATGCTTAGAAAGATCTGGTAGCATGAATTGCACAAGCTCATTCAAAGTATTCATTTGGTTTCTCATCCCGGACTGATCCCGTAAAAAATTTCTTTCCATTCTGACCATGAACTTGGTAAAGCACCAAAAGGACAAGCATTCATCTCTCAAAATATAAAATATCGGAGATAATAAATCTGTCATACCTTGAACGTATCCCAAGTTTAAATTGTACTCGTTGTAGGTGATCAAAATATTTCTCAATATTTGTAAATTAGGATTTTTGATATTTGCAACATCAAAATCGTCCTCGGATTCAGTTGAAGCCGAGTCTCCTCTCGATTTGAAACCATCCTCTGTGTTGTATCTGAAAATCTCAAGTTTACGGTCACATCTGTTGACATCCTTATCAATTCTAAATTTTTGGTTCTGCCAAAACTCGTCTTCTTTCTGCCTTTTATAATCATCTTGCCATTGATTTTTTAACTTCGAGTAAACCATGAAAAGATTACGTCTTGTTGTCGCTCTATCAATCCTTGAAGACGACCAAGGATAGACGCCAAAAATGAATGGCCAGGCTTCGATTCGAACCTCATCTTCTAAGCCTCCATGAAAAATTCTCTCCTTTACCTCATTGATGGTAATACATAATCTACCAGACTGATCAAAAAATGAATCCCACTCAACTTTTGTGATTGGTTTCCGTCTTCTAGTCCTGCTTGCCTCTTCTGGAGTTAAAACATTTTGAATACTATCAACGCCGAGTTCATTTTTTAATATGGTGGTATAATAATCGTCCAATATGATTTTTCTACTCGATCTTTCAGCATCCTCCTGAACAGCCATTGCCCATTTCGCGAGATAAACTCTTGCACTGTCGAAGTCATCACCGACTTGTCTCACCTCAGGTTTCCGTAACAATTGTTTGACCAGTTCAGGCGAGTCCTCAACCAGATCCTTGACTTTCTCTCTGGTTTTGTTAGTCAAATTGGCCATAGTTTCTAACACCTTCCATTTTGCCTTGTTTAGGAATCCGTTGAAGTCAAATTTGTTAGCAGCATCCTTTTCAACATGTGGCTGAAAGTTTATCAAATCCTCACTCGAAGGATTCACTAAGAAAATGGAATTCTCCAAGCTTGATTTTTCCAATACCGCAAAACTTTTCAAAACTTTCATAAATTGGTCACCACCCCAAAAGAGATCATTATTACCCGCTTCGTCGCTAAAAACATTGAAGTTCTTGTTTCTCAACTCCTGTTCTTTTAAAGTGCTTGGTGATTCATCATCATGAAAGAAAATGACAGGGATTTTTTCGCCGGATCTCGAGTTGAATACAACAGAACCCCACCACCATCCCAAAGAAGGCGGTCTAACTTGAATAGAAAATAAATTCGAAATTGCGATTCCAAATGAATACGAAGTAATTGAAGATATGAGCGGCTTGTTAACATAGTACTTTTGGGATTGAACTTTTGGTATATCACTAGCGCTCAGAGCAGTATTCGTCACCATCATGAGGTCAACCTCTTGATAGACCTTGTAGTCATCCGGGTGGATCATATTTTCCGGTGTGAATGAGATCATCACATCATTGTTGGAGGTATTGAAAGGCTGTCTTGTGAATGACAAAAAACCTGCAATATTATCTTTGGAGGAGGATGTGGGGTGTATGTATACTTTTGACTTGCTATATAATAGCTCAACTTTATCCCCTAAACCCAAACTGCTCCTTCTCCTTGACATTTGATCGTTGCTCATTGGCTCTGACATTACGTCTCCTGTCAAGTTTACTTGTGATTAAGTTTTGAAAGGAAATGGATGGCGTGGGCAATATCAATTTAGATAATGTGTCACACAATTTTGGTTTTTTCTTAGAATTTCCTGCTTAAATTCTTATCAGCTTATTTTTAGAAAAGCCATTTTAGATGCTATGCTACAAAATTCAAGGAAATTAAATTCGTTTACAAGTCTACTTTTCTCTGACATTAGTACATACTACCTCATGAATAACTTTTCTGCATTTCACTCATTGATATGAACCGTCAATACAATTTATTTTATCAGCTATGCTTCAAATCATGAAAAATTATTAATTGAAGACAATAAGCATTTAATTGGGAAAGTTTGAAATATTATCAAGAGGGAAAAGAAAAGAAAACAATACAATACACAATCAAGCGGAGTGATATACTTCTCATATATACTTCTCCAGCCAATTTTATGACAAGAAAGTCGACTTTTAAAACAAACGATCTCTATGTGATAACTTAAGAAATGAAAAAGGTAAAGACAAAGGGGTGACTATACTTCACTTGCCTTTGTATCACTATCAGTTTAACACTGATAAAATTTGCTCACTCAAATTCAAAATCTCTTCGCCTCCTTCAATCTCGTTTTCGCTCGACATATTATTTTGACGAGTTGTTGTTATCTGTTGTTTGATAGTCGAGTTCTTCAAATTGTCAATTATGGCAGTGTCTTCCGAGTCTAGCAATTGTGCAATTGTCCACAAGGAAATATGCTCAAAAGTAGGATTTCCACTCTGCAAAAATCTTGTCAAAAATCCATAGATTCCGCCCTTTGGTTCTGTCCAAGCATTTAAAATAGTAGAGTAGTCGTTAATTCTCGAACATAAGTTGGCCAATGCCAGAGCAGCATTACCACACACCTCTCCATTTGTGCTGAAAGTCAAAGGAATCAAAACATCTATAATACCTAATTGTAATAGCTTGGCTTTTAAATCATCGGCCAAAGCCAAAATAGCAAAGCATGCACTGATTTCACTTTGAACAGATATTGGTGATTTCAAAACCAAATCTTTACACTTGCTAACAGCCCCAGCATCTAAAAGTGCTTTCCTGTTCTTTTCACTGCTTGCAGCCAAGTTTCTCAACGTTGAAACTGCGTGACATTGTATTTCTTCGCTTTCGGTGTAGTCTAACAATGAAACTAACGGTTTCAAGAATCCAGCATCAATGATCAATGCCTCATTCAAAGGATGGATCGAGATATTTCTTATGCATGCTACTGCTGCTAATACTAAAGGTTGATGTGTTGACTGTAATAGGGAGACCAAATTTGGCAAACCACCAGCTCTAACAATTTCCAATTGATATGTAGCATCTGATGCTAAATTTCTCAACAGCAAAGTTGCTTGACATTGAACTCTTGGAGAAACTGAATCCATCAATTGCACCAATTGTGACACCAATTTAGGCTCGCTGATTGCCAATTTTTTTCTATTTACTTCATCGACAGCAATATTGGACAACGCTGTCGTGCAATAGTATTGTACGTCAGGATCATCACTAGACAACAACTGGATCAAAACGGGTACCAGTCCCGCATTTACCAACTCTTGCCTATTTTCCAATGAGTGAGTCATATTTAACAATGCCCCTGTGGCATTTCTTTGTACTCTTAAATCTTTTGACTTTGCCAATTTTGTCAATGGGACTAACGCGCCAGATCTTGCGATTTTCAGTTTATTGTCATCCTGAGTTGCCAAATTAGTTATGCATCCAACAGCATTGCACTGAACCTCGATATTAGAGGACATCATTTGCTTTATTAGAGGCTCCAAGCCTCCCATCTCCACAATCAAAACCTTATTATCGTTATCCACTGCCAAGTTTCCCAATGCAGCACAAGCAGCTCTTTGAACCTCCAGATCGCTACTCTGTAACAAAATTAATATTGGTTCCAAAACATCCCTATCAACGGTTTTAATATCCTTCTCAGTGATTTCGGCGAACGCTAAAGCAGCACTCCTTTGCAAATCAACGTTATCTGAATACACAAGTGTGCTCAATGCTTTTAGTGGACCATCTCCGAAAAAATCAACTTCTGGTCTATTTTCCAAAAAATGCAACAACAGTGAGATTGCTTCACGCTCATTATCAGCTAACAAGGTAGGATTCGAGGAATCACTTGAGTGGCGGGTACTACTGCAACAACAACCCATGATCGATATATGTGACTTTGTGTAGTATTATTGGATATGCGCTCGATATGGTCTGTTTACAGAAACCAATGACTCTAATAGCACAACGGCGGCGTCACACGTAAATTGATAATTTAGTGATAACGATAATAATTTGTTAACTTTGACGAATTTGTAAGGGATATGAAACTCAAACAAACGATTGAAAACGCGTTCAGATTTGTTCAAACGTGAAGAAGTTCTCTTAATCCGTGTAATTTGACGTTTCAAACTAGTGAATTGATAAATGTTATGTGAAATCCTTCTTTCTCCTTCTGTATATTGCTTCGAATTTGTTACTTGATCTATCTCAAATTTCGTCCAAATACAACTGGTTACTATGGATCTGGGATGACCAATAGACTACTTCAAAATTAAATTGCCGGAATCTCAGCTGAAAAGACAGGAAAGGATAAGTTGTATATGATGTTAGAAGATATATTATCAATTTGACACTCGCTGATAACTCAGCTATTTTTTTCCTTGTCTGTTGGAAGTTTTTTTGGAGTAAAAAAAAGTTTCTGCGTTGAGCCTATTTATAACAACCGGGTAATTATACACTACTACTTCTCAAGCGGCATATACCATACCATGACATGAGTTTGTTTATTACTCGCTTTTGGCATTAACATTCAACTTCACAGCCCATTCGGTTCCAAACCATTGTCTGTCAAATTTTCTCAATGAACCTCTTTGGAAAATCTTTCTAGGTACTCCAATATCGATTAGATAATGTACGTTGTCACTTATCAATCCGTTGCTATAAGCATGCAATATTGCCGTCAATGGAAGACCAGTTGATATAATAAACTTCGAGTCTATGTGGATGGAGTTCGCATCATCCAACTGTCCGGAACCTGAGTCTATACCTGAAGGAATATCGATAGACAATTTGTGGCAGTTCCGCTTATTGGCCCAGTCAATAACTTCCACAGCTTTTGTGTACTCTATATCCATCAAATCCGAAATGTTTGTATCAAAGCCTTGTAATCCGTCAACCACCAACTCTAATGGGGAGTCTACTTGTCTGAGAATGTGTTTCAATTGGTTTAAGTTATAAACAGCCTTACCCCCAAAGCTTTCGAACAATTCCAATTGGGCTGAAACCATTGCAATCAATTCATCATCACCATCATTATCGTTAATCAATAAGGAGATCACTCTGATACCGCGGTTGGATAATTGCCTTCCAGTACTCAATGCCTTGGCACCAGTTCTGTTGTTTCCAACCAAGAGTAAGACCAATGGCGGTGAGTTTACATTGAATCTTGTATTAGATGAGTTGATTCTGCTCGTTTGACCACCAAGTATTTTCAATATTACAGAGCTCAAACCACGTCCCGAATTTTCTAGAATCAAGGTGGAGTCGTAGCCGTATTCTTCTTGTGACAACCTTTCGATTTCAAGTAGGTTGATCGGTGAACAAAGTGGCAATTTTTCAACTGCGCCATCCTTCACCATTGAAAATAATGAAGAGCTTGTTGGTGTAGATGTGGACAATCTTGATGGCTGTTGTTGCAGTTGCTGAATGTTGTATTGTTGCTGTTCATGACTTTGTTTTGCATCGTTATGTAACTTTAAAGTCAACCTCGCTATAGCATCCTGATCACTAGTTTTGATTGAATCCCAGTTTTGATCCCAATTTGATTCTTCTTTGACCATCTCGTGAATGTCGTAGTTTGATTTGCTCACAGTTTGAGACGAAGGGGTCAGTATATTAGAGGATTTATTGTGCCCTACCAATCTTTGAGAAGGATCGATGGAATCGTTCAGCGATAATTCTGCAAACACTGAAGACTTATCAAATTTGGCTAAGTTACTTTGGAAATCAAACTCAGGAAGATTACTAGAATCATCCCAGTCGACCTCTTCTTCTCTTCTTCTGTTCCTGGATTGTTTGATCAGAGCATTAGAAGGCCTTGGTGAACTTATTCTTGACTTATCGCGCCTCTGAGTCGGGGTAACACCATTTCCATATTCTGAAGTTACGCCATCATCTTCAACTAACACTTGCTGAGCTCCCCTAGCCTGGGATGTCACTGTGGATTCCGGCAATAGCTCTCTTTGTTGTTGTTTCTTAGACTTCTTACCCTTTTTCACTGATCTCGGCAACTCCAAAACCACCAAATCACTAATTTCGCTACCATCTAAAGTAAGCTCCTGTGCTTTTTTGTTTGAATTGATAAATTCAACTGTTCTTATATGTTAGTATGAGACATAGGTACTAGTAGCAAGCTGAAGGTTAAACTTCGTAGGTAGTGAGTGACATACCATGCTCTAAAGTAATTTTTTTGGAAGCCAGTTGAGAGACGACTCCAACTACTTTCGTCCCATCTTTTAATGATAATTGCACAGTGAAACCTTGATACTGAGACATTTGAACAGGAACTAACTTGTATATTGTTGCTTCTATGATATGTATTGATCCTGTGGTGTTCATATAGATCAATTTTCAGTTACTTTTTCTTTTGAAAGTTCAACTTTTTTTTTGTTTAGCGCCCGATCATGTGACCGTGTTTTGTGTGTATACCAGGAATGAAAACAACAAGAATGAGCGAAAAAATTACTGATAGAGAGACGATAGGAGATAGTCTGAAGATCAAGACAAAATTTTACAATATCAACATCTGCACGATGGGCTCTGGCAACGTCCCATTGCTCAAGAAGATTGAGTCAATACTTACACTTCCCTCAAGATTCTCACCAGAGACTAACCAGGTGGTGTATGAGCCGGTGTCTGACTGCATAGTGTTGTCATGCGGAAACTTGATTTCAGAGACTTTATACTTTCAATTATCGCGATTGAACGACTCCCTAGAGATCACTTGTCCCGTGTGCTTTCAACAAAAGGTCACGCAGTTGAGTGCAGTGCCCCAAATGAGAGATTTGTACATTGAATACCAAAGGAGTATGGATATGGGAGATCTGGAGTCAGAGTCTTCCGATCTTATTATGAAAAAGAAAGAGAGGCTGCGAAGAAGATCTTCGTCGAAAAAGAGCTTGCTGCAAGGAAATGTGCCGAAAGTCTCATTGTTAACTGCATTCCATGAAGTAATAACTGATTTGAATAAGCCACCAGAAGCTAAAAGCTTTTCAAACTCTCCTATTTCGGTAACACAATCTTCGTCATATCAATTTCATAGTACATCACCTCAGGAAAGTAATGTTGGAGATTGGATAGCTACCATGAACGATTCGACAACTTTGAAATCCTTCAAATCGAGTAGATCAAGTGATAGCAATTTGGCGTCATCCCCTATAGCCATACCCAAAAACAGTTCCAATTTGACGAGTGCCATAAGAACCGCTACCAACAACATCTCCCCACATCATCAGGCTGTCAAAGCTGAAACAAACATGACTGACAAGGAGTTATTGTACGCTAAGAACTTTCCTTTCTTTAGAAAACAAATCCAACATTCTACACATTCATCAAAGTTTTTCTTGAAAGGGCGGTATTCGAAATTATTCATCAACACGGACATTTCCCCAGACTTGAAAAAATTTGTCCTTTTAAGTGAAAAAAAATTTGAAGTATATATCATGAACCCTGATGTGCCATCACAACTGCCGTCATTGTTATGTTTCGGAAGGTCCACTGGGGAATATGGGCCAAATAGTGACTCATTGACCAAACCGTCTGCTTCGTCCTTGATAGCTAACAGTAACAACGCATCTGATGAGAAGAAACCCGATGAGGCGTTGAAAGATAGGTTGGTCAACTGGGAGCATTTGTACTGTAAGCTTTCGGATAATTTGTTAATCATTGCTGGAACGAGGGGCATACTTCGGATATTTAATTTGAACCAATCAGGAAAACCAATCTACACTTACTATTCCAAGTTCCCCATAAGGTGTGTCGATATATCTCAAGATGAAAAATTTGTGAGTGTTGGTATCACCGGAAAGGACAAGTTCACTCAAACAGAGCAAGCGTTAATCGTGTTATTAAGATTAGATTATCTTGATTCCGAACAAAATTCTGAACTTTACAAAGAGAAAGAGCTGGACTCCCTATCTTCATTTGATAATCCAATACTGCCACAAGCAACTTCGGATAATTTTAAGTTCAAGGTGGAGCCGATCACCGTCACATTGCCTTATCGTGATCCAATCAATATTTTGAAATTCTCGCCTAACTCCTTATATCTTTCCTGCTCTACCGCTTTAGAATCTAGATTTGTTATCATTTCTATAGTCAACCCAGATGAGCCCAAGTTGATCATGAAATCGTTAAGATCATTGGATACCTCCTTAGAGAGCGAGGGTATAACTGATTTAAGCTTCTTCCCAGATAACCGATTAATGGCAATAACAAGTGTGGCGTTTAACTCATCACCAATAATAATTGATACAAGAATCACTTCCATCAATAGCCTCCAAGGCATAGCACAGCCATTGATGTTATTGAGAGTTGACGAAGTTGGGTCCTCTATACATAAAGCTGCAATCAGCCCGCGTGGTGATGCTGTACTGTTTTTGGATAGAAACGGGTTGGTGTATTTGATGAGCTCGCCTCATATGGACGATAACGAAAACAAGAGAATTGTTGTAGTTGCTGAGGTTACTAACGCCTACAGAATGAGAGAGGCGGCGACTTTGAAATTCGATAAGGATGGGTATAAATTATTCATATTGGATAGAAAGGGTGTACTATATATTGAGGACTTCACAGCCGGGAACCTGCAAAGTCACGATATCACAAGATGTAAACTAATTTGTTAATTGTTTCAACATATCATATAAAAATCCATTGGAGCTCATGTATTTGGTCTTTGGCAAAATTTTCGTTGAATAAATCATGTCAAAGATTTTGTGATGCAATTTCGTGCTACTGATCTTGTGGCTTTTCCTGGCAAACAAAAAATCGTAAATTCTATTCCAGTATCTTTTTATCGCATTCAAGGGAGTTACGTTAGCCAATTGATACTGTGACTCAAGCGTCGATGTTAAGTATATCGATTCATTTCCTCTGTTCGCTAAAGAAGAGGTTGGAGCGTAGTTGATGATTAACTGGGAGACATTGATAAAATGTGGGGATTTCAAGCGAGGGTAAAAAAAATTCTTGAAAATGTTGGATCTTCGAGGAATGTCCAATTGGTTCATATATTGGATGTCATTATAGATGGTATTGTAGAGTTTCTCTTTTAGCAAGATGGAGATTTGTTCTGCAAAGTGGAAATGTCTCAGCGAGTTGTTCACTGTGTTAATGAAATTGATGAATACAAGCTTGGTATCGCCTCCAATATTCGGGTGTACCGTTGATGATGTAATGCCTGTTCCATTCTTTTCATCGACATTGGCTCCATCTTCTTCCTCTTCTTCATCGCTGTCTTCTTCAATATCCGAGTGAACTCTATTCATTCGTTCAATTTTGTTTTTCTGTTTGTTGCACTTACGTATGATGTTGAAAAGGCCTGCATAACACAAATTTATTATCTTCATGAATTGATTGTTTAGAACCCTTTCCCACTCTAGTACGGGTATCTCCTCTATCAATCCCTTTGGAAAATGATTATAATCAGGTATTATCAATACACTTTTCAAGTTCAAGAGATGTTCATCCCCATTTGAGAAGGGTAAAATTGGAGTTGATAATATTGTCTCGAAATTTTTCATTGCTTCTTTGACCGTCTTCAATGAGTCATAAGAGATCAACAACGGTCTGATATCGATTGAGTCTTCCAGTTCAATAACTTTCAATTCAGCCTCGCTACTCACTGTAATATATATTATGAACCCTCTCTGGTTCAAATCACTGATCAATCTTTGAATGGATTGGTTCAAAGGAGATCCAACTATCAATATTGTTTCATAGCGTGCTCCATTCAGTAGTTTATTGGCTCTTCTTACCTTCTTACGACCTTTGGAGCTGCTCCTTGTCAGAAACATAACCGCCAAAGGCGCCCCAAGTAGTGCGATTAGAAGATATTGCTTATTCTTATCGAACCATGAAGGTTCTCTCACCTTCACCGCTGGTGGTACATTTATTCCCAATGAGTTGCTTAACACCGAGGAAACATTGGCCTCTAATTCGGTTGATCTATCCTTTATGAAATTGAGTGATGATTGAACCAAGTCCACAGACTGTATATATACCTTGTATGTGGTGTCAAACACCTTCTCCACTGGATCGTTCATGATTGATGAAATCAAGGAAATTACATGCACAACGCACACTGCTCCTTTTTGAATTATTTTTTTTTAGAAACCTTTTAAGCAAGAAACCAGGGCGATGAGTTGTACTTATTGTTGATGTTGTTGTTGAAAATAACAATTGTACTCATGACCTGTAAAAGTGGTAGGCTCTTTCTCACTCACTTACACATATTTGCTGAATTCCTAGTTTCTAGAAAACTAGATGTTGGTTGAGAAGGGCTGAGGTGAAGATCAAATTTCGGATTAGTCTCGGCTTGGAGCTAAGCTCGGAGGTGGCAGTATTTTTGTTATTGACGCACGCATCTTTCCCTTCTTCTTTCGGTTTGGCAACAAAGAACCAAAACGAAAAAAAAGAGAAAAAGAAAAAAAGAATAAAGCCAGACCAAATATACTTATTTATCACCAGCCGAGTTCTTTTTAGTTCCAATTCATTGTCCTCTTGATATAGAAGGACATATTTTGTTGTTGTTTTGACTTGTTTCAACTCTAATACCTGGGTCCATTAGTTTTTGCCTCGTTTTAAGTCGGTGTTTCCCTAATAATTTCGAGTCAAATTTCCACTGGTGTGTCACCCCGTCAGCTTTAGTGTCATCAATTAAATAATTCTTCAACTTTCATCATGGGTATCAGTAATCCAATTCCATTGAGCTTGAAATCAGAATGCAAAAAAGCTGCAAAGATTCTTGCCTCATTTATCAAGCCAAATCAGGCTTTTGGTCCAGACAGGGTGATTCCTGTCAGTGTGTTGAAAAATGCTAAAGGTTTAGCCATTATCAGTGTATTGAAAGCCGGATTCTTATTCAGTGGTAGAGCTGGAAGTGGTGTAATCGTTGCCAGACTTCCAGATGGCTCATGGTCCGCCCCATCCGCAATTGCAACTGCTGGTGCCGGTGTAGGTGGTCAAGTTGGTGCAGAATTGACAGATTTCGTTTTCATCTTGAACACTGATGACGCAGTCAAGTCATTTGCACAATACGGTTCAATCACATTGGGTGGTAACATATCTGTTGCTGCTGGTCCTTTGGGAAGGAATGCTGAGCTGGCTGGTTCTGCTTCTTTTAAAGCAGTTGCACCTGTATTTGCGTATTCCAAAACAAAAGGTTTGTTTGCAGGTGTCTCATTAGAAGGTTCTGCTATTGTCGAGAGAAGAGAGGCAAACAGAAAATTTTATGGTGACAACTGTAAGGCGAGAACTATCTTGGCAGGCAAAGTCAGACCACCGCCTGCTTGTGAACCATTATTCAGAGTATTAGACTCAAGAGCTTTTGGTGATTCAGAGTACAGTGACTATAGTGACGATGAGTACTATGATGACATACCATCTCGTTTCAGTTCCGATTCAAGTTCCTTCACTCCCTCTAGGAGAGGTTCTAGCTTTGGAGGCAGTAGAAGTGCAGGAAGGCATACCAGAAGATACGATGATGACTTCAGCGATGATGAGGATGATGAGGACAATTATTATAGCAGTTCGCGTCGTGGAGGTGGCTCTGGAAGAGGGCATTCTTCCTCCAAGCCCACCTCATGGGAAGATGACATTTATGATAGATCTTACAAGTCACCTTCGTCAAGAAGAAGCAATTACAGCGATGACGAAGATAGTCTCAACGGACGTTTACGAAAAACACATTTGAATGGAAGTAGTGGACCAAGAAAAGGGCCATTTAGACCTACATCAGAAAAGCCTGTTTTCGGGGAAAAACCATCATCTTCATTATCTTCAGCACCACCAGCTGGTAACACAGCTACTGCATTGTTCAGCTTTGATGCTCAACAGAGTGGCGATTTGCCATTTAAGAAAGGAGATGTGATTACAATTATTCAAAAATCAAATAGTACTGACGATTGGTGGACTGGAAGAGTGAATGGTAGAGAGGGAATATTTCCAGCAAATTATGTCAAGCTCAATTAATATTTGAAAAAGTTTGATTACTGTTTTATTGGCTTCCATTTTGATCATTTTATTGTCGCTTCATCTGTATCTGTGCCATTATTTTTTTTTTTGTCTTGAGCTATTATATATCTTCTATTCATTTCATACTTTGACTTTGTTTGTGCTTCACAATGAAAAATATCGCTGCTACTGTCCTACTATCAGATTATGTAATGTTCATTTCCATGATATATACATCGCAAGCCAACGGATTTGCTTATTTATTTATTACATATATATGTGTTATCAACATTACAACTATTTCACATACCTCTGAATGCATTTTTGCTAGCTCTTCTTCTTCCTTCAAACCTTTGTTTCGATCTTCCTTTATCTTTTTTCTTCTCGTTATCACTAGCATCATCATCATCATCATCAAAGTGTACTTTCTTTTTATGGTCACTTTTGGTGCCCGATGGAACAAAAGTCAATTCCAGCTCACCCTTAGCATTCTTATGGAGTCTTGTAGAGGCCTTCTTAGATGACTCCAATTTGTGAACTTTACCCAATTTTTTGGCTTGTGCTCCAAAGGAGACGTTATGCTTATCCCTTTTGGACGTTTCAATTGTTGAAGGATCGATAGGCTTCATGCTAGACAAAAATTTCTCGGTTTCCTTTTCAATCTCATTCCTACGACGATTCCTCAGTAACTGTTTCTGGATCTTGGCTTGTTGTCTTGCCTTTAGCTCCTCTTTCAGCTCTGCTTCTTCCTCTGATTGTTGATGATCAGACTCAGAATCAGACTCTCCTTCAGAGGAAGAAAATCCACGTCTATTGATCTCCATCCTCTCATCATCTGATTCTTCAGCATTTGTTTTTCCTCTTGGATGGTTCTCTTCAATATCCTTCTCTTTTGTAGACAGAACAGGATTCAATTGTTTATATTCATGAGATTCTGTATCAATCTCGAAAGCAGGGTCTTCAAACATTTCTTTGAAACGCTCATCATTGAGAACCTCGGCGGCTTTTGTAGCAGAACCTTTTTGTAATTTGGCTGCCAAATCTTTGTTGACTTTGACTTTAGTTTTGGTGACAGCACCAGTTAACCTAATTCTTGATTCTCTCTCATCATCGATCTTCTTTTTGATCTCTCTTTCTCTTTGATCCCTGAATGCGTTGGGGTTTGCAATCAAATTAGCTCTATCATATAACTCGTTGTCTATGAAAAATCCATGCATATACGATCTCAAGACCTTAGTACCAATCAAGTGTGATAAATTTAATTTAACAACATCCTTCCTGGTAATGAATCTGTACCTGGAATAAACAGTCTCTGAAGGTTTCTCTTCTTCGATCAAGTTGTCTAAATGTGCAACCCATTTTGGAGCTGGTCCCAAGTCCGGGATGTAGTAAGCATGCATATCGATCCCTTCATTAGCCATGAAGAACATACCCGTATCTTTTAAGTATTCCACATCATTTATATCCACACTCGGTTCCATTGATGCAAACAGCTTACCATCATGCCTCTCCCATATCTTGGCTATTCTCTTATCTGCAGTCATAATTTTGTCTGGATCCGATGAGTTCTCATCTAACCATATTATTTTCTTTATTGGGTTACCGTAACCTTGATCTTTAACAATGTACGGTTGGGATTTTCTTAAATCGTACAACAAAGTCTTTCCCGTTGAAGTTCCACAGGCCATGTTCAACCCATCATTTCTGAATGCTATATTCGTTATCTCGGTTGACTCACTAAGATGGTCACTTATCAGAAGCTTCGCTACTCTTTGTCTACTTCTTGGATCCCAGAATTCTACAGTTCCATCTTCTAGACCAGCCCCAAGCAAACCGTGAACTTTGTTTAAGTCCAATGCGTTACAGCCCAAGTCAGTATCCAATTCAAATGGTTGCAAAAATCTTCCTTGATCTAAGTTCAATCTGTATAATTCATTACCTGAAGCTCCCAAGTACAAATCACAGTTCTGGTGATTGTAACTCATTGCTCTCCCAAACTTTGGTATACGTGCTGTGTAGTGTAGACCACCTCTTATCTGAAACTGAATAGATCTATCGTTTTGCAAATGAACAGATTTAGACCAGTCGTTAGACAATATCAAAAAATCCACATTTTCACAATCAGTATGTCTCTCAAATTTCAAAGAAGCATTCTCGAAGTCATAGACATGAATTTGTGGTTTATAAGTTCCAGTGGCCATAGCAAACTTCCCATCAGGAGTAACTTTAATTTTATTTGAGGCTTCACTGAACTCAAAGTCTTGAATCAATGTGACACGATTTTGGTACTCCAGATCATTTTTCAAAGCTCTTTTACGCTTCTTTTCAATCCAGTCGGGCAACTGTCTCGAAGTATTCCCACCGGCAGCTTGGTATACAGCCACTCCTCCCGTGGAAGTTGATTTATACATGATGTTATACGCCTTGTGAAGTTACCTTCTGATAAATTCTTCTGGAATTTTTTTTTTTTTTTTTACAAATTAAAAAATAAAAATAAAAATTTTTAGCATACATCTCTTCTGCTTACATAATTGACTCCATCGGGTTTATCAAAAAAACTTCAAAATGGGATCATCCATTTGAATGATCTCAATATTGTTGGCAAGATACTCTGAATCTATTTGCAGCTCATTTTCAGGGTAAACACTCCTTGAACAATTCTTGACAACGAAAGTTTTATATCCTAGTCTGCTGGAATCAATTGCCGAGTTTAAAACACAAAAATCATAAGCCAAGCCTACAACAAAGACATGTGTGATACCTTGTTTTTGAAGTATCGAGTTTAACTCTGTTTTGTGAATCCCCCAAGTATCTTGGAAACAAGAATAGTATTCTCTATCCATCAAATATCCTTTTGTGACCAAAAATGTTGGAGTCTTACCACTCTCGCTGTAGTCTTTGTATACAGGAATGAACTCTTTCGCAAACTCAGCTCCTTTTGAGTCTTGTATACAATGATCGGGCCATACAATCTGTTTCTTGGTTTCGATCAATCCTGTCTGAGGATCTACCTTGTTCGTTGGATGCAAAAAGTCTAGCTCGGAATATGCAGGGACTCCCTTGTGATTGGATGCGAATGACGTATGATTAGATGGATGCCAGTCTTTGGTAGCGACAACTGTTGACCACTCATGGTCTTGCAACAATTGTATGATTGGTAAAATCACTTCGCGTCCATCTTTTACCGCCAAAGACCCATTAGGAGGTAAAAAATCCTCTTGAAGGTCCACAACTATCAATGCTGGTTTGATGTTACTCATTAATATGTTGTTGTTGTTTGGATAAGAAATTGAAAAGTTTACATTTAAGAAAAAGACATCAGCGCATTTTTCTATAGATTATATAATAGATAAACGAAGTAAATCTTATCAATTGAGATTTCTTTTAATCAAATATGATCAAATTGATCTGTGAGTTCCAGACATTCGGCAATAAACAGAAATCACAAATAAAGGTTATACATGGAGGAAATGCCACATTTTATTCAATCACCTGAACGAACAATTAGACTTACATGAGAATTTAGCAAATTACAATTTTTTTGGTGATCTTATCGAGCTGTTTACAGTTCGCATTGTGCAAGTTTCATGAAGGGGAACATTATCTATTATTCGAGCGCAACCAGCAGCACAATAAAGGCTGGCTAACTACTACTAGAATTTGGTATCAAGTGTCTTGTGGACCATGATTGTAAAAGAAATATATATATCTATTGAAAAATCAAACAAACTTTTGTGACTTTCTATAAGAGTATCTATATGAATATCTATATCTATATCTATGTATATATTTGACTGAGATGCACAAAAGCGCCGAATAAGTTATCGATCGACGGTTTAGGTAATGATATCAGATGAGACGGAATCAAGTCCGACTTCAACTTAATTGGATGCAAGTTTTTTACCAAGTTCAATGGTATTGTTGAAAAGCTCATCAACGACATGACTTGAAATGTTTGGGGAGTTAAAAACAACTCTGAAGAACTCACCTTCGTCTCTTGATTTGTCTGAGTGTGGTGAGTAGTCAACTAAAAATTTACCTGAATCATATAACTCATTTGCAATGAATCTGGTAGTCTTGGTGTTCTCTTCCTTAGTGTGAGGCTTGTCAGCGTCATGGTTTGGGTAGTAGTAGTAACAAACTTGCAAACATGGAAGAGGCATTTGACTGACAAGTTTGAAATCTGGGTTGGATGCAATCTTATCAACATAGTAATGAGCAATGTCAAAAGCGTGATCAAGTCTTTGCTCAAAACCTTTCTCACCATAGTAAAACCAGGCAAGGTAAAATTTAAGAGCATCAGCACGTCTACCACAACCCATGGTACCATCTGCCAAATCGAAATTTTCTTCCCCTTCAAGCTTGTTATGGAAAAGGTATGGTGCATCCAAAGAGTTAGCTGTTTGAAAGATTCTTTCATCGGGTACCAACAAGAATGAACATGTAGCTGGGACACCAAGCAACTTATGTGGGTTGGCGGTAAGAGAATCGGCAAGATGACTTCCTTGCATACGCCACTTGTGTTTTTCACTGAAAATAACATTTCCACCCCATGAACCATCAATGTGGAACCAAATGTTGTATTGTTTGGCAATAGCACTGATTTTTTCAAATGGATCGTATGAACCGAAAACAGTAGTACCAGCGGTAGCATTGACGTACATTGGAGTGTAACCATCAGCAATAGATTTCTCAATAACAGCCTTTAAGTCTTCTGTATCCATCTCATCCTTGCTATTCACTTTGATCTTAAAACATGATTTCAGACCTAAACCTAACAAGATACAAGCTTTCTCGATACTGTAATGGGAATGCACCGACGTATACACTGCGAATTTCTTAGTATTTCCCTCAACTTTCGTCTCTGGGAACAAAATGCTTCTAGCCATATGGATCGATGTGATATTAGACCATGAACCACCTGGGAAAGTTAATCCACCAGATAATTCACCATCGAAACCAAATTTTTCAGCATACTTATGAGCGATGAACTTTTCGATAATAGTGAGAGCAGGTGAGACCTTGAAAACGTGAGAATTTGTATTCAAAGCACTTAAAATCAAATCAGAGATAACACCGATTGGATTTGTGCCTGCGTACAACTTGTCCATGAAACCCGGATGCCAGGTGTTGATTGAGTTATCCAAAACCGACTGAACAACTTCTAACACACTTTCCTGATTTCCCTTCTCTCCAGTACTATAATCGAATCTTTGCAAATTTAATACTTTTCTGATATCCTGTGGAGCAGTAAATGAAGGACCAATAGTTGAGGGTACTTCACCATCCTTAGAGTCTGCCTTACGGACAAAATCTAAGATTTTCTCCTCGACAGGTTTTAATAATTGTTCAAGCTCTGTAGCTCTATTCAGCTCTATATCACACACGATTTCATTAACAGTCATTTTGTTTGGTTATTACTTGTTGTTATTGCTGTTGTTGTTGAAGTTATAAAAACTGAGAATTGGAAAATTTTTCTGCCCCTTTTATATAATTCAAAGATCTGGGATCAAGATGCTCATCGCCACTTCTAAACTCCTTCCGGAATAGTTTTGATTTCTTGAAAGAATTTTTTTCACAAAAATTCTTTTTTTTTCTCTCTCCTGCACTATTTAGATTTCTTTTTCTTTTTGTTTTACAACTTAAAAAGTGACATTAAATACAAACAAATGTTTATGACCTCATCAACTTCTTTTCTTACTTTGAATTACTGTGGCATTTGGTTAAGCTTAGTGGCCTTTGTGCGTTAGATTTCCTTTTTGAGAAGAAAATTTTTTCCAATCAACTTTTTGCCCTCCTTCCCCTTCCTTCTTCTTCTCCTGGGGGAATCCCAACTTAACCCAACAACAACACTTTTTTAAGCAGTGTTGTTGTCAATAGTGAGATTTCGTTACATTTGCACGTCAGATTACAATAGAAACTTCCCTTAAGTGGCGCCGGTTTTAGAAGTGGCTTTCCTTTTACAAGCAGATTCGCACAATGTCTGACAATCCCCGAATTAGTTATGTGTTATATCGAAACTGTGGTGATTCATGTGACCAATGAAAGTTTATGCTCATGATGAAAGTCATTATTTTAAATTTTCTTACCAAAATTTGTAGCTGTTGAGGTATGGTATCGACGTTGTCTCGTCTCGCATCTCGCGAGTTGTTCTCGTGAGTTTAGTTTTATAGGGCCGATTTCAGCGAGATTGGCGAAAAGCTCTTTGTACTTCCCTTTCCTCGTGTACTCGGAAACAATTTTGTGCCAGTTGTATCCATTTTAGGATCTTGGTGGGTGACCACAGCAGCAGCAGACCGACAACAAAACGCTTCTGCAGGAAGAAGTCAGTTTAAATTTTTGCCAGCATTTTGAAGAATAAAAAAAAAGGAAAGAAACTGCCAACAAGGGCAGATACATGTCTTCTATTTCTATTTCCGGGTTTTTCGGTGGGCATATTGGGGGCAAACTACATATCACTTCAGTAAGAAGTCAAAATTTGGAAATTTTTTCATGAGATGGTTTTGTGGTCTAGTTGGTTATGGCATCTGCTTAACACGCAGAACGTCCCCAGTTCGATCCTGGGCAAAATCATTTCTTTTTTAACATTTTTTTTTTTTCATTTTTGTCACATCAAGTGCTTATATGTTTTTTAGACCAAAAATGAATTAGAAGATGATATTTGCCACTGCTCCAATTCCACTCATATGGTAGAACATTGTATTGACCTTTATTTGAACAGAAATTGGTTTGAAGTCTGTAAGGATGATTAGTGCTACTCTGTTGAGAGTTTCAAAAAATCCGTTAAGTATCTTTTCAATCTCCAGGAAAAGGTCCTTTCTAAAAAATCTGCTATTATTTAAACTTTTTGATGATTTTTATCTTTGTAGTTCATAACGCGATGACCGAAAAATAATAGTTACTTGTGAATATGTTTACTTGTACTTCGAAAGATCTCCTACCAAGAAGTCTGTGTTACTGATTGGTAGGTCATACATAATCCACAAGAAGTGGTATGTAAAGCAAAAAAACAGCCAAGTGTTGAGCTAGAACCTGGCTGGCAGTTGTTGACTGCTGCTTTTTACAACCACACCGACACTAATTCGGCTGACACCATTCTGTTAGCTAGAATGTAGATTACTGACCATTGGGGGAATCTTTTTGATCACCACAAATACCATGACGTGCTGAGTTTATTGTTTAACTTGTTGCCAAGTTGATATTTCAGATCTCCTTGTGTGACTTGATTCAATAAAACTTTCGGAAATATATAAGATGTGTATGGTTTGTTGACTGATAATTGCTTGGTTTTTGACGATGAAAAGGGGTCTATTGACCACTTTTTCATAATGACTCACATTTTTGCCACTTCTGCCATAATCTGTAACTTTAGTTGGCTGATTTGTTTTGAAGAATTTCCTAGTCAACGTATATCAAGGTAATGTATATCATTTACTTTAGTTTCTATCAAGGCAGATGTCCATCAGTATATTTTGATTTGAACAGCTGCGAAAATCTCAAATGGAAATTATTAGTACGGCTGCAATTTCTCTCCAGTTTTTTTTTACAAGTTGAGCTCCTTCATTTTTACACAACTTTTACTCCCTTCTCAACAAGAATTCTCAATTGAAGAATAGTCTTCATTTCATAACTTCAACAAAATTCTCCGAATTTTATGAACAAGCCTTTATACCTCAGCTGTACTTCTCTTATACTACAGCAATCCCGTGAACAGAGTTAGAAAAATTTCAATTTATATCAATTTTTCGGGAGAAGGATCATCAAATTGACAGGAAGGAAAATCAATTGAGAGAATAGAGGCATGACAGCTATATCTACCATTTTAGAGGGCTTGGATAATGATATAAACAACAGTGATCAATTGTATTCAATTACTGAACTTGTCACAAGATTGAAAGATTTTGAAACCTCAAAGGATGAAGATGAAGGGGCTGATTTGGCAAAATTGATTACAAAGGCTACATTAAGAAGAGAGGTCTTGCAGGTTTTAGATGAGGGTTATAATTATTCATTAGCTACTACAGGACAACTGGGTGTGATTGATACAGAATCGTTGTCTTCGCTGGCCTTGGTGGGATGTGCAAGGAACTTGCAAAAGTTATCTACGATCAGAGACTTCACCTTGAATCATTTCAAAAAAGCATTAGACTACTACTCCCAGGTTATTCTCATTATTCAGCTGCAAAAATTTGAGCACTTCCAAGAATTAATTTCTAAAATTATGATAGGTTTGATTGATACCTTACTCGAGGTGATGAAATATGCCTCAACATTTAATTATGAAAATCATCCACTATTAGGTAAAGTATTTACAATATTGGTTTGTTACGGATTAAGTTATTCTTTGAACTTTGCCGAATTAACGGAATTTCTCCTTCAGAAAAGGGAATTGTTCATGGATCAAATTTCAGTTGACGAGACCGAGAACTTGATGTCAATTCCTGGCCCGATAACAATTTTAGAAACATTTCAAAAAACTGAATTTGACAACTTGCATGAATTAATCACCAATGTTTTTCCGGTATCGGCTGAAAACATCATAAGAAGTTGGTGTGAAGCCATAGCCGAGTTGAAGAACTTTACTTCTAATTTGATCGAGAAGGACATGTTGTCGACGTTGAATTCGGTTATATTATTACAAAACAGAAGTCCATTCCATGAAGAAGTCGTGAGTCTTTACCTAACCAGGCAGCCTCTGTTAATTGAGCAGTTAAACCAGTTCAAGGCTGGTGGATTCGTTGGCCATCAATTAGAGAAAGTTCTCTATTTAGCTAAATTGACCTGTTTTGAAAATCAAATGAATGGAGGGGCAAGCTCGAAGCCTGAAGGTCTAATATCATTGAGTGATCCCGATATGCTAGGATCCGCTTTGAAATCTCTTTATGAGGCCATTGATCAAAACTTCAAGGTAGATTATTTGAGAGAAAAAGGAGCAGTTCAAGAAATTTTGAAAACTTTGGATCTCATCACAAAATACCTCAATTCCAGTTACGCTTTCATCAAACTTTACCTGGAAGTCCAAAAATCTACGTTTTCGGTAACTGCGACTTTGTCTTTCTTGAATTATATCCTTGTGAGCAATGTTCTTGGGAGTGATGATTTTATTGTCGAGAACAGAGTTCACTTACCCAAATCCTTCAAAAATTTGTTTGATTTTAGAATGATTCCTCCGATTTCCAAAGAGATTTTGGTGAGTTCAAAAGAGAGAATGGCTTCTGACACGGGAATGCAGAACTCTGATCAACTTCTCGTTGCTATATGCAAAGTTTCTGCCTCACTCGAATTGTTATTGCGTAACCAGGCATATCAGCTGAACCGAAACAACAGCACACTGAACACAAGTGAGCTGTCCAACTTTGCGCCAACAGAAACAAGCGCAACTTTCAAAATAACAAATAAATTTATTGACATCGTTGTGGCCTCAGTTTTGTGCTCCTCAATTTTGGCTGAGAATTGTAGCAATATATTTGAGCTCCTGGGGAGATTGAAGTTTCCATGGTATCCAAATGAAGCACAAAAAAGATTGAAAGTGTCGGGCCCAAAAATTTTGAAACATTTGATACTCAGCTTCGACGCTTTTACCGCTTATTGCATTTTTAGAAATTTCAGCAATATCTGTTTGAGTGACTTGAGATTGGCAAAAGTCTGCTGTGAGCTACTAGTTGAACTTTTAGATGATAGTCAAGTTAAAGAGCTTGTCTTGAATAATTTACTGTGCGTTGGAGTCTTGAACCAATTCTTAGAATTGTTCAATGATGCATCTTTAAGATGCTTCAAGAAATTGAATCTGCATATGCCTCAACCACAGGAAAGTATAGGAGGAGAATTGATCAGTTACAACTCCAAAGAATTTCAAGATTTGTTGGGATTTCTTAGCGATTATATTTTTGAAGCAGATATTTCTTCTGCTTGGATATCTGCTAGGCAACCTTCTTCATCTGAAGCCATTCACTCAGATATCAAAATCAATCAAGTCTCAAAATTTGCTGTTACAGATATTTTGAAGTCAAAATCCGATGCAGAATACTCATCAACTACAAACACAAATTTAGGGTCTCCCGCACAAGAGACAGCGGTACTCTTTGGTGCCGCCAGTCTAGCAGGAAGTCAGCGGTCTCTGATACCGTCTTTCTTGAATGATGATAGATCGTTTCAGCCATTTGAAGTTTACTCAAAGGCAACTGGAATGTCTGTTGCTAACATATCTTCCATTCAAAACTACGAGGATTCATCAAAATTCAGTTACACCGGAAATATGCAAGAGCTGCGCTATCCTGAGTTTTTGAACTCAGGACTCTGTACATCACAGGGGACTTATCCTTCATACAGTGAAAGTATATACAATTCTGTGCCATTCATTTCAGGTCAAACTTCGGAAATTACCATGTCTTCCACTGAGTCGAAGCCTCCTTCTCATGGTCTCACACAGTCTTATGAAGACAGTAAGCGCCAAGAAAATACTGTTTACAATCTTTCAAATGATGATCATGGCATCAGACTAATTAACTTCAGCAGCAGCTACGGGCAAAGTAATCATTCACAGAGTAGTCAAGCCCCAAACACGAGCAGAGCTCAAAGCATACATGTAGATGACTTCGAGCGTACCAAATTAAAAGAGATTTTGCATGGCGATCCCAATGTTAATGTCTAGCCGTGTATAATCAACTCTGTGTGTGTGATCAGTCATTTTTTGTAATAAAAGGGTTATGCCTTTCTGCAATTGGCCAAAGCAATGCTTGTAGCTTTAAATTTTTCTATAGTCAAAGTTGATCTTTAGTGAAATTTTTAGATGATCTTACTTGACGCACGTGCAAAAGGGAAAGAGCATCGCTTGCGGGAAAATGCGAAGCAAAAAAATATAAAATAAAAAAGATAAAATTGAGTTATGCTTCTTGTGTTTGTTGTACAATAACAAATAGCACAGATGGTTAACGAAACAAGTCCCTTATTGGACGACACAGATGGCCAGTTCTATGATGAAGATGGCTATTCTTTATACTCCGAAACTACCAAGAGACGAAAGAAGTTCAGAGTCAAACTGTTGTATATATTGGCTGTGTTGGTGATTGCACCATTATGCTGGTACACTTTGTATTATCTTCCTAATTCTGTTCCACAAGCGATAGGAAGTCCATTGGATATCAAGAAGGTTGATATATTACCTGTTTATTTAAGGCCAGTGGAAATCAGGGCTAAGAAAATAGATGATGACTATGATGGGTTTGATGTGGATGTCTATCAGTATTTGGATAAATTGGCAGAAAACTATGGTGTGGCGAAATCCGATAGAAGGAAGGCTAGAAGGAGGATAATACTCGCGGGGGATGTTCATGGTTCATATAGGCAATTGGTGAAGTTGATGAAGAAGTTGAAGGTGAACCATAAGAAGGATTACGTTTTACTTTTGGGCGACTTTATCTCAAAGGGGCCTGACTCTATGGCAGTGTTAAATTGGGCCATTGCCAACAAAGTTGGTTGTATCTTGGGAAATCATGAGGTATATATTATGAATCGGTATGCTCAATTTCATTCTTTAAGAAAACCAGAATTTGTGAGCAACTCAACTCTTTTAGAAAATGATTTCACCAGTAAGGAATTTTATGATTTAGACGATGAGATGAAAATTGCTAAAAATCTTACACCGGAGCAGGCAAATTATTTAGTTCAATGTCCATTAATCTATGAGCTAGGACCTGTTGCACATTTGAACAAACTGCAAACACGATACAAGGACAATCAGCAGACAAATGGTGTAGCCGTACATGCAGGATTGATGTGGAATGTGAAGGACTTGCACGATCAAGATCCAGAGACAGTTGTCAGCATCAGATCATTGCAACTGCCAAATTTTACAATACCCACGGATGATCCACACCTTAGTGGTTCTGAAAGTTGGGCCAAGCATTGGAACAAGCATCAAAAGGAATTGAATCATGTTGGAGTGACAACAACAAAAGTGTTTTATGGACACAACGCTAGAAAAGGTTTGGATGTGAGACAGTATTCGGTTGGATTAGATACTGGGTGTGTCACAGGTGGTGATCTTACTGCTGTTGAACTCTGGGCAGAGCTGGTGGTGAACGATGATGAAGTGGTTTACAGAGAGGCAATTCATCAAGTGTCTTGTAAAATTTGATATGTTTTGATGCTTGTTGGTGTTCCAATAGCCACCGACATGGCTCTACCAGTTTCACGATAGCTGAAAATGGTTATATATGATGTTGAAATTTCTTTTGGTGGTGGTATCTTGTTAGCAGAAGTTCTACCGATTTCTTAACATGACGTGGTTATGAAGGGGGGGGGAAATTTCGCATCTCACGGCCGTTTTTGATATAATTAGGTACCTGTTGACGAAGGTCACCATCGATTGAGAACGTTGAACCCTTTTTCAACAAACTCACATTGAGTATCCCACATGTCATGCTCACGCGATTGCTACAAGATTTATCCCCGAGATTCGACAAGAAAGATGGATTTGTGATGACTTTGCAGAGACATGGAGTTAAAAGACAATT